>JANAVB010016600.1:14874850-14954850 GCA_029216955.1 Iris pallida | reverse complement strand
ATAATATAGAAAGGTCCCACGGTCGGCTTAGAAATACGCACGGCGTGCTTTCAAAATGATACTCGATCCTTCGTCCTGTGGCTTGGAAGAAGGAAAGTTGGTTTATGTTGCCACAAGCTATGAACTTAGCATAAGTTATAGGCGTCGCACATATAAATGCTTGATAAAGCATGCATTTTCCTACCGTCCAATGCTTGGCATAGCAAAAGTGTCCCACAAGTCTCAATGCACGTTTCTACGATGCAAGGCTTGCATAGCCTTTGCTCGTCCCACGGGTTAAGTTGTTGGAGAATTAAGTTAGACAAAAGTTATATCGGGCTATCGAAGTCATAGAAAGCACTATCCCGCGATTTCTGTAGTTGTCATAGCCACATAGTCCCAGGATCTCAAGGCTCATCATATAGAGTATGACTTGAGTGGTAGTGTCACATAGAATATAAGTTGGTTTAAGGCACGAGCAACGATTGGTTCAATAAAAAGTTAGCCACAGTCTATGACACCTAAAAAAATACGTTTTGTTTAAGTTAAGTAGGAAGGCTATGCAGTTGTCGTTTCCTGGATTTTAATAGAATGGAAAGTTCAAGCGATGGTTTGTCGTCGAGTCGGTTCCTCGTTTGGGAGTCTCATGGTTTTGAAGCACGTTTTGCAAAGTATGGTCTAATGCATGGTTTGCAAAGTATGGTTAAGTTATATCACAAATTAGGCCATATATTTATGTGAGTATAGATAAAGTCTCGTAGGTGCGTGGTCATGGACAACTTGTTCACATGGACAATGTTTTTTCAGACGACAACCTAGGGCCACTGGACCGACCCAACCGTAGAGAAAACATGGTATAGCTGATGCTGGGTAAGCAACCAGGAATTCGATGGGATTTTATTAGGCTACCAACCTACAATGAACAACCCATCATCTTTCTTGCTATGTCCACGATGGCTAGTTAATGCTAGTGACCTTTCATATAGATAAGTTGGCATGCTGAGCGGCAATCCGCATACACGGTGTTGGTCGAATCAAAGGTAGTGCAAGTACGACATGAGTCGTGTTAATAAATTATACACAGTTGCACTCCCAGGATAGAGGCTAAGATTTGGCTATAAGTAAAGGCACGTGCTTCGATACGAGATATGGCATCGAGTATTGAGTCGTTTACACAAACTTACATAAGTTGAGATTGAGTCGTATCGAATTTAAGTCAGGAAGGGTCATAAGGCAAGTTTGGTTAAGTCATATTGAGTTATGAGGCATGAATCTCGATATGTTGAGGCACGACCACGTTGTTATGACACAAGTATAGGCAAGTTACTAAGTGGCGAGGCACTGCCTCGATTATGTTACACGAAGGGATTTATGGCAAGACCATGTTGCATCCCAAAGTATGAGTCAAAAAGGCAAGTATGAGTCGACACATTGATGTTGCAAGCACGAGAATGGTCTAGAGGTACACCGATAAGTAAGTTATCGGTATGAAGCACGGTGATGGTCTAGAGACACAAATAGGCCAAGAGTCTATGTCCTAAAATCGATTCCTAAGACAAGAATAGAAAAACAATCATAAAGGGATTATGTTGCACAAAGTAAATGAACGTGTTGGTTTATATAGGTGGGCGATGAGCTCACTCCACTAGTACGGTTATGGACTGACACCCATACAGTTTTCATGTGCAGGCACAGGTAGAAGCTCGTTGGCACAGAGCTGGCTTGGATGCATCGAGGCACGCAGTTCCTTGGTATTTTGAGTCGTGCGGCCGTATGGAGTCTGGACTTATACGGGATATAATGTGTGGACATCGCCTTCCGAAGTATCCGTAAGTTGCAGCCTTGAAGCTTTGTATTAAGAGATGAGAGAGAGCAGAGTGACTTGTATTATGAGAAGAGTGAGAATGAGTGATTTTAATCATGGCCACGTGCCTCATTTTAATCTTTGTTTCAATATAAATAAAGAGTTCTCATTTTGTATACTCATGTTGCCTTCATTATGCAATGTTTTCTGCTTGGAACTTCTGTACGATGACCTCGTCCCTTAGCCTATAATCGACCGTTATGGAACTCGTCTTGCGTAAGCGCAACCTAGGCTCACGCGGTATCATGCATTAGCGAGGACGATCGCTCCTACGGGAGCGGGGCGTGACGTAAAAAGGCAATTTCACCGAAGCCACCCACCTGAGTGAGGAGTCACCTCGACAGAGCGAGACTTCGAGCAAGCCGTTGCATGGCTAAGTCCAAACGTTGTTGGCATTTTGATTTCTTCGATTGAATTGAGTGGGACAGGATATTACATTTGGTAAGGAGCTCACTCCACCAGTACGGTTGTGTACTGATACCCACACAGTTTCTATGTGCCGGTACAAGTAGAAGCTCATTGGCACAAAGCTCACTTGGATGCATCGAGGCACGGAGTTCCTTCGTATTTTGAGTCGTGCAGCCGCATGGAGTCTGGACTTATACGGGATATAATGTGTGGACATCGCCTTCTGAAGCATCCGCAAGTTGCAGTCTTGAAGCTTTGTATTGAGAGATGAGATAGAGAACAGAGTGACTTATATTTTGAGAAGAGTGAGACTGAGTGATTGTAATCATGGACACGTGCTACATTATATTCTTCGTTTCAATATAAATAAAGAGTTCTCATTTTGTATACTCATGTTTCCTTCATTATTCAATATTTTCTGCTTAGGACTTCTGTGCGACGACCCCGTCGCTTAGACTGTAATCGACCGTTATGGAACCCACCTTGCGTGAGCGCAACCTAGGCTCATACGACATCATACCTTAGCGAAGACGATCACTCCTACGGGAGCGGGACATGACATAAATGGTATCAGAGACAGGTTTCGATCATGGGACTTGTGGGTTGTGGGCCCACCACGCTTCAAAGAATTGATGACTTGAGATAAACGGATGAACATACATGATTTTGTATTTCAAAGAGTTGATCATGTAACTAGTTCAAAAGATAATGATCGAATTTGATTTTGAATGTCGAAGAGAGTCTGGTAATCCAGTTCTGATGGTAGCATCAGTTTCACGACTCGAAGTTTGATGCAAAGGAAGATCGTCAGGTTACGTGCATCATCGATGGTATTGAGGCATATCAAAGATCGATGTGCGATAACTCGAGGGATACTCTAAATCGAAGAATGACGATCATGTAATATGTTATTGTTTCGATGGATGCTATACTTGGAATTTTGATAGAAATGAATGTTGAGATGAAAACGAAAACATTTTGATGGTTTCGATGATAACCACAACATTAACATTCTTGTCTTGTGTAAGCATAACTCCAGCCTCGCACATATATTACGTCGGATTAAGGCGATTATTCTGCAGTAGCGTTGGTATGGAGATTAGGGCGTGGAAATTGGATTATTTCGACTTGTGGTTTGATGCGAAGGTGAATTCGAGGATGGTTCAGACTTGTGATTGACGATTAAATAAGTTTGAGAATTAAGTAGATCCAATCTGTGTATCGAGAATGAATTAGTCTAGACTCAAAGCAAGAGTTACGCCCTAATGAGAATGATTATCCTACGGAAGCGTTGGCATGGTGATTTCATGTCCAGCATGGATAATCGAACTTGCTGGAGATTAGGACGTGACATATTGTTATGCTAGACGACCTCGTGATCGTATACGTGAATTGTGTTGTACGACTTAGGGAATATGGTATAAGAATTATGGTTTAGTAATAAATCGTGTTGTAGTGTACTTAAATTTGATAGGTCGATTATATCGAACATGTTTGTAGAGATAGACTACGCGACCTGCTAGTTTGGACGTGTGATATAGATATGCCATGGAATGGATTGAGCATTGGAACTTACTGTAGGATGGCTTTGCTGAATGACTCGGACCCCTGGGATTGAACGCTACGAATACGAATAGAAGGAATCTATGCTCGAAGTGTAGAAATTAGAGTGATGCGAGCTTGGGTAGAAAGTCCCATACTATCAACTTTGGTTTGACCTTAGGATTGGGATCAGTGTTGATATTACTGTTTGGGAATGGTGATTCCAATACTGACGTTGACCTTAGGCTGGAGAGATGGCCTAGCGGTTAGGCAAGACGTCCCTATTTCGAGAGGTAGAATAGGTACGATTGATTTCAGGATTAATAGAATGAATCAAATATGTTGAATTGGATTTACTATCACGAGGTTTGGCTGAAATGTATATAAATGCCTTAAATATGTGCACGATCTAACTAAGTGATATGTTGAATTCAAGTGAGACTAAAAAGAATAGAAAGGTATCGAGGATTTCAAAGTCGTGTATTTCAAAGAAATTATTGATGGTAGTACAATCGTTGGATTTGAAATGAACTTGAATGTTGATTGATCGGATGGTTTATCCTAGAACTAAGTTGTCTGTATGCGCGATGAGTATAAGTTGACCAAGTTTGAGATATAGTTGTTCGAGGTAAAAAATAATAAGGCACGAGCGTGGCTCGGATTGAAGAAACGCATAGACAGAGTGGTACGAGAACCATTGGATGTTGAATCAAGTGATAAGTCGATGAGTATTACTCAGTAAGTTTCGAGGATGAAACTTTTTCTGAGTGGTGTATAATGTAATGCCCCGACCCGCTCAGTTCAACTGGAGGATTCAAAATGCTAACGACATTTGGACTTAGCCTTGCAATAGCTTACTCGAAGTCCTACTCGTTCGAGGCGACTCCTCACTCAGGTGGGTGGCTTCGGTGAACTTGCCTCATCTTAGCCTTCACACTAATAACATAAAAGTTATCAACTACACAAGTAGGCTTGATAATAAAAGAGATGAATCCACATAGCTAAGGAAATAATCCCAAGTTGGGTCAGATTGAGTTAGAATATGGAAATATCCCATGGTCGACTTAGAAATGAGTACGACATGCTTTCAAAATGATACTCGGTCGTTCATCCTGTGGCTTGGGAGAAGAAAAGTTGGTTTATGTTGCCACAAGCTATGAATTTAGCATAAGTTATAGGCATCGGACAAATAAATGCTTGATAAAGCATGCACTATCCCACCATCCAATGCTTGGCATAGCAAAAGTATCCTACAAGTTTTAATGCATGTTTCTACGGTGCTAGGCTTGGCATAGCCTTTGCTCATCCTACGGGTTAAGTTGTTGCATGATTGAGTTAGATAAAAGTTATATTGGGCTATCGAAGTCATAGCAAGCACTGTCCCGTGATTTCTGTGGTTATCATAGCCACATAGACCCATAATCTTAAGGCTCATCGTATAGAGTATGACTTGAACGGTAGTGTCACATAGAACATAAGTTGGTTTAAGGCACGAGCCACGATTGGTTCAATAAAAAAGTTAGCCACAATCTATGGCACCTAAAAACATGTTTTGTTCAAGTTAAGTAGGAAGACTATGCAGTAGTCGTTTTCTGGATTTCAATAGAACAAAAAGTTCAAGCGATAGTTTTTTGCCGAGGCGGTCCCTCGTTTGGGAGTCTCATGGTTCCGATACACGTTTTACAAATTATGATTCCAATGCACGGTTCGCTAAGTATGGTTAAGTTATATCACAAATTAGGCCATGCATTTACGTGAGTCTAGATGAAGTCTTGTAGGTGCATGGTCATGGACAACTTGTGCACATGGGCTATGTTTCTTCGGACGACAACCGGGGGCCACAGGACCGATCGGACCATGGGGGAAATACGGTATAGCTGATGCTGGATAGGCAACCAGGAATTATGAGCACCCTGAATTTTGGGTTGATTTTTTTTTTTAATTTTCTGATTGATTTGGTTTCGATAAATAATTTATTCTGTTATTTTTTCTTAAGCGTGCCTTTCCCGTACCATTGATATTTGGAGTGTCAGGGATGTTCAACTCTGGAAATTTTTTTCACGAGTTTTTTAGTGGACAGGATTACCTTCATGATGGTATATAGTGTCCCACTCAAACTTGTTCCCTTGTGCTCTTTTTGCTTCGCAGAACTTCGGGTCGATTTAGACCAGTTGATCATTAATTGATTTTTCCACTCTTTTCCTTGATCATTTTTAGCACGTTACCGTAACTTTTAATTTGAGAGCACAAGATCAGTCAGTTTCTTGAAACCAACTCCTCATGCATGATCTACTCGAGACGCTCGTCACCCATGACCTTCGTGTCCCACTCAGACACGCCATTTTATGCTTTATTTGCCTCGCACAACTTTCCCGACGCGTGATCCGATTTTATTTCACCCCACGGTGTCACATTTATCTTCCAACTTGATTTGTGGGTCCTCTGTCGACCAAAACCTGTCAGCCCCAACTATGGACATGGCCCACATTGAGCCTACTACCCGTCCGCCACTTGTGTCCCATTTATTGGTATCCCCATGTGCTACTTATTTATCCATGATCATCAACACCTAATTTTAATTCGATTTTTGTACAATGTCTGATTTTGACCCAATCCGGCTCCACCGAGTCCAGCCCAGCTCCATGTTACTCTCTATCATAACACCCTCATAATTTCTTGCCCAAAAATATCAAGTACTCTTCTACCTATTTTTCTATATTTAATAGAAATTTCTGTTTATTTAAATTTCCATAGGAATGACCATTTCCCCTCTAATTAAATCTAGCCATTGATTTCTCCATGTAATCCCAACCATTAAATTCCCCCATGAAACTTTTTCCCAACCCCCTAGCAGCCATAGGCCGGCCCTAAAATTTTTAGAGAGAATCTTTTTCTCTCTCTCCCTCTCATTCATTAATTACTTCATCTCTCTTTCTCTCTCCCACTCTATTATTTTTTCCTTCACACACAACATCACCAACAGCCTTCCTCCTTTCTTCTCCACACAACCAGACCACTTCCTCCTCCTCATCCGAGCTCCATGGCCGGACTACCCTTCTGGTCGGTAGTCGACCAAACTCCACTCCTCCACCATCGTACAACCCTATTCTCCTCCTCCTTCCCTCCTCCTCATAAAAACCGAGCCACCACCATCATCAACCAAACCACCACCGTAGCCGCCGTGCCCCTGCCGCCATGGCCGCGCGCTACCGCCCACGTAGTCGTGGCCGTTATCGCAGCTGCCGTGCCCGGCCAGCGCGCCACCAGCGCGCGGCAACAGCAGCTGCACTGCATGGCGCGCGCACGTGCGAGCGTGGCCGCCGCCGCCGTCGGCCGCCGTTACTCCGACGACCCCCCCCATGGGTGCGCCCCACTCCGATGAGCTACCCTGTGGCCGCCACGTTCTTCTCCGACGCGCCGAATAGGCGATTCGTGCGTTTTGCCCGAAGTCCCGTCGTGACGCGCGCGGAATCAAGTTCATTTTGGCGCCCCGTCGCAGCAACTTCGTGCGCATTTTTTTGGGAATTCGACTGTTGAATCGGCGATTTCTTCACTCCGGCACAATCTCGGTATATCCATCTTCACTCCTGTCAATTTTTATCCGTTAATTTTATCGTTTGATAAATCAAAACTGGCCACCAAGTTGACCGTTTAAATTGTATAAAATTTGGACAGTTTCACGGGACCAACTTCGTCAGCTTGTATCTCCTCCATCGCAGCTCCGTTTGGCGTGCTACCTATTCCTATGCGAAGCTGGTATAACCCTCTTGCTACCCCTCCAGTTTCGTTTCATTGTGAGCTTGTTTGATTGGTTGAATTCGACGTTGGCCGTCCGAATTCGTAATTTCCAACTTGTAAAATTCTATTTTTGAACACGGGACTCCAGATTTCATTTCTGACACCACCATTAGACTCGTGGCATCGTTCTGGCATGTTTTAATATAAAATTTGTTAGATTTGGAGAATATGGGCCCTGGCACATTTTTCGGTGCAAAGTGGGTCCCACATTCTGGGTCAACGAGACTTTTTGACGCCGGCTCATCGGAATCCAATTCCGGATATATCGTTGAGTTCGTATCGTCATTCTGGACTCGTTGACATATAATTTTCTAGGTTTTGGTGGACATTGGATCCGACACCCATTTCGGTGCAAGTCGGATACCAATATCCGGGTCAACGGGTCATTTTGAGATCGGCTGATCGAAATCTAATTCCGGAGATACCGTTGAGTTTGTATCATCATTCTGGACTCGTTGACATGTAGTTTGCTGAGTTTTAAGAACTTTTGCTCTGTCACGTATTTCCGTGTAAACCAGAATTCTAAGTTCTGGTCAACGGACCAAATTGAGATCGGGTCAACGGAATCCAATTCTGGAGATACCGTTGGGTTCGTATCGTCATTCTGGTTTCGTGGACATATAATTAGTTATATTTTATAGACTTTTTTCTTGCACATTTTTTGGTGGAAAACGGCTCCGACACGGACACCGTTTTGACCCGAAATTACCTTTTTGCCCTTGTGTCCAAATTGGATCGATGGATAGGCTATCCTAGCTAATTTGACCATTCTGGACACGTTGGCGATGTTTATTTCATCGTCCGGAAATGTTTGTTGATAGTTTCTCTGAGTTTAACTTATTTTATAATTAACTAATAATTAATTCTTATAATGTTCGTATTTCGGGATTAGTACAACGAAACTGAGATCAGTCAATTCCAGTGATCCCACATCGCTAAAATTGACAAGATGGACACGTGAAATATTATAATATGATTATTAACTTTACCGTTAATCATCTTATCTCGATTTACGTGTCGTAAGTTTTGACGTACGAATAACGAAGTACACCTTATATCTTTAATAATTGGACTAGAATTAACCCTGTTGACCAGAGTTGACCAGTTGACCAAAAGTCAATTGTAAGTCAACACTTGACCTAGTTTGACTAGATTATTGACCGGAGTTGACCTAGAGTTGTTTTGACTTAGAAGAACCTAGGATAAAATAGATTGCTTGTAGAGATTTATTTATTACAACTTGAACACCTTGTAACCTGTGTTGCTTTAAATAGGACTCTGTGGCTTCAGTTGGACCCCTTTACCTATCAGCTGTTTAGGTTATCAGGCGAGTACATTCTCTGATCATTTCATATCCTGTTAAAATTATTTTCCTGCTTTAGATTACTATACTTGATGATGTCACGTTGGTAACACAGATTAGTACTATATAGATCATTTCTTGAGATGTTATCCTCTCAGGGAGCATTGTATACTACATGTTCTGTGTTTCACTTACATGGTGTATCACTATGCTTCACGATTCTTCGATCACTTGTGACATGTACTCTCATGATCACAGAGTCTTTCCAGAATCACCCATTTATGGGCATTCCCAGAATCACCCCATTGTGGGCATTCCCAGAATCACCCATTTATGGGCTATCCATGTATCACCCCTTGTGGGCCTTTACATGGAATCATAACATAACCTGGTTGGATCATTATGTATTGATTGGGGGTACGGGGGAGTAGAAGTAGACATGTGAATAATATCCAAGTAGTGTAGTTCCCAGAATCACTCCATAGTATAGTTCCTAGAATCTCCTATGCCATTCACATGTTTATATTATACTTTGACTCACTAGCCACTGTTAGCTCTCTACTTATAGTAGATATTTCTATTACAGTTCTCTTTCTCTGTTTACATACTGTATTTCCTTCAGATCCTGTATCTTACTTTACTGCATGATTATATTTTCTAACCTGCTATGATCTGTTGAGATGTACTTTGCTCGCTCCAGTCCTGACTAGACCTGTTGATAAATTTTACAGATAGCCTGGAGGTTGCCAGCTAGCCTAGAGGAGACAGTAGAGGTTGTGTAGATAGCTAGGGTTTTGCTTATAGTTTATTTTCAGTCGTCTTGAGTTGTATTTATGGATTACTGTATTTGAGTTTTGAGATGTATTCTGAGTTGTATCTTAGACACTTAGACTTCTATCTGCTGTATCTCTTTGGATTTCATGTTTTATCTATCTTCCATTATGCTCTACCTTAGATGTGATTGAGTTTACATTCTGCTATGTCACCTCCATTCGGGGAGTATAAACTGTTTAGTCTTATACTGTTAGATGCATTGAGACCTAGGACAGCGTTCTACCGCCGACACTGTGGCGTAGGCTGGACGTTGTTACGTTCTCGTGCCCTAACTCTAGGGTGCGGGTCATGACACGTTTTTAGTGGTGGCCCATGCAGGTCGAGTTTGTGTAGTGGTATTCGAACTAGAGTACCACTACAGCCTGTATTAGGAATAGGATATATTTTTGAAGATACTCAATCACAGTTAGGATCCCTTGAGAGATTCCTGGGACGACCCTTGAGAATCTTATTTAACTTCGATTTGAAAACTCTTTTTTCCTTGATTTGATTTATCTTTATTTTCTGTCGTTGAAATTGATTTTGATGGATTATTGTTGAATTTGAGTTTGTATTTATTGATTTTGATGGAAGATTGTTGAATTTGAGTTTGTATTTATTGATTTTGATGGAAGATTGTTGAATTTTGAATCTTGATGTTAGCTGTAGCATCCGAGTTTGTATTTATATGATTTGAAAGATTTTTGTTCATTTTTGAATCTTGATGTTCGTTGATAAATTTGATTTTTGGGTATTCATTTTTGTTTTAACTTAATTTTTGTCAAGATGAAATTATATGGGCTAGGTCATCTAAGTTATGGAATCTAGTCTTCTACAGTCATATTAGCTAGCATGGTGAGGACATATAGTTGACTTGGATATATTTCTCGGGTGTAGAAATTTAAGGTTTTCGCAGCCAAGCTAGCGGCATCGCAAAAATGTTAAATACCATGATTCTAGAAGTATGTGCCTAAGTCAAGGACTCTGTGATTATCGTAGCCTTCCTTACCAGTATGACGAGGATTTAGAGTATCATAATTTTGGATAGACGCATATGATTATCAGATTGTACCTTAAATATTTTTGAACATGTTTTCTCTACTTTTGTTTCAGTCATTCAAAAAAAAAGAATTATTATTTGTTTGTTTTGTCTAGTTTCTTATTATTTAATTTAGGAGTTGGTTTAGCTGTTTTTATAAACCTTGTGTAACTTCTTACAATGAATTTCTTCTTAATACAATGAATTGATAATTTTGCTAGACTTTATCTTGGATTTGATATTTTAACCCTGGGTTTCAAAATGGTTCCTTCTTTTAGACAAATAAGCAAACAGATTTTATCGTTATTTCCTTCTTGCTATTATTCTTGTATTAAATAATAATAATAATAATAATAATAATAATAATAATAATAACTGTCTTGATTACGTCAATCACCTACTTGCAATCTTGGTAAAAATCTAAATGTTGCTCTTGATATAGATTTTGGTTTTTATATTGGGTCATGAGGATATAGATATAGTGGACACAAACACTTTGCCTGATACATATACATGCTACGCTTGATTTCCAACCTATCTAAATAAATATTAATATGTTGTTGATGTTAAATTTCCAAACCCCAATATTTCTGGTTCTCTGCTTTTTCTAGCTTAAATTTGTAATTTAAATATAAATTTCATGTTATTAGTTATGTTTACATCACTGCACATGTATGTTATACCTAGAGTTTCAATTTTAAAAAAAATTTGTTGAGTTTTGTGTTTAAATTTGTCAAATCTAAGACTGTGTACATATTAACCCATGATACAGGATTTTAAATGTTAGTTCAAATTGTTGTTTTAAATGTAATATTTAGAGCTGTGTACATTGTTGTTGTAGGGATATAATGTTAGGTTTCATATTCTTACATGATAGGTTGTGATAAACATTGAGTTGGTTTTGATGTGCAAATTTCTTCAAAATCCTGAAAACTAGTTACATGTTAACATTTTTACATTTATTTCCATGTTTAGTTCAATTTCAGATTTAACATGTAATATTGAACTGTATGCATAGATAAATGTATTGATAGTATGTTAGGGTTTCATTTATATCATGTTAGGATGTATTGGGAGCGTTGAGATCGGTTGTGATGTTTCAAAATCCTAAAATCTGAGACTGCATTATGTTAATAATTCACTGTTTTAAATGTTAGCTTATTTTCAGACTTTGCATGTAACTGCTGAACTAAAACTGGATTTAACCTTTCAATACTAAGCTATAACCCTGTACAAGGACACACACACACACACACTCTAACATAGTATACACTTCCATGTAACCTAACATTTTCTCTTTATGTTATGATCATGTACCTGTATAGATATAAATATAGAGAGAGTTTATGCATACATGTTATAATGTATATAGATACATAACTAAGTCTCTACCTTTTTTTATATATATGGTTAGCCGTGCATGCTATGATTAAATAGGTTGTATATTGTAGATTGTTAACCCATATGCCATGAGTAGTGTAACAGGATAGCTATTGTTTGAAACCCAAGTCCTCATATACAATTTCATGTATATTTCACATACACCCATACACACACAAACCACATAACATCACATAATGCTAGTTTTTTCCCTCTAACGCTCTCCATATATATTGTGATTGGATTTCAATGCAAGTGATTTTCAATTCCTTAATTTTTTTTGAATTTGATTTTTCGGTACCCTTATAGATAATTGGTAGTTGCCTTTATTTTATTTTGATAAGACCAGTTTTCATATAGGATGGTAGACTGCCTTACAGTTTTGATGATTTGTATTCAGTATCTTTTTCGGTTTAACACCCTAGACTGCTTGTGTGTTTTGATACCCTATGACCGATTCAGTTAGCATGACTAGTATACCTAGATGAGACTTTCACTACCACCGTATGCCATGACCCTGTATGACGTCCCTTTTGATGGTATGCTTTGTTTAAATTTGGGACTTGATTGTGGGGGTTTGACCTAGAAGGATTATGAACATTTTAATTTCGTGGACGGAATTTTTATAAGGTGGGTAGGATGTGAGCACCCTGAATTTCGGGTTAATTTTTTTTATTTTAATTTTTTGATTGATTTGGTTTCGATAAATAATTTATTCTGTTATTTTTTCTTAAGTGTGCCTTTCCCGTGCCATTGATATTTGGAGTGTCAGGGATGTTCAACTCTGGAAATCTTCTTCACGAGTTTTGGAGTGGACAAGATTACCTTCATGATGGTATATAGTGTCCCACTCAAATTTATTCCCTTGTGCTCTTTTTTGCTTCGCAGAACTTCAGGTCGATTTAGACCAGTTGATCATTAATTGATTTTTCCACTCTTTTCCTTGATCATTTTTAGCACGTTACCGTGACTTTTAATTTGAGAGCACAAGATCAGTCAGTTTCTTGAAACCAACTCCTCATGCATGATCTACTCGAGACGCTCGTCACCCATGACCTTCGTGTCCCACTCAGACACGCCATTTTGTGCTTCATTTGCCTCGTATAACTTTCCCGACGCATGATCCGATTTTATTTCACCCCACAGTGTCACATTTATCTTCCAACTTGATTTGTGGGTCCCCTGTCGACCAAAACCTGTCAGCCCCAACTATGGGCATGGCCCACATTGAGCCTACCACCCGTCCGCCACTTGTGTCCTATTTATTGGAATCCCCATGTGCTACTTATTTATCCATGATCATCAACACCTAATTTTAATTCAATTTTTGTACAATGTCTGATTTTGACCCAATCCAGCTCCACCGAGTCTAGCCAGCTCCATGTTACTCTCCATCATAACACCCTCATAATTTCTTGCCTAAAAATATCAAGTACTCTTCTACCTATTTTTCTATATTTAATAGAAATTTTTGTTTATTTAAATTTTCATAGGAATGATCATTTCCCCTCTAATTAAATCTAGCCATTGATTTCTCCATGTAATCCCAACCATTAAATTCCCCCATGAAACTTTTTCCCAACCCCCTAGCAGCCATAGGCCGGCCCTAAAATTTTTGGAGAGAATCTTTTTCTCTCTCCCCTTCTCATTCATTAATTACTTCATCTCTCTTTCTCTCTCCCACTCTATTATTTTTTCCTTCACACACAACATCACCAACAGCCTTCCTCCTTTCTTCTCCACACAACCAGACCACTTCCTCCTCCTCACCCGAGCTCCATGGCCGGACCATCCCCCTGGTCGGCAGTCGACCAAACTCCACTCCTCCACCACCGCACAACCCCATTCTCCTCCTCCTTTCCTCCTCCTCATAAAAACCGAGCCACCACCATCATCAACCAAACCACCACCGCAGCCACCGTGCCCCCGCCGCCGTGGCCGCACGCCACCGCCCATGCAGTCGTGGCCGTCGCCGCAGCTGCCGCGCCCAGCCAGTGTGCCACCAGCGCACGGCAACAGCAGCTGCACTGCATGGCGTGCGCACGTGCGAGCGTGGCCGCCGCTGCCGTCGGCCGCCTTTACTCCGGCGACCCCCCTCCATGGGTGTGCCCCACTCCGGCGAGCCACCCTGTGGCCACCACGTTCTTCTCCGACGCGACGAATAGGGGATTCGTGCTTTTTGCACGAAGTCCCGTCGTGACGCGCGCAGAATCAAGTTTATTTTGGCGCCCCGTCGCAGCAACTTTGCGCACATTTTTCCAGGAATCCCACCGTTGGATCGGCAATTTCTTCGCTCTGTCACAATCTCGGTATATCCACCTTCACTTCTGTCAATTTTCGTCCGTTCATTTTATCGTTTGATAAATCAAAACCGGCCACCAAGTTGACCGTTTAAATTTTATTAAATTTGGGCAGTTTTGCGGGACCAACTTCGTCAGCTTGTATCTCCTCCACCGCAGCTCCGTTTGGCGTGCTACCAGTTCCTGTGTGAAGCTGGTATAACCCTCTTGCTACCCCTCCAGTTTCGTTTCATTATGAGCTTGTTCGATTGGTTGAATTCGACGCCAAAGTTGGCCGTCCGAATTCGTAATTTCCAACTTGTAAATTTCCATTTTTGAACACGGGACTCCAGATTTCATTTCTGACACCACCATTAGACTCGTGGCATCGTTCTGGCTTGTTTTCATATAAAATTTGTTAGATTTAAAGAACGTGGGCCCTGGTATATTTTTCGGTACAAAGTGGGTCCCACATTCTGGGTCAACGAGACTTTTTGACGCTGGCTCATCGGAATCCAATTCCGGATATACCGTTGAGTTCGTATCGTCATTCTGAACTCGTTGACATATAATTTGCTAGATTTTGGTGGACATTGGATCCGACACGCATTTCGGTGCAAGTCGGATACCAATATCCGGGTCAACGGGTCATTTTGAGATCGGCTCATCGAAATCCAATTCCGAAGATACCGTTGAGTTCGTATCATCATTCTGGACTCGTTGACATTTAGTTTGCTGAGTTTTGAGAACTTTGGCTCCGGCACGCATTTTCGTGCAAACCGAAATTCCAAGTTCTGATCAACGGACCAAATTAAGATCGGGTCAACGGAATCCAATTCTGGAGATACCGTTGGGTTCGTATCGTCATTCTGGTTTTGTGGACATATAATTAGTTATATTTTATAAACTTGTTTTTTTGCACGTTTTTCGGTGCAAAACGGCTCCGACACGGACACCGTTTTGACCCAAAATTATCTTTTTGCCCTTGTGTCCAAATTGGACCAATGGGTAGGCTATCATAGCTAAATTGACCATTCTGGACACTTTGGCGATGTTTATTTCATCGTCCGACAATGTTTTTTGATAGTTTCTCTGAGTTTAACTTATTTTATAATTAACTAATAATTAATTCTTATAATGTTCGTATTTCGGGATTAGTACAACGAAACTGAGATCAGTCAATTCTAGTGATCCCATATCGCTGAAATTGACAAGATGGACACGTGAAATATTATAATAAGATTATTAAATTTACCGTTAATCATCTTATCTCGATTTGCGTGTCGTAAGTTTCGACGTACGAATAACGAAGTACACCTTATATCTTTAATAATTGGACTAGAATTAACCCTGTTGACCAGAGTTGACCAGTTGACCAAAAGTCAACTGTAAGTCAACACTTGACCTAGTTTGACTAGATTATTGACCGAAGTTGACCTAGAGTTTTTTGACTTAGAAGAACCTAGGATAAAATAGATTGCTTGTAGAGATTTATTTATTACAACTTGAACACCTTGTAACCTGTGTTGCTTTAAATAGGACTCTGTGGCTTCAGTTGGACCCCTTTACCTATCAGCTGTTCAGGTTATCAGGCGAGTACATTCTCTGATTATTTCATATCCTGTTAGAATTATTTTCCTGCTTTAGATTACTATACTTGATGCTGTCACGTTGGTAACACGGATTAGTACTATATGGATCCTTTCTTGAGATGTTATCCCCTCAGGAAGCATCGTATACTACATGTTCTGTGCGTTTCACTTACATGGTGTATCACTATGCTTCACGATTCTTCGATCACTTGTGACATGTACTCTCATGATCACAAAGTCTTCCCTGAATCACCCATTTATGGGCATTTCCAGAATCACCCCATTGTGGGCATTCTCAGAATCACCCATTTATGGGCTATCCATGTATCACCCCTTGTGGTCCTTTACATGGAATTATAACATAATCTGGTTGGATCCTTGTGTATTGATTGGGGGTACGGGAGAGTAGAAGTAGACATGTGAATAATATTCAAGTAGTGTAGTTCCCAGAATCACTCCATAGTATAGTTCCCAGAATCTCCTATGCCATTCACATGTTTATATTGTACACTGACTCACTAGCCACTGTTAGCTCTCTACTTATAGTAGATATTTCTATTACAGTTCTCTTTCTCTGTTTACATACTGTATTTCCTTCAGATCCTGTATCTTACTTTACTGCATGATTATATTTTTTAACCTGTTCTGATTTGTTGAGATGTACTGTGCTCGCTCCAGTCCTGACTGGACCTGTTGATAAATTTTACAGATAGCCTGGAGGTTGCCAGCTAGCCTAGAGGAGACAGTAGAGGTTGTGTAGATAGCTAGGGTTTTGCTTATAGTTTATTTTCAGTCGTCTTGAGTTGTATTTATGGATTACTGTATTTGAGTTTTGAGATGTATTCTGAGTTGTATCTTAGACACTTAGACTTCTATCTGCTGTATCTCTTTGGATTTCATGTTTTATCTATCTTCCATTATGATCTACCTTAGATGTGATTGAGTTTACATTCTGCTATGTCACCCCCATTCGGGGAGTACAAACTGTTTAGTCTTATACTGTTAGATGCATTGAGACCTAGGACAGCGTTCTACCGTCGACACTGCGGCATAGGCTGGGCGTTGTTACATTCTCGTGCCCTAACTCTAGGGTGCGGGTCGTGACAGAAATTCAATAGGCTTTCATTGGGGCCAGCTAACTGCAGTGAACGACCCATCGTCCTACTAGCTATGTCCATGATGGCTAGTTAATGCCAGTGACCTTTCATATAGATAAGTTGGCATGCTGAGCAGCAATTCGCATACACGGTGTCGGTCGAATCAAAGGTAGTACAAGTATGGCACGAGTCGTGTTGATAAATTATGCACGATTGCAATCCCAGGATAGAGCCTAAGATTTGGCTATAAGTAAAGGCACATGCTTCGGCATGAGATGTGGTATCGAGTATTGAGTCTTTTACACAGAATTGCATAAGTTGAGATTAAGTCGTATCGAGTTTAAGTCAGGAAGGACCTTAAGGAAAGTTTGGTTAAGTCATTTTGAGTTGTGAGGCACGACTCTCAAATGTTGAGGAACGATCACGTTGTTATGACACAAGTATAGGAAAGTTACTAAGTGGCAAGGCACTGCCTCGATTATGATACACGAAGGGATTTATGGTATGACCATGCTGCGTCCCAAAGTATGAGTCGGAAAGACAAGTACGAGTCGATACATTGATGTTGCAAGCACGAGAATGGTCTAGAGGCACACTAATAAGTAAGTTATCGGTGCGAGGTACGGTGATGGTCTAGAGACACAAATAGGCTAAGAGTCAATGTCCAAAATTTGATTCCTAAGGCAAGAATAGAAAGACAATCATAAAGGGATTATGTTGTACAAAGTAAATGAACGTGTTGGTTTTGTATGGGTGGACGAGGAGCTCACTCCATGTAAACTCCCTATCGTATTTTCAATTCTTTAAATAGTTAGTAAAATATATATGATTTATTTTTCTTTATATAAAAAAAAACTAGCTAATGAAATATAGGTTCTTAGTATATTGCTTGCAAATTATTTTTAATAAATAATATTTCTGAACATTTCTTGAGTATTAGCATTTTTAAAATTTTATTTATGTTATCATAGTACTTTCAATTTTCATTATTAAATACCTCATATTAGTTTATGATTAATTTATTTATAATACATATAACACGTAGTTGTATGTTGTACATAAATAGGTAACCTTGTACCAAGAATATTTATTTGGGTAATTATATTTTTCTAAAAATTTTTGTAAATTTTTATTTATTTATTTGAGTTGAGAGGTAAATATAAATATGTCCATAACTATATATATATATATATATATATATATAGGCTAATATTGTGACCTACTGCCTCAGGAATTACTGGATAACTCGTGGGATTTAATATCTCACAAACTAAGAACCTACCCCATGCCCGAGCCTTGAAATCGAACCATGTTCCATATATATAGCAGTAGCTATATATGAAACCGACCCCAAGTTAGCGTGTTTATATGTATATATAACGCGCGAGAAAGGAGGAGAGTTCGTGCAAACCCTAACCCTAAGCCACGCCGCGTGACCCCCGACCTCCCCTGACGTGCGTGCGGCCACCACGAGCTGTCGCCGGCCACCACAGCGCCACCCAGGGACGGCCAATCCATGCGACAATGACAGCAGCAGCAACAACGTACAGTTTTGGTGCTGACTTCTTGATGACGTTTCGTCGTGTACACTCGTCCGTTCTCCGAATCGTCTTCTCAGGTTTGTACGCAACCTATATGTTTCTAGATCCCTTCATATAGTTTTTGTTACTTCATGTTACATTTCGCAGAAATCGTATTCAAATATCAAAGAAAAATATAGTTTCTGAAACCATCAAAAACAGAACTTAGTCATCCAAATACCCAACTTGGAAGGCAAGTCATTGCCAATCCATCGACCAATTTGAGATCCTAATTGAACAGATTTCTAGACAACCTATACTAGAGTAAAAACCCTTTTGTAGTTCTTTATTTAATCTACCGTATGCCATGAAAACAGATTTCAAAAATCATGAAAAACAGTTCTCAAAAATATAAATTCTAGCAAAATTTTCCGATACGACGTACGCCCCGACAAATCGGACGACATGGTAATAACCCATGAGCATCGAAAGATGCATATGGATGTTGACGACGTGTGAGATTCGACGGAACTCAATTTTGTTGTGTGTGCACGACAAAATCGAGGTGTATCCGTCGAGATACCCCATATCGGCCCTTTTACAAACTAGCCCACAACTTCGTGCACGTTCGTTATCTCGAGACGAAACTTACGCCAACTGAACCGTATCATTTTTTTGGTCATGTATGCCAAGTTTGGTCAGATTCTGAGAAGGTCGACCGGAATGTTATTTTGGCGGGCCTGCGACCCGATCCAACGGGCGAAATTGTGCACGGCCTACCGGAATCCAACTTTGGACATAGCATTGGGTTCATCTTATCAGAACAGACTTGTAAATATATAGTTTGATGACTTCAGAGACCGAAGATACTGGCACACTTTTCGGTGCAAAGCGGGTCCAATGACGGACATCGTTTTGATCCGAAATTACGATTTTGCTCCGATGTCCAGAATTGGACTTTTGGGTAGGAATTCTTAGATATTTCTTTTATACCAAACGTATTGGTGATGTATGTTTCAGCATCCGGAGACTATTATGCGGGTCAAACTTTTGTACAGCACACTGAGTGGTTGGTTTTATCGATTTCACCAGCAAAGGACCCAGGTGAGTACATTTGTTGTTTGTTTTCGATATTGTTAATTACTATAGTCTATTGTTAGCTGCTTAATAATTGATTCTTGACACGCTCTTTATACGGATACCACATTTCATCATATCTTGTCGGGTTTCTTATTCGTCGTGTCGGAAAGGGGAAGTACCAAGTAGATGTGTGATCTGACCGCAGACATCATTTATTTTCTGCAAGTAGACCTCGTAGACATTGTATATTTTTTGCAAGTCTACCTCGTAGTCATTGTTTATTTTCTGCAAGTAGACCTCGCAGACATTGTTTATTTTCTGCAAGTAGACCTCGTAGATATTGTTTATTTTTATACAAATAAACCATGTAGACATTGTTTATTTTCATGCAAGTAGACTGTAACTCCTCTTCCCGAATATTTTTTGAAATATTTTTATATTTATTTGATTTAAAGGGTAATTTGTAGAATTTTGTAAATAATTATTTAGTTAGTTATTACGGTAGAAGACTTTAGCCATAGTTGAGTTTTGAAATACAAGACAACTAGGAATCATGGCACGAGTAGTGCAGTAGCATGCTTTGATTAGTGTTTAGCCATGGTAGAGGAGTGCCAAGCCATCGGTGTGTCCTAACTAGGAAAATCAGGCCAAGTTATAGCATGACCTTTAGAAATAGTTTATTTAATTCTTATTAGATTTATTGACTTTGCAGAAACCGGTTATACCATTTTAGCCCGGACTAGATCCGAACTGAGCCCAAGCCCATGTAGGCATCCAATGTACACAAAGATTCCATGTAGATATATTTTTAAGTAGATGCAATGCCGATTATGGGATATTGTAATTCGATATTGTTATTATTATTATTATTATTATTATTATTATTATTATTATTATTATTATTATTATTATTATTATCATCAATACTATTGAGATTATTATTCTATAATATTATTTTATTATTATTGATTATTATTAAAATATTGTATTGGCTGTATAGAATTTGTGGTATAGGTATATATATAAATTTGTACAAACACCAGGATATATACATATTGATTTGTAACTATAATTATAATTTATTAATATATATTTTTTATATATTTATTTATTTTTTATATATATATATATATATAATTTATGTGGGTAGGTGAATGTATATATAAATATATATATTGTATATGAGTACATATGTATTTATATATAAATATAAATTATATATATAAATGTATATGTTTGTAAATATAAATGTATAGGTATATAAGTACCTAGGCCTATATATATATATATATATATATATATATATATATATATATATATATATAGATATATATATATATATATAAATACATATGGATATTAATTATTAATAAGAAAAATAAAAAGGAAATAGAAAAAAAGCAGCCCAGGCCAGTCAGCCTAATCTAGTCACTTATCCAGGCCCGAGCACCACCCAAGCCTTCCCAAGGCCCAATCAAACTTGCACCCTACGTTCAGGATTCAGCTGAATCCCGACCTTTCCCTTCGGTTTTCCTGTATAAATATGCAACACACGCGCACGAAATCGAGGACGAAACCTAAACGCAACCACTGCGCCGCCCATGGACGCCTGTGCGCGCCACCCCGACCCCCTGGACCTGGGCGCCCACTGCCGTGAAACCTCGCCGGCGTCTGAACGTATGGCAGGGTAGCCGCTGCAGCAGAACAGATACGCAACAGTGGCAGCACACAGGCCGAAACCCCCTACTTTGCAGGTAAAGTACTCACCCCTCGTTTGATCGTTCGTTGTTTCATTTTCACGTATACGACCACAACCTAACCCTCTATGTGACCCTTTAATTAGGTTCGAATACACTCGACTATATTTCTCTGGAAATCGATCCAAAATCAACGAAAAATCGTTGATAAAACAGTTTAGAAAACAGTTTAGAATGTCCTGTTCGAGGATCGATTTCGATCAACTCGCGAACAACATTTAGAAGCTATTTAAAGAAAGTCCTAGACACCATATAGGGCATTACAACCCTTCTTGTAGATTCTAATTTTATTAAACAGATAAGAAGTTATTCAATTCTGAAGTTGACCGAAAACCTGTTTTAAAAATAAGAAAATTGTTCGATACGACGTGCGTCCCACCAATCCGGGCGATATGGTCGCTAATTGAAAGCATCGAAAGGTGTGTAACGGCTTCGTGGTCGTGTGAGTTTTGACGGAATTCAAATTGGTCGCGTGTGCGCGACGAATTTGATGCGTATCCGTCGAAATTCACAGTATCGGCCTCTGTACAAATTTTCTAATTACTTTGTGCACGTTCGTCAGATCGTGACGAAAATTGCGCCAGCAGGACTGTATCATTTTTCTGGTCCTGTATGCCAAGTTTGGTCCAATTCTGAGACAGTTGATCGGATCACCGTTTTACGGGCCCCACGGTCCGACTCAACGGGCGATTTTGTGCACGGCCTGCCGGAATCTAACTTTGGACATACGATTGGGTTCGTATCGGAAAAACAGATCCGTAGACATGTAGTTTGACGACTTTAGAGACTATTGACCCTGGCACGCTTTTCGGTGCAAAGTGAGTCCAACGGCGGACACCGTTTTTGCCCAAAATTACTGTTTTGCCCCTGTGTCCAGAATTGGACTTAAGCACAAGCAATCCTAGCTAATTTGACTATTCTAAGAATGTTGGTGATGTCTGTTTCAGCTTTCGGAGACATTTGTGATATTTGGACTTTATGGCGTATCAGTTGACGGTACCTTATTGGTTCTTCGTGCAACCACCAGGCAAGTATACCTTGCCAACTTGTACAATAAAATTTATATACATGTTCATTATCTCGCTGCTGTTCTTTTTCTTACATTCGTGATTGCTTTATTTCATGTCTAGTACACTCATCTTGCTATAGTTCTACTTTACGTGCATCTAGTTGTCTGCACATTCTTGTTCCTTTCTGTTATGATATTTCTGTCTGTTACACTGTGTTAGTTTCATATGTATTTCTTGATAGAGTCGTCTAGTCCTACACCATGATTCCCTCAACTTGATTATAACTTGACTTGACTTGACATGACTTGAGTAGGACTTGACTTTGACATTCTATAGATTGTGAGTACTTACCTTGACTACGGTCTATAGGATTTTTATACTAGGATTAGCTACCGTCTTGGTTGTGAGTACCTACCTTGACTACGATTGAGACACTATAGATTGTGAGTACTTGCCTTGACTGCAGTCTATAGCTTTGACCTATTAGCTATTTCTAGTATGGCATGCCAGTGTCTTAGGATCCTTGTGTTTAGATCTTGTGTCTTAGTTCATTTTGTCTCGTCGGGTATCCTTGATTGTTCCTTACTTCTCTGTATATTTGTACTGTTACATGTTGGCTTGTATATGATGTATCTTGCTAGTCCTCTGAGGACCTGATGATCTCTTCAAGTTTAGCGACTACATGGAGATAGTTTGCAGCTCATGATGGTAGTGATTCCACCTGTAGGGATACAGGTATTTGCTTGTGATAATTCTTTATTATCCTCTCGTGCTTTATATTCTATACCATGATATACTCTGTTTATTTATAGACTCATATCATTCTGGGAGTTTAATCGAACAATATGCTAATGGGCTGCAGACCATGACCCATACTTGTTCATTCTTGTTTTATATGATTCATGTGGATTGAGATATAGTTTAGATTAGACATGATACCCATGACCTTGACAGCTTATACGTACTCGAGTCGGGCTGGAGTCCGCTCGATACGTAGCTGGCTTGCTCACGAGCTCGCGTCCGAAAAGCGGGTGCGGGTCATGACAAGTTTTTGTGGTGGCCCATGCAGGTCAGAGCATATCTTACTGGTTACGTAACTGTACTGGTACGAGCCTGCGACGATGACTAAACCCTTAGAAATCTCAATCCACTCTGCCTTGAAAAATCTCCTAGAAATTCTCTACGTCCTTGAAAACTCCATATTTGCTCTCGATTATACTTCCTTGCTTTCCGTACCATTGATTCTCGTCCCTTTTATTTCAAGGTGACGAACGATCGTGCTGTCTAGAATTCATCAGAAATTCTTAAATTATAGTGTAATATTGCTTGACTATTGAATATTTGGTTGTTTATAAATATAAGGGATTATAGATGCCATACACCCTAGATATCTGTTGGAAGAATGGTTAGCAACTAGTTAGAAGATTATAAGGTTTTAGTGACCTTGTATTTTGAGGAGTAGTGTGACCAAAGGTGGGTAGAAGTCCTCGAGGTTTCGTAGTTATAAAATGATTAGGAGGAGGATACAAACTATTTTGAGGAATTAAATTTGAGGAGATTAAGGTAATAGTGGACTTTAAGTTTTAAGGAATAGTTTTGAATTAGAATTTCGAGGATGAAATTATTTTTAAGGTAGGTAGAATTGTAACTCCTCTTCCCGAAATTTTTTTGAAATATTTTTATATTTATTTGATTTAAAGGGTAATTTGTAGAATTTTGTAAATAATTATTTAGTTAGTTATTACGGTAGAAGACTTTAGCCATAGTTGAGTTTTGAAATACAAGACAACTAGAAATCATGGCACAGGTAGTGCAGTAGCATGCTTTGATTAGTGTTTAGCCATGGTAGAGGAGTGCCAAGCCATCGGTGTGTCCTAACTAGGAAAACCAGGCCAAGTTATAGAATGACCATTAGAAATTGTTTATTTAATTATTATTAGATTTATTGACTTTGTATTAACCGGTTATACCATTTTAGCTCGGACTAGATCCGAACTGAGCCCAAGCTCATATAGGCATCCAGTGTACACAAAGATTCCATATAGATATATTTTTAAGTAGATGCAATGCTGATTACGGGATATTTTAATTCATTATTGTTATTATTATTATTATTTTTATTATCAATACTATTGAGATTATTATTATATAATATTATTTTATTATTATTGATTATATTTAAAATATTGTATTGGCTGTATAGAATTTGTGGTATAGGTATATATATAAATATGTACAAACACCAGGATATATACATATTTATTTGTAACTATAATTATAATTTATTAATATATAAACATATATATATGCTATGTATATATAATTTATGTAGGTATGTGAATGTATATATAAATATATATATATTGTATATGAGTACATGTGTATTTATATATAAATATAAATTATATATATGTATATGTGTGTAAATATACATGTATATGTATATAAGTACCTAGGCCTATATATATATATATATATATAAATACATATGGATATTAATTGTTAATAAGAAAAAGAAAAAGGAAATAAAAAAAAAATAGCCCAGGTCAGCCAGCTTAAGCTAGTCACTTATCCAGGCCCGGGCACCCCCCAAGCCTTCCTAAGGCCCAATCAAACTTGCACCCCACGCTCAGGATTCAGATGAAACCGACCTTTCCTTTCGGTTTCCCTGTATAAATATGCAACACACGCGCACACGAAATCGAGGACGGAACCTAACCGCAGCCACTACGCGGCCCATGGACGCCTGTGTGCGCCACCTCGGCCCCCTGGCCCTAGGCGCGCACCGCCGTGAAACTTCGTCGGCGTCTGAACGTACGGCAGGGTAGCCGCTACAGCAGAACAGAGACGCGACAGTGGCAGCACACAGGCCGAAACCCTCCACTTTGCAGGTAATGTACTCACCCCTCGTTCGATCGTTCGTTGTTTCATCTTCACGTATACGACCACAACCTAACCCTCTATGTGACCGTTTAATTAGGTTCGAATACACTCGACTATATTTCTCTGGAAATCGATCCAAAATCAACGAAAAATCGTTGATAAAACAGTTTAGAAAATATTTTAGAATGCCCTGTTCGAGGATCGATTTCGATCAGCTCGTGCACAACATTTAGAAGCTATTTAAAGATAGTCCTAGACACCATATAGGGCATTACAACCCTTCTTGTAGATTCTAATTTCATTAAACAGATAATAAGTTATTCAATTCTGAAGTTGACCGAAAACCTGTTTTAAAAACTAGAAAATTGTTCGATACAACGTGCGTCCCGCCAATCCGGGCGACGTGGTCGTGAATCGAAAGCATCGAAAGGTATGCAACGACTTTGTGATCATGTGGGCTTTGATGGAATTCAAATTGGTCGCGTGTGTACGACGAATTTGATGCGTATCCGTCAAAATTTACCGTATCGGCCTTTGTGCAAATTTTCCAATTACTTTGTGCACATTCGTCAGATCGCGACAAAACTTATGCCAGCAAGACGGTATCATTTTTTTGGTCCTGTATGCTAAGTTTGGTCTAATTCTGAGACAGCTAATCGGATCGCCGTTTTGCGGGCCCCACAGTCCGACTCAACGGGCGATTTTGTGCACGGCCCGCCGGAATCCAACTTTGGACATACGGTTGGGTTCGTATCGAAAAACCAGATCCGTAGACATATAGTTTGACGACTTTAGAGACAATTGACCCTGGCACGCTTTTCGGTGCAAAGCGAGTCCAACGGCGGACATCATTTTTGCCTAAAATTACCGTTTTACCCCTGTGTCCAGAATTGGACTTAAGGACAAGCAATCCTAGCTAATTTGAATATTCTAAGAATGTTGGCGATGTCTGTTTCAGCTTTCGGTGATATTTGGACTTTATGGCGTATTAGTTGACGGTACCTTATTGGTTCTTCGTGCAACCACCAGGCAAGTATACCTTGCCAACTTGTATAATACAATATATATACATGTTCATTATCTCGCTGCTGTTCTTTTTCTTACATTCGTGATTGCTTTATTCCATGTCTAGTACACTCATCCTGTTATAGTTCTACTTTACATGCTTCTAGTTGTCTGCACATTCTTGTTCCTTTCTGTTATGATATTTCTATCTGTTACACTGTGTTAGTTTCATATGTATTTCTTAATAGATTCGTCTAGTCCTACACCACGATTTCCTCGACTTGATTATAACTTAACTTGACTTGACATGACTTGAGTAGGACTTGACTTTGTCATTCTATAGATTGTGAGTACTTACCTTGACTTCGGTCTATAGGATTTTTATACTAGGATTGGCTACCGTCTTGGTTGTGAGTACTTGCTTTGACTGTGATTGAGACACTATAGATTGTGAGTACTTGCCTTGACTGTAGTCTATAACTTTGACCTATTAGCCATTTCTAGTATGGCATGCCAGTGTCTTAGGATCCTTGTGTTTAGATCTTGTGTCTTAGTTCATTTTGTCTCGTCGGGTATCCTTGATTGTTCCTTACTTCTCTGTATATTTGTACTATTACATGTTGGCTTGTATATTATGTATCTTGCTAGTCCTCTGAGGACCTGATGATCTCTTCAGGTTTAGCGACTACATGGAGATAGTTAGCGGCTCATGATGGTAGTGATTACACCTGCAGGGATACAAGTATATGCTTGTGATATTTTTTTATTATCCTCTCGTGCTTTATATTCTATACCATGATATACTCTGTTTATTTATAGACTCATATCATTCTGGGAGTCTAATCAAACAATATGCTAATGGGCTGCAGACCATGAGCCATACTTGTTCATTCTTGTTTTATATAATTCATGTGGATTGAGATATAGTTTAGATTAGACATGATACGCTTGACCTTGACAGCTTATACGTACTCGAGTCGGGCTGGAGTCCGCTCGATACGTAGCTGGCTTGCTCACGAGCTCGCGTCCGAAAAGCGGGTACGGGTCGTGACATAGACCTCGTAGACCTCGCGGTGTAGTATCCCAGACCGATCTCACATCGAAAAGAGTACTTCAACACACTTAGATAGTTATGTTCCTCGTTTCATCCTTTATATATTTACATATATTTTCCTGTCTCTTGTTCATTATATTACCATATTCTCTCATCATGTATTTTATGGCTAACCTCTATTTTATAGTAGTTAACATATATTGGAACTACACTCAATTTATTGTACTCGTTCCATTCCTGACTGAAAACCAACAATTTTCAGGTTAATCGCGACTTCTCTTAGCCATGGGGAGATACGGGTGTACTTGCAGGCCAAAACCTAGAGATTAGCTAGATAGATGAGTTGTATTCATTTTCAATATTTGTAAGAATATTGTACTTTCTTTAAATATAAATCTTATAAATATTTAGAAATGTGAATGTGCAATAAAGATAATTTTTTAGCATTTTATTATTGTGGCCTGCACAGCGTTCTACCATCGATACTTCGACATAAACTGACTTGGACACGCATTCGTATTCTGAAAAGCGGGTTCGGGTCGTGACAAGTTTTTGTGGTGGCCCATGTAGGTCTGTTTTCGTAAATCATACAAACTCGTGATAGTACTTAAGAGCATCTCCAACCCTATTGTCTTGTTAAGTGTTGTGAGTCTTAGGTGGCTCCTATGTGGCATGAGCCACAAGACAATGTCTTGTTTATGTGGCAAAATTATATCTCAAAAGACAATGAGATAGAAAAACTCTCTCCAATGCAAAAGTATTGAGAAGACAATGAAAAATATTTTTTCCAACTTCCAAGGCAACTTTTAAGACAACTACTCATCTTCTTTCTTTTTTCTAATATTTTTTATTCATAATTGATGACATGGAAGAGAAGACATTGTCAAGTGCATTATCTAGAACAAGACAATCAACTTCACAATGTCTTCTTTAATTTTTGCCACATAAGCTTCACAATTGACTTGACAATTGCATTGGAGATGAACTTTTGAATAAAATTTTGTCATTCCTATGTGGCATTAACTTTTTTCCAAGGTCCCAATAGGGTTGGAGATGCTCTAAGTTAATCGTATTATTGCGAGCATATGACTAGAAAATGCTCATTTATAAGTTATGGTTAATTTGATTTAAGAGAATGACTAGGACTAGGAGTCCCTTATTAAAATTGACCGTTGGATAGTTAAGGTTGTTATATATGCCATACAATTTAGATAAGGAGTTATTAAATTTAGATAACTTGACAGATTCTCATAGATAAACTATTACATTTTGACATGACGACATGATCCAGTGTGGATAGACTATTCACTTGGTAAGTTAGGCCTTTTTAGAATTAATGCTCTAATCTTGATAAATTGTTCAATTCTTTTTCTTTTTGCCCTCTTTAGATATCATTCTCATACCATAAGTCAAAATTGCCTATTTAATTTGCATTTTGCCATAAGGAATTATTTTTATAATTTTTGATTCTGTTATCCATATACGAACCTTGAGTTAGTTTCGATTCAAAGTTTTCCCTCAAACATTTGAATACACATGAAATAGTTATTAGAATATTTATACTTCTCTTGTTTTTAGTTAATTCCTCCCTGATTAATCTTTTATTTTTAAGGATTGAGACTTATAGAACAGATACTTACGCTTCTTCCATCTTGATCATCCTAGAATCGGTTCGAGTTATCTTTCCTGTCTAAGCCGTATCACTTATTTGTTTCCATAAGAAATTTATTTTCTAAAAAGTCAATATTATATTTTCTCCGTTGACTTTTGAGCCTAACATAACCCAGTTATCCATCTAGTAATCTCGAGTTAGTTTTGTTTTATGTTTTCCTTCAATCCTTGAGTATGAGAGAAATAGAAAATTAGAAATTTTATTTCGGTCACCCTCCTAGCCGATCGTTTAGTTATCAAAATTGATACCTAATCGACCATTTGATTTTCAAAATGGATGCTTTCACTTCAAGGACAGATACTTACACTTTCTATCATATTCAACTTATTTGAATCTCTAGAAGCTCTTTTGAATTTTACGGATATACTTGAAAGAATATTCGTTGACTCATAATGGCATGACAGCAGTACACTATCGCCATTTATTTGAATTATGGAGACTGTGGGTTCACTGCAGCCAGCAGCGACTGGCGAGGTACGACCCCTAGAGTTAAAATTATTTTAAGAAAACGTAGGTTATCGAATATTGAAAGCTATGTCTTAGTGGTCCTCCTTGATCATAGTTACCCTTGTGTCATTATTGGGTAGAGTTAATAAATATCCGATATTGTATCATATTTGAGTCACGAAACCAAAGATTTACTATAGCTATATGTATACTGGCGAGACATAAATTCTCGATAAAATGACTTCAGACATGATTACAGTTTTCGGATACTATAGAAGGTAGAAAAATGTCCTGTATGTCCCATAGATTCAAAGCCAATACTAGTAGAATTTCTATAAGTTGGGTAGCATGCCGCCCAACCTAACATTCCGTTGTCCTTGTGACCTATTAACGAGGTAATTGACTGATACTAATAGGTTTACCTAGAATATAGAGTTTAGAGGTCCATAATCCATTGGTCGACCAAGGCCTTAGATAAGAAGACTAGTAGGACAACCATAGAGGCACCAACCCCGGATGAGTCTTAGATTTTGATGAACTTGGACTACTTGTTTATTTCAATCAGCGTACTTATATTTTGGACTATCTTGACTAACGTCGCTACTATAGCCTAGTTTGGTAAGCTTATTTTTTATCGAGCTTATTCAGGACATATGTCAATTAGGGACGCCCACTAACATATTGTCTAATTAGAATCGGTGTATTATGGTCTGATCAACCTTAGTGCACATGGTTCGCTCTTCATATGATTAACCTACGTGGATTGAGATATAGATATCTTTAGGATCTCATTCGCAACAACCTTGATAACTCCTTTTGAGTTATTCAATCGCCTTTGGAATCACGTATTCACATTCGATCCCCCCTCCTTTGAACTCTTTATTGTTTTCGCCTTTACTTAATTCAGAAAAACAAATACTTGTATTTGAGAGAGGATAGACACATAATGTCCCCCTTAGTTCACCATATCACCTATGGCCATGAAAGCTATTACGCAATCGTTTTTCATCTATTTGAAATTGGAGAACAATATTTAAACTTGATCCATGTCTATCGTATCACGTTATCTATTACACCGTGATCACGACTTGAATTTCTCTAACTTTATTAATCATAAAACCTTGTCTTTGTTTAATTTTGAGAAATAAATTTATGTATTATATAGGTTTTGAGTCCTCTAAATTTTAGGATTTACTAGTATTAGCAATTGATTTGGATAAGTTGGTTCCCACTAGATTAATAAATTCGTACCTCATGAACACCCACTCTCTATTTAGATCATTTGATATTCTCTGTCGTGACATTGATATTCGGAGTGCTAGACCAGCATTTACCTTCCAACAAATACCATAAGCAAGACCTAGACGAGTCCACATTCTTGTAGGCATATCATGTCCCACTCAAAAACGTCCCCTTGTACTCTATTTTCATGATACGACTTTCCAGTCAAAAATGTTAACTATAATTCTTACCGTAATACCGATATATTTTTCGAATTTGATTGGAGATCCAACCTCGACTCAAACCTTTCAACCTAATATATGGTTGTGACCTACTCGAAGTCCACTATGCACGTGTCACTAGTGTGCCACTCAATTGAATCTTTTTGTACTGTTTAAACATAAAAGTCACATACGACACATTTTTGGGCTTTAGGAACCTAGTTAACCAACCCGATCGGCAAAAAGCCTAATTACTTGAGTATTGAACCTATTCTAGGTTACCCTAACCTAATAGGAATGGTCTAGATTGATTTTATGGATCTTGTCCAGCCAATATAGATTAAGACCAAGGACTTATTCAGGCAAAGATTTATGTCCAATTAGGGAACCCATTAAAATCTAGTCCCCATCCATGCATATCGTTATATTTGGACTATAAAACCAAACATTATGAAATAGGACCCTACACCTATAAGTAGTCCCCATCTCTTTATCCAAAATTCCTCCTTCCATATATCCCTGAATCATATTCCTTCGTAGCCTATGATATACGAGGAAAGGAATCCTCTTGTACAAACTTATTTTCCGGTTATGCTTGACCAAGACCTCTCCTACTGCCTTGATGAAACATAGTCACTATATGAGCAATACCAAGTAAGTAATACCTAAATCTTCCTTTAGGGTCCATGATTACGATCAGAAGTACCCCATATCCTCAAACCTCTTATTGAAATTTGATCTTCTTAGTGGCCCTATTACTGTGTTGTCCTTGATAACCAATTTATATAAGCTGGGTAGAACCTGAACTTACTGTACTCCACCTCTTAGAATGGAATGTCATTCGTAACCATTCTTTCATCTACCTGGAAGTTGCGGTACAATCTTGTATTGTATTTATATCCCTTGCTCGTGTGTTTAGATAATTGCGATAAAAGATTGTAATTTTGATTTTTTTTAAAAAAATTCCATTATATTGTAATATCGTGTCTTAGTTTTAATGTCAAAAAAAATCATAATGCATAGATTGCAAGCCTCTTTAAGAAACATAAGGTTTCTTTGAATTAGCATGTGATTGGAATGGGTTGGTCCCAATTGAATGAATAAAAACAGTGGTTCATAATGTCCACTCCTATCTGTATCATCTGATAACCTCTATAGTGACTTTGATATTTGGAGCACATCACTAGCCTTTTCCCTTCAACAAATTTTACCCTCATGATGTCACGACGTGCACCCGTTTTTTGGGATGCGAGTGCGTGCACAAGCCAGCTACATATCAAGCGGACTCTAGCCCAACTAGAATACGTATAAGTTGTCTAGACTATGGTAATATGCCTAATCATGGCAAGTTAAACTATATCTCAATCCACCAGAAGAATATGAAACAAGAATGAACATTCACTACCAAAATTTATCGATTTAGCGACGGCCAAATCCGTCGCTAAGACGACGGTAATAACTATTAGCGACCGATTGCCGACGGATATTGGCCAAAAAAATCCGTCGGCAATCAGCTCGTCGCTAATAACCATCCGTCGCTAAGTTGTCGTCACATGACGGAATAGCGATGGATAGTCGACGTCACAATACGAAGCATTAGTGACACATTTTCGACGGACTGTCGTCCACTTCAGCTTTTAAGTACTTAACTGTGTAGACAATACCGACGTAAATTCCGTCGCTAACCCGTCGCAAAAGCGTATCAGATCGTATCGTTTCGTCGCTAATCCGTCGATAACGTCGATATCAAGTGACGGATTAGCGACGGTTTTCTGACGGAAAAGCCGTCGACCAGCTTCTGGAAATTCATGTCATTTCCAGCAACTTGGCGACGGATAAGTCGTCGCTATGCCGTCGCAATATATCGACCGCATAGCGACGGATTAACCGTCGACCTTGTTCTGGAAATTCTTGTTATTTCCAGAATACGGGCGACGAATATGTCGTCGCTATTCCGTCGAACAATGAATCATGCCGACGGATTGTCCGTCGACCATCCGTCGCTACCTGGGAATAATTTTCAGATATCCAGGTAGCGACGGAATAACCGTCGAAAAATAATCGGCAACTGGAGACATCCGTCGCAAAACGGTCACAAGTCCGTCGCTAACTGAGAATATTTTGAAAAAAAATTACTGCTTTTTAGCTGTTCGCAAAAATTTGCATAAACCAAACCAATATATAATGCACACCAATTATCCAACAATCACATAGACCAAATATATTATGCACACCAATTATCCAAGAATCACATAGACCAAAATATGCACATACGAATTTAATGCACACCAATTATCCAAGAATCATATAGACCAAACCAAATTAATATAAAATAGACATCAGTTATCCGGAAGAGTAACCTAATATCCATCGTTATAATCCGATCATTGCACAAATATTCCAAATTTTTCACAAATATTCCAAAACACATAGGAAAGAGTTGGCCAGTTACAGTAACCTAATATCCAATCCTGACGACCGATCATAGCACAAATATTCCAAAATTTTCACAAATATTCCAAAACACATAGGAAAATCGACTTTGGCCTCAACAAAGACCACAAGTCAGACGATGAATCCTCACAGCCAGGGATGATAGTTGCGTTGAGGCATGTACCATTCTATCAGCCACTTTGCATATGAAGGCTCAATCTGGTTGAGGTCTTCTGTAGGGATAGGAGGGTCGGTCCCGATGCTACTACTCTCTGACGGTGGCTCCTCCTTAGCTTCAAGCTTGGGAGAAATCTCTTTCCTGATGGTCATCGGTTCTTCCTTGACAGTCACCGGCTCTTGTTTGACGACGAAGACTTCCTCCGTGTCGACCTCCAAGGGTTTCTTGCCTCGACTCCTTCCTCGACTAGCAGCACCACCTCGACGAGTCCTAGGAGCCATCTTTCTGACAACAGAAATTTTTATATAGGGTAAAGAAATTTACTCAAGTTATAAAAGTTATGACGTTGATTTTTTGCGTTCATCATCATTAGAGGGAGCAGCACTCGAAAAGTTGTGACGGTAGCATGAGAGAGTAAAAATCTGTATCACAAGACTAACAGAATTACTATGTAATCATGTACTCACCAATAACTAGATGTAACTGGAGTCGTTGGTACTATCGTGCAGTAATTTGTGGATCCACAGAGATACTAGATGTACTTAGTATCTAGTGTATCAGATTAGTATCGGTCTATCGGTTCAGTATAGGACGTATCATATTGGTATCGTCCTATATCCGATATGTACATGTATCGGCCGAATAGCTAGGATTCATATTGGTCTTATCGATTTGGTATCGGTCATATCCAATAGGTATCGGCTGTGCTGGATTAGTATAGACTATTTCGGATTAGTATCGTGGAAGGTTTAGTAACAACTGTACTTGGATTTCTCTCTTCTCGAGCTAGAATACCATTGCAAGAGAATCCCCAGATCGTGATTGGCCAGTTACAGTAACATACATACTTCATTTTCTATCAGGAAAAACGAGATTGAAAAGGAAGTATGTATGTTCTGTAACTGGCCATCTACGCTCTCGTGACTCTCTTGTAATGGTAATCTAGCTCTAGAAGAGAGAAATCCAAGTACACTTGTTACTAAACCTTCAACGATACTAATCCGAAATGGTATATAATAATCCAACACGGCCGATACCTATCGGATATGACCGATACCAAATCGATAAGGCCAATATGACTTAATGGCTATACAGCCGATACATATCGGATAGGACGATACCAATTCGCTAAGGCCAATACCAACCGATACGGTCCATACCAAAACGATAGATCGATACTAATCCGACACGGTCAATACTTATAAGTACCTACGGTCCAGGAGGTTGATCCGCTAGTACATCCATGTACGAACAACGAAGTAACGATCCATTTCAATTTGGATGTGAAAATCTGTATCGTAAGACAAACTAAACATAATCAGTTCTATTTCACATGCTTAATTATCAAGTATGGGAATGAATAGCTCAGAACACAACCCAAAATTCATTCTAGATGAACTCACATAATGTTTACAGTCTTGGTCTCAACTATCTTCGATTCTATGATCCCATGTCTTAGGTTAAATAAATCACTAACCTCATCACGGTGAGTCTTGGTGTAGCACTCAAATGTGGGGCACCCGTAAATTCGTCGAGGTTTTAAATCATCGACATTGAGTTTTAAACCCTCACGTAGCCTTTCTGCTTCACTTCTAGGGTCGAGCAGCATCTTCTTGCAAGCTTCGGTCTCCAGATACTTAGTGTCAAGATTCTGGACGCTTTCGTAGAGCATGTCAACGCATCCTAGCGTCAATTTACTCGGCAGGAAATTGACGCTAGGATGCGTTGACATGCTCTACGAAAGCGTCCAGAATCTTGACACTAAGTATCTGGAGACCGAAGCTTGCAAGAAGATGCTGCTCGACCCTAGAAGTGAAGCAGAAAGGCTACGTGAGGGTTTAAAACTCAATGTCGATGATTTAAAACCTCGACGAATTTACGGATGCCCCACATTTGAGTGCTACACCAAGACTCACCGTCTGTATAGTTCGATTATTGGCGCTCGATGTCCCTGTGGTAAGGCAATGGATGAGGATATTGCGTGGGAGGGTTACAGATGGAGGCAACAAGGATGGCGTGTTTGTGAAAGGAGGGAAAAGATACATAATCACAGACGATTTGCATATAAGGCCATTCTATTCCATGGAGTCTGCGTTGTCTATTTTCCGAAAGCATGGGATCATAGAATCGAAGACAGTTGAGACCAGGACTGTAAACATTGGCCGCGATGAGGTTAGTGATTTATGTAACCAAATGTAGTAACCTTGTAATTTAAAGTTGGAAGAACATGCAAGTAGCCTTATATATAGTTGCTGCCTCACCAGTCGAATGACTTAATTGCCAAGTATCGGAACGAATGGCTCAGAACACAACCAAAGATTCATTCTAGCATACATTAGTGAGTTCATCTTGATTCTGTTACGTCCTTCAGATACTATATACGATAAGAAAATAGATGATTCACACTAATGTATGCTAGAATGAATCTTGGCTTGTGTTCTGAGCCATCCGTTCTGATCAAGCATCTTCCTTCTCCTCTCCTCCACCATGGCTCTGAACCAATCTGCTCCTCCCTACTTCACTTCTTTTTATTTGACTCTCTCAGCAATATATGACATCCATCTTAAGTGTAGAGTCGGGGGAGAAGAAGTGGGCAGGAAGATGAGGGGGAAGCAGCACAGCCGGCGGCATGACCCGGAGGAAGTACATAGGTTTTCTTCAACAGCCGTAGGAGAACTATTTCTTCTACGTATATAGTATCTGAAGAAGGAAGATGCTTGATCAGAACGGATGGCTCAGAACACAAGTCAAGATTCATTCTAGCATACATTAGTGTGAATCATCTATGTTCTTATCGTATATAGTATCTGAAGGACGTAACAGAATCAAGATGAACTCACTAATGTAATACTAAGACATCATCTACTACTATATAGGATATAGTGATAGGTTGTCGTATCATCATTGCCGAGGGATGAGGGTCGGAGGACAGGCAACTTTATCTACGGCTACATAGTTACTGCCTCGCCAGTCGAATGGCTGCAGGGACTATGTCCTGATCACCATGTCGTACCGTAGACTAATACAAATGGAGCTGAAAAAATATGCATAAACCAAACCAATATATAATGCACACCAATTATCCAAGAATCACATAGACCAAATATGCAAATACGAATTTAATGCACACCAATTATCCAAGAATCATATAGACCAAACCAAATTAATATAAAATAGACATCAATTATCCTGAAGAACATAACAGAATCAAGATGAACTCACATAATGTAATACTAAGACATCATCTACTACTATATAAGATATAGTGATAGGTTGTCGTATCATCATTGCCGAGGGATGAGGGTCGGAGGACAGGCAACTTTATCTACGGCTACATAGTTTCTGCCTCGCCAGTCGAATGGCTGCAGGGACTATGTCCTGATCACCATGTCGTACCGTAGATCAAATGCAAATGGAGCTGGAGCCAAAATACAGAAACCAAAATACAGAATAAAATCCCTGGGACGGATGGCTCAGAACACAACCAACCGGAGAGGATACTCTGGAGATCCATCTGAATAGGACGTATACTCTGAGAGATCACCTTTATAAGAATGATATCAGTAGTGGGATTGAGTGCTGGAGGGGATACTATCAGAGTATACGTCCTACTCAGATGGGTCTCTCACCGTTACTATTTTTTTCTGACAGCATGGTGGATGTGCTCCGTCAACAGAATCTGGCTCCGAGCCAAAACTTTGCCCCGGAGCTCAAGTGGACATCCTTCGTGTAGAGCTCGAGTGAGAGGTTCCTGACAGCAAGGTGGTCTCCTTTGTCAAAGTATCCGTGCTCGTCCCACAACCAATGTGGGATGAGCACGAATACTCTGACAAATGAGACAACCATGCTGTCAGGAACCTCTCACTCGAGCTCTACACGAAGGATGTCTACTTGAGCTCCGGGGCAAAGTTTTGGTTCGGAGCAAGATTCTGTTGACGGAGCACATCCACCATGCTGTCAGAAAAAATTAGTAACGGTGGGAGACCAATCTGAGTAGGACGTATACTCTGATAATATCTCCTCCAGCACTCAATCTCACTACTGATATCATTCTTGTAATAGTGATCTCTCAGAGTATATGTCATACTGAGATGGATCTAATATTCTCTCTTGTTGGTTGTCGTATCATCATTGCCGAGGGATGAGGGTCGGAGGACAGTACAAATAGTCTAATACAAAAACAACTCAATAAGTAGTCCAATACAAATAGTCTAATACAAAAATAACCCAATACCAATAGTCCAATACAAATAAATACTAATAGCTAATGAGAACCACGCTGCTCACGCAAACGCTCAGTGATACGTTCACGCATCCACCTCGAAAAAGCGAGATTTTTGGCGCGAGGAGAGATGCCATCCCTTGCAAGGACTGCATGAAGAGAACTCTCGGTCTCACTAGCTACCGGTGCTGGATGAATAGAACTCCCGGTCTCACTAGCAACCGGTGCCACTTCCTCCTCAACTGTAGGAGGAGCCACCTCAGCATTCACTGTTTTCTTCAAACGACGTGCCGCTCCTTGGGTCATGGGTGCCATCTGGTAAGATCGATAGTCACAAATAATATAATTGTAACATAAGCAAGCTAACTAAAGGAACCATCATGTAATTTGAGTACATTTTCGAAAGCCGATAAAGTATAAAAAATTCGATTTTTTGCCAAGTATGAGAACGGATGGCTCAGAAGACAACCCAAGATTCATTCAAGCATACATTAGTGTGAATCATCTATGTTCTGTACATATGGTGTAGTATATGTTCTTATCGTATCTAGTATCTGAAGAACGTAACAGAATCAAGATGAACTCACATAATGTAATACTAAGACATCATCTACTACTATATAAGATATAGTGATAGGTTGTCGTATCATCATTGCCGAGGGATGAGGGTCGGAAGACAGTCAACTTTATCTACGGCTACATAGTTTCTACCTCGCCAGTCGAATGGCTGCAGAGACTATGTCCTGATCACCATGTCGTACCGTAGATCAAATGGAGCTGGAACTGGAGCCAAAATATAGTACTACTTCACCATGTCGTACCATTTTACTCTCTCTCTCTCCTCTCCCCCTCCGGCGCTCTCACTCTCTCCGGCGCTCTCATACTACTAATTCCTATGTGTTTTAAGTGTGAGAACGGATGGCTTAGAACACAACCCAAGATTCATTCTAGCATACATTAGTGTGAATCATCTATATTTTGTATACATATCGTGTATGATATGTTAACCTTATCGTATCTAGTATCTGAAGGACGTACGTAACAGAATCAAGATGAACTCACTAATGTAATATACTAAGACATCATCTACTACTATATAAGATATAGTGATGGGTTGTCGTATCATTATTGCCGAGGGATGAGGGTCGGAGGACAGGCAACTTTATCTACGGCAACATAGTTTCTGTCTCGCCAGTCGAATGGCTGCAGGGAATATCCGTCACCATGTCGTACCGTAGATTAATGCAATTAATGGAGCTGGAAATATCCGTCGCTAACCGGTAACTAGTCCGTCGCTAACTGAGATTGTCACATACATATATGTATATCACAGCTAGATGTATAGATATATACATCTATACAGAAGCACACAACTGATAGAACTCGCACTGTCCTTGAGACAGTGAACATATACACCATGAATCCAAACCCCATATATATTCACATTTACTAATCCAAACACCACCAAACTAATGAAACACCCAATATGGATAACACATTATTTAGCCAATATATAAACTCAGATGAATTTGAGAAGCAAAGCCACCCGCCGCCCCCGACCAAAGCCCGCCGCCCCAAGCCAGCCGCCCAGCCCCCGACGCCGCCGCCCCAAGCCCACCACCCAGCCCCCGACCTAAGCCAGCCGTCCAGCCCCCGACGCCCCCGCCCCAAGCCAGCCGCCCAGCCCCCGACACCGTCGCCCCAAGCCCACCGCCCAGCCCCCGACCCAAGCCAGCCGCCCAGCCTCCGACGCCGCCGCCCCAAGTCCACCGCCCAGCCCCCGACCCAAGCCAGCCGCCCAGCCCCCGACGCCCCCGCCCCAAGCCAGCCGCCCAGCCCCCGACGCCGCCGCCCCAAGCCCACCGCCCAGCCCCCGACCCAAGCCAGCCGCCCAGCCCCCGACGCCGCCGCCCCAAGCCCACCGCCCAGCCCCCGACCCAAGCCAGCCGTCCAGCCCCCGACGCCCCCGTCCCAAGCAAGCCGCCCAGACCCCGACCCAAGCAAGCCGCCCAGCCCCCGACGCCCCAACCCCGCCTCCCAGACCCCGACGCCCCCGCCCCAAGTCCACCGCCCAGACCCCGACCCAAGCAAGCCGCCCAGCCCCCGACGCCCCAAAATCCCAAGCCCGCCTCCCAGACCCCGACGCCCCCGCCCCAAGCCCACCGCCCAGCCCCCGACGCCCCAGCCCCAAGCCCGCCGCCCAGCCCCCGACCCAAGCCAGCCGCCAATCCCCGGATGGCCCAGCCCCAAGCGCGCCGCCCAGCCCCTATAAGACACCGCGCAAGAGAGAGAGAGAGAGAGAGAGAGGGGGTTACCTTCGGTTGAGAGAGAGGAGAGGACGCCGACGCCGACGACGACACCGACGCCGATCACCGAAGCCGACACCGGCGAGAGAGAGAGAGAGAGAGAGAGCGAGAGAGAGAGAGGAGAGAGAGTGAATTTGGGGGGAATGCGAAAAGTTCCCCCCGCTGTTTCATTTAAAGTCTGGAACGTATATATAGCGACGGACTAGCGACTGGTATACATCCGTCGCCCGGTAGTCGCCCTTTTTGATATATGCCGACTGACTACCCGTCGCTAAGTCGTCGAAAATATGTCCCGCCAATTTCCTACACAATTCCCGCCAAATATACGACTGTGTTGCGACGACGGTAAATCCGTCGCTATATTACCGTCAGTCTAGCGACGGCGGCGCGACTGTTCCTCCTCCTAAAATTAAAATAAAAATGGCAAAGGCTTGTAGTCGAAAATCAGTCGCTGAGCGGCCACGAAACCGTCGCTAATACCGACGAAAAAATTTTGTCGCTAAAAAGCCGTCGCTAAATGAGTGTATTTTGGTAGTGATTATGGTTTATGGTCTACAGTCCACTGGCATATATGTCCAATTAGACTCTAAAGAACATAACATGAGTCTATAAAAGTAGGCTAACAAGCAGAATAGATCATGACAAGGAATATAAAACACGAGAGGATAATAAAGTAATATCGCTAGTATACCTGAATCCTGATAATGTAATCAACTACCATCATGATCAGCTAACTAACTCCGTGCAATCAACTACCTGAAGAGATCATCAGGTCCTCAGGGGACTAGCAAGGTACATAAAATATGTATATCCAACAGTTTATCATGTATAAGGAATAAACATGAAAGAGACAGAAGATGACAAGTGACTATAAACACGGATACGAGAACAACTATGCATAAATGAACTGCTGGAAGAAAACATGTGAACAATGTTAGCCCATTGGTCATGGTCAAACTTGATTTTAATAATTGATCAAATTCTGTCTCGATATAAATGCGAGTCAATTCAGATGTTTACTAACGACGTTTTGGACACTGATTAAAGATGGAAATCTACTCCGTTCAAGACCGAAGCTGTTTGCCACTCAGAATGTATTTCCTTCAAAGCAATATAATTTTTTATTTTATTGAGTCTAGGAATACATTGTACACCAAGTCGTACTGGCAAATAGGCTATCCGAAAATGTTTTTCAAAACTGACCTATCTTTTTAAAATGACCTATGTTTTTGAAAAATATCTATTTTTACAAAAAGCTTCTGAAGGACTTTTTTAAAAAGCCAAAATTATTTTTAACAAAATCAACTGACCAAACCCTGACAGAACTCGGCCAGAGTTCGACCAGAGTTCGGCCAAGTTGAACCTTATGTGAACGTTTGATTTTGAACTTGGTCTCCCTTCAGTTGCGGTTTGTTACAAAGAGTTCTGTTCGAATTCTGCCCGAATTCTGTCAGAGTTCTGCCTTTGGAAAAACTATAAATAGAAAAGGATTTCGATCATTTTAAATCACGAATTCACTTTCAATCTCTTCTCTTCTAAAGCTTATATTTCTTCCAAAGAGTCTAGAAAGCTTCCATATTCAAATTCCAAGCCAGTTACAATCCTCTAGTCGATTTGTCTGTGCGGTGCGGTCTAGAAGTTTCAGAGCGATTGTAATCAGAGGCTTGATTGAAGATTGACTCTTCACAATTGAAGTTGGTCGAGTTCTTCATATCAAAGCTCGCGTCTGTAGAAGTTGCAAGGACTTCGTATAAAAACTTGCAGGATTTTTCAATAGTGGATTCAACTGGAAGCTAGAGTTCTTCCGACAGGACTAGTCCTCACAAGAGGGAAACCATTATAAATTTTGGTGTTTGCGTTTATTTTCTGATCTCTTTTTCATTTACAGTTATTTATTTTTGTAATTATCATTATATCTGTGATCTAACTGCTGTCAAGTTTTAATTAGCAATATTCTGCTGTCTACTCTATTCACCCCCCTCTAGAGTATTCTGCTTTACGATTTCGTTCCTACAATTGGTATCAGAGCAGATTATACAGGTAAAACAAGGTAAAATTGTAGTTATATTCAATTATTATATAGATCACATCATTACACATGGCAACTGTGAAATTCACAAGTGAAGGCCAAGCCACAAACAGACATCCACTGTTTGACGGCACAAACTATACTTATTAGAAAATACGTATGAGTTTCTTTCTGAAATCTCTTGATTTTGACTTATGGTCTGTAGTTATTGATGGCTATAAAAAGCTCCCTCGTATTAATGTTGATGGAGTTTTAGTTGAAAAACCCCATGACAAATATACAAAGGATGAAAAAAAAGGCTAGTCTTGACGTACGTGCTATTAACGCTTTATTTTGTGCTTTAGACATAACTATATTCAACAGGGTATCTACTTGCACAACATTAAACGAAGTGTGGAAGCTTCTCGTAGTAACCCACGAAGGAACAACACAAGTCAAGGAGTCAAATATCAGCACTTACTCAAGAGTACGAGGCGTTCAAAATGAAGCCAAGTGAATTAGTCACTCAGATGTTTACAAGATTCTTGGATATTATAAATCCTTTGTCTTCACTAGGCAAGGATTACAGTAACCATGAGAAGATTTGCAAACTTCTACGAGCTCTCAAAAAGAACTGGATTCCAAAGGCTACAACAATCATTGAAGGGAACGACCTCTCAACAATGTCTCTGGAAACACTCATGGGTAAGCTACTCACTCACAAGTTAGAAGTTCAAGACTTTGAAGATGCTACACCAAAAGAGATGTCAGAGCAGTCGATCGCTCTCAAGGCTCAACATAGAAAAACTATCGAAGATGACTCTGATGACAGCGACTCCGACTCTGAAGATCAAGCTCTTCTGGTAAGAAAATTCAAGAAGTTCATAAGATTTAACAGGAAAACAAAAGATAGCAACAATAACAACAATGAGGAAGATCCTATTTGCTACGGATGCAAGAAGAAAGGACACATGAAAAAAGATTGTCCAACAGCATCATCATCAAAGAAAAGCAGCAAATATGACAAATGCTACCTGAAGAAATCTATATCAAGGAAGTACGCCAACACAAGCATATGGCATGAAAGTGAAGCCAGCGATTCAGAAGATGAATAATCAGATGAAGCTGCAAATGTATGCTTGATGGCTTGCGATCAGGTAATCACTAATCCTCTATTTGATCCTTATGATGATTTCAACTTTGAGCAACTAGGAGAGGCTTTCAGTGACCTGTTAAATGATTACAGGAAACTGCGTAGTAAATATGAAACCTCTAAGAAGGTACTCAAAGAGTACAAAGGTGAAACAAGAAGACTTACCGACCAACTAGATCTTGTTAGAAATAATGACTCTTCAAATGAGTCTGGTGAGCTTTCATCTATTAAGTTGTTATTATACGAGACTGTTAAGCTATCCGAAGAAAAAGACCAAACTATCATCCAGTTAAAGGAAGACCTATCTAAGGAGAAAAAGAGTCTCCATCGTGCACAAGTCAGAATTAAAATACTTACATCTGACTATACTAGATTATATGACACTTACAAAAAGTTAGAAATTAGTTTAGGAAAATGGCCTGAAGTTGCTGCTTCCTATTCTAACACGTGTCAATTACCGAATCATCGGAACACGCCCAACACTGTCAGACCAAACCATACCAAAACTATGCCCAAGAAGACTAATAGACTTGCATTTTTCTATACTAAAAAATCAAAACCTACCAATCATGCACCTCACACAACTTTTAACACTCAACATGCCAAATGTCATTATTGTGGCCTCATTTGTCATATATCTTCTGCATGTAGAATCAGAAAGTTAGTAGATTCAAATATTTATGCATGGATACCAAAAACTAACTAGTCAGGACCCTACAAGAAATGGGTACCAAGAGTTTCATCTACAAATTATTTTGTAGGTGGGAGGTCCTTCACATGCTATGAGTAAATGGATCCTCGACATCGGTTGTTCACAGCACATGACCGGTGATGCTTCATTATTCGCAACACTGTCGAAGAAGAATAAAGAAGGATATGTCTCCTTCGGTAATAATTTAAGAGGGTACATAATCGGTATCGATGACATTAGTAAGGCTCACTATCCTGTGATTAAAGATGTCTGTCTAGTTACCAATTTAAAACATAATCTGCTCAGCATAAGTCATTTAGCTGATCATGGTTATGGTATTAACTTCATCAAAGACAAATGTACTATAGTTGATAGTTCAACTGGTAGTATTATCTTTGAAGGTATCAGGGAAGACAATATATATGTTTTCTATTTATTGGAAGATGCTAACAAAGCAGGTAGATGTTTGATGGCCAAAAGCATTGAGAGTCAACTATGGCATATGAGACTCGGTCATGCGAACATGGATACAATTTCTAAACTATCTACAAAGAAGTTGGTATGCGGCTTACCGGACTTATCTTTCAAAAAGGATAAGTTATGTAGTGAATGTGAAAAGAACAAAGCTACCAAATCCGTATTTAAATCCAAGAACATTGTAAGTACCACTAGACCTCTACAACTGTTGCTTATGGACTTATTTGGACCAAGTAGAATTGCTAGCCTAGGTGGTAAGTTATATGTATTTGTCATTGTGGATGATTTCTCTAGACATACATGGGTTCATTTTCTTGCACGCAAGAACGATACATTATCAGAATTCATCACCTTTTATAAGAAAGTACAGAATGAATAAGGGTTCATGATTACTCGCATCCATAGTGATCATGGCGACGAATTTGAGAATGCATAATTCAAGCAATTTTGTGACGCACACGGTTATTTGCATGAATTTTCTTGTCCTAGGACTCCTCAACAAAATGGAGTCGTGGAACGTAAAAACAGAACTCTATCTGAAATGGCTAGAGTAATGTTAAACCAGTTTAGTCTACCTAGATACTTTTGGGCTGAAGCTGTTAATACAGCGTGCTATATTCTCAATAGGGTTCTAATTCGACCTATATCGAAGAAGACTCCCTATGAACTATGGTTTGATAGAACACCCAATATTTCATATTTCAAGATTTTTGGTTGTAAATGCTTTATTCTTAATACTAAAGACAATCTGAGTAAATTTGATGAAAAGGCCGATGAAGGTATATTTTTAGGTTATGCAGCAAAAAGTAAAGGATACAGAGTCTTCAACAAAAGAACCATGATCATTGAAGAATCAATCAATGTCAAGTTTGATGAGTTAAATCAACACTTAGACGATAACAACAATGAAGACGTGATCACACCAAGTACAGCTACTACAAAACCTTCATACCAAGCACCAGCTGAGTCTTCAAGTAAAGAAGCAGGAACCAGCAATCCTGAGGCTACACCAAAGGAGATGAGATTCTTGGCTGATCATCCAAAGGACTTGGTAATCGGTGAGATTACCAAGGGTGTAAGTACTCGTTTTCTCTAATAAAGATACAGCTTCTTGTGTTGCTTTTGTTTCGCAGTTTGAACCTAAAAATATTGAAGAAGCATGTAGTGATAATTTTTGGTTAGATGCTATGCAAGAAGAATTAAACCAATTCGAACAGAATCAAGTTTGGAAACTTGTTCCCAAGCCCATTGATCATCCGGTTATTGGCACCTGATGGATATTCCGAAATAAACTGAATGAGAATGGTTTAGTGACTCGTAATAAGGCTCGACTGGTAGCTCAAGGATACAATCAAGAAGAAGGTATCGACTATGATGAGACTTATGCCCCAGTTTTGAGATTAGAATCCATTCACATGTTATGTGCATTTGCATGTTTTCATAATTTCAAGTTATTTCAAATGGATGTCAAAAGCGCATTTTTGAATGGTTTTATAAAAGAAGAAGTTTATGTAGCTCAACCTTCCGGTTTTACTGATTTCAAATATCCTGAATATGTTTTCAAGTTAAAGAAAGCCTTATACGATTTAAAACAAGCCCTTCCTGCTTGGTACGATCGTTTATGCTCTTTTCTACTTGATAACGGTTTTTCAAAGGGAAGGTTGACACTACATAGTTTATAAAGTCTTTGAATAACAATATTCTTTTGATTCAAGTCTATGTAGATGATATTATTTTTGGATCTACTGATGAATCTCTTTGTCAAGAATTTTTAAAGTGTATGCAGAATGAGTTTGAGATGAGCATGATGGGAGAGCTAAAATTTTTTCTCGGACTGCAAATCAAACAAACCAACAATAGGACGTTCATAAATCAAGCAAAGTACACAAAGGATCTATTAAAGAAGTTCGACCTGGAAGCAGTCAAGCCACTTAGCACTCCAATGGCGACTTCAACCAAGCTTGATATTGATGAACAAGGCAAACCCGTCGACATACGTAAGTATCGAGGTATGATCGGTAGCTTAATGTATTTAACTGCTAGTCGACCAGACATTATGTTTAGTGTTTGCTTGTGTGCACGTTTTCAAGCTAATCCTAAGGAATCACATCTGTGCACAGTTAAGCGTATCTTCCAATACCTTAAAGGTACTTCTTCTGTCGGCTTATGGTATCCCAAAACTATGTCATTTGACCTAACCGGTTATTCTGATGCTGATTTTTCCGGATGTAAAGTAGATAAAAAAATCACTAGCGGCACATGTCATTTCCTAGGAAAAGCTCTAGTCTCTTGGTTCAGCAAAAAGCAAAATTCTGTCGCATTATCAACAATCGAGGCTGAGTATATCGCCGTAAGACGTTGTTGTGCACAAATTTTGTAGATGAAGCAAACTTTAGAAGACTATGGATTGCATTTTTCACATATACCTATTTTTTGTGACAATACTAGTTCTATTAATTTGACTAAGAATCCAGTATGTCACTCTCGTACTAAACATATCGAGATTCGACACCACTTTCTTAGAGATCATCAACAAAATAGAGAAATAGACCTTGTATACATAGACACACAGAATCAATTAGCTGACATACTCACAAAATCTCTAGCGAAAAATTATTTCAATTATTTATGTCGAGAATTAGGAATTTTAGATGTCAATAATATTAATTAATTTTATTTTATTAATTAATTTATTCAATACTCATTAACTATTTTCGAGACAAGCCTAAAAAGAGTCTATCTGTCACCACGACTACGGTCGAAGCGAAGCGGTATTTAAGAGTTCCCCGGTGAACCTCCGTTAGCTGGAACAGTACTCCTACAGCTAATCTTAGACAGATGCTGAGTAAATAATATTAATTTATAAAATAATATTAATAGTATTATTTGAAATTTAAAATTACTAAACTCTGAATTGAATATTTGAAACGAATTGATAAAAAAGATGTGGCCCCACAAATTTTTTTATAGCCAGACAACCCTTGGCGAATTCGGCCCGAGTTCGGTCCGAATTCGGCCAGAGTTCGGCTGGATATATATATGTACCAGTCAGAACCCGAGGCCCCCTCTTCTTCATTCTTCCAAACCTCATCAAAACAATAGCAGCCGTGCCCCAAAAACTCTAGTTCTTCTCCACCTTCTTTTTTTCTAATCTATGTGGAGATTTTCGTCCAAAATTTGTATTCGTGCGGAGAATCTCGTCCTCTACAGCATACCTAATTCTCGGAAGGTATAATTCCTTCTCTCCTCCACTTTCAAATTTTTAGGGTTTCTAGTTTTTGGGATAGAATGCCTAAGGGATTCAACCCTTTCAAGAGGAAGAAGACCCATGCTAGCGAAGAGGCATCATCTTCTGATCCACATACGAATTCCCACTTTTCTCCGGTCCAATCGGATGATGGTGCATCGGACGAGTTTTATTTCAAAACTCACGACCAAGCCTTACTTTGGTATGCCGACTTTATTATGCATACTATATGTACTAGATCTCCGATCAAATGGACTATATTTCCTGACCACCGTCCTTACTTTGAGGCATTAGGGTTACATCACTTTGCAACTTTATAATTCCCTATAGCTACTAATGCCATTAGACTGTTTTACTATAATTTTGTGTTAGACACTTCTACCACGAGGACTCATGTCGGCGGGATAGATATCGAGTTCAATGATTAATTGCTAGCGAAAATTCTTGGCCTTCCAAACGAAGGTGCCCCGCTTGATGACATCACTGATTTCAATTTCTCCGAGGGTACGACTCTCGTTATTTTCAAGAATGAGCTTTGTGTGCCCGTACGTGCTCGTCCTGGAAAGTTCAAGGCCAATAACTTGAACTTATTTAACTATGAATTACATCACATCATCTATTCAACTCTACTTCCAAAATCTACTTCAAAAGATGATGTCACTGCACTTGAGCTCTCTACTTTATATCACATTCTTAAGGGGATTCCTTTTTCTGCCCCTAAGACTATCATTCAGATGATGGGTAGATGTCACGGTAGAGATTTCAACCTCTCTTATGCGATGGTCATCCAACGCATCTTTCAGAGATTCGATATTGACTTATCCACTTGTGCTCTGGACCCAGAGCCCAAGTTGCTCAAACTCTTTCGTCGCAGCATTGCCACTGTTTCTCCACCTACTGTACCTGCTCCTCCTGTACCTACTCCCATAGCACCTGGTCCTCCTCAGTCTTATCCTATGACCTTTGAGGGTGTTCACCAGCATCTATCAGATCTGTAGTCATTTTATGTTGACACTTCCAGGGAACATGAGTTTCGTGACGTGACTCGGTTCCAGGCTATTGACAACTCCTTCGTCGATCTGCGATTTACACAGATGGGTCACTCTGCTAGCTCTCTACCTCGAAACCCTTTTATTTCTAGCTACCGCATTGATGATGAGGCGGTCTACTCTCTGTTCCAGCCAGGGAACGCATACGATTGGTATCGTACTTCTGGTGCCACTCCTCATACTTCTGGAGTCGGCACTTCTGGAGCTGGTCCTTCTGGACATGCTGGCGCTGCAGCCGATGATGATGAGGATGAGGATGATGATTTCTGAGATGTTACTGTTTGAGACTGTCTATTTTGTCTTATGTTTACTTGGAAATGCTCCGACATTCCAAGATATTATCAGTACACTTTATTTTTTGATATGATTTATGGCTCTTCATAGACATGTTTTATGCCTCAGTTTGGCATATGTTTTACTTTAGTTTATTATTCAGCTTAGCATTTATTTGTTTCAGCTTTATAGTATTATCTTTCTTTATGCTTCATATAAACTGCCTGTGACAAATACCATGCATGTGTTGTTTATATCATTTCAGTTTATCTTATTTTTCTATAAATGTTTTTACCATGCATGTGATGAATGTTTTTATATTTTGTGTTTCTTCACTGATTGTTACTTATGCATTTATTGCGGGGGAGCTTTCTCTTTGTAAGTATTTTGCTAAGTGACAATGGAGGAGAAATAAAATCTAACATCTTCATGAATACAGGAATACAGGTTATGAACAATTTTTTTTTTATTTTATCTCTTGATACTTTCGGTACGCTTTTGAATTGATCAAAACAAAGATGTTATATCGACAAGGTTTTTCAATTATCAAAATGGGGGAGATTGTTGGCCCATTGGTCATGGTCAAACCTGATTTTAATAATTGATCAAACTCTGTTTCGATATAAATGCGAGTCAATTCAGATATTTACTAACGACGTTTTGGACACTTGTCAAAGATGGATATCTACTCCGTTCAAGACCGAAGCTGTTTGCCACTCAGAATGTATTTTCTTCAAAGTAATGTAATTTTTTATTTTATTGAGTCTAGGAATACATTGTACACCAAGTCGTACTGGCAAATAGGCTATCCGAAAATGTTTTTCAAAACTGTCCTATCTTTTCAAAATGACCTATGTTTTTGAAAAACATCTATTTTTACAAAAAGCTTCTGAAGGAGTTTTTCAAAAAGCCAAAATTATTTTTCAGAAAATCAACTGACCAAACCCTGACAGAACTCGGCCAGAGTTCGGCCAAGTTGAACGTTATGTGAACGTTTGATTTTGAACTTGGTCTCTCTTCAGTTGCGGTTTGTTACAAAGAGTTCTGTCCGAATTCTGTCCGAATTCTGTCAGAGTTCTGCGTTTGGAAAAACTATAAATAGAGAAGGATTTCGATCATTTCAAATCACGAATTCACTTTCAATCTCTTCTCTTCTAAAGCTTACATTTCTTTTAAAGAGTTCTAAAAAGCTTCCATTTTCAAATCCCAAGCCAGTTACAATCCTCTAGTCGATATGCCGGTGTGGTCTAGAAGTTTCAGAGCGATTGTAATCAGAGGCCTGATTAAAGATTGACTCTTCACAATTGAAGTTGGTCGAGTTCTTCATATCAAAGTTCGCGTTTGTAGAAGTTGTAAGGACTTCGTATGAAAACTTGCGGGATTTTCTAATAGTGGATTCAACTGGAAGCTAGAGTTCTTCCGACTGGACTAGTCCTCACAAGAGAAAAACCAGTATAAATCTCGATGTTTACTTTTGCCTTCTGATCTCTTTTTCATTTACAATTATTTATTTTTATGATTATCATTATATCTGTGATCTAACTGCTGTCAAGTTTTAATTAGCAATATTCCGCTGCCTACTCTATTCACCCCCTTCTAGAGTATTCTGCTTTACGATTTTGTTCCTACAAACAAGAGATCGACGGATACCAAACCATGGCCCCGAGTATGGACTCGCAGGTTTGAACAAATCACTAACCCTCGCCCCGAGTGTGGACTCGCAGGTTAGTTCAAGACAGTCACCCTCGCCCCGAGTGTGGACACGCAGGTTAAGAAAATTAAAACAAAAAAATAGCAGTTCAGTTTATAACACACTCATTCTTATGATATGGTACGACTCAGTCAAGATACAGGTGAGAACATATCCAATATGAACTATAATGTCAAACCATGACGGAATATGAAAAGTCTAGTAAACTAGTATGCATAATATAAAGGAAAACTCATATCAACGATCAGTCAAAGAAACTAGATAATGCATATATCAATGAGAAAGAAACATAAGCATGTAAATAAACTTTAGAGGAAGGCAAGGTAAACTTGCCTGGTGGTAGCACGAAGAAACAATATTATCCAGTCAATCGACGAGCCACAAAAGTCAAACTCTCGCAATAGTCTCCGGGGGCTGAAACAGATATTACCAACTTGTTTAGAATAGTCAAATTAGCTTATATAGTCTACTCATAAGTCCAATTCTGGACACAGGGACAAAACGATAATTTTGGGTCAAAATGATGTCCGCCGTTGGATCCGCTTTGTACCGAAAAGTATGCCAACATCTACGGTCTCTAAAGTGGTCAAACTATATGTCTATGGGTACGATTTTTTGATATGAACCCAACCGTTTGTCCAAAGTTGGATTTCGGTGGACCGTGCACAAATTTGCCCGTTGGATCGGATCATGGGCCCGCCAAAAGAGCGTTTCGGTCGACCTTCTCAGAATCGGACCAAACTTGGCATACAAGAGCAAAAAAATAATACGGTCCTGTTGGCGTAAGTTTTGTCTCGATATCACGAACGTGCAAGAAGTTATAGGCTAGTTTACAAAGGGGCCGAGACGAGTTATCTCGACGGATACGCCTCGATTTTGTCGTACACACACAACAAAATTGAGTTTCGTCGAATCCCACATGTCTACAATGTCCATACGCGTCTTTTGATGCTCATGGGTTGAGACCATGTCGCCCGGTTTGTCGGGGCGCATGCCCTATCGGTGATTTTCTCAAAATTTCTATAGTTTGAAAATAGTTTTTCATCAATATTGGGAAGCCAATTTTTCGGCACATAGTCGTCGAAATTGGCTTCTGTAAAAAGGGTTTTGTAGCCCTAGGTATCGTCTAGGATTGTCTTTAAGTTGATTTTGGAAATTTCTAGTATTAGGTTTAGAATTTCTCTTCGAATACAGGTGTTGGGGATGGATTTACTGTTCTACGTTCGGACAGTTTCCACTCGACTTTATGTCGATCTCACGGGCAGGTTGTTCGACTTGATCCTAACCTATTTACTGGTATATCAAGGTGGCTATGTAGTCTCCCGATAGGAGTTTATAGTTTCGAAAATAATTGAGCAAATAGGAAGAAAACTGAATGAGAATATGGTACCTAGACTGCCGCTATTGCCTTTGCAGTGCTGCGCGTGCTCGTGGATTGGCCGTCCCTGGGCGACACTGCGGTCATCCATGGCGGCGTTCAGGTCGTCAGGGTGGCACCCAGGACTAGGGGATGTTGGCGACTTATTAGGGTTAGGGTTTCTCTCTTTTTCATCTTTGTGTCGAGGGTTTTATGGGGATGCTCGTACAGTTTGGGCTCGGAAAGTCGCTCACAGGTTTGTTTGTTTATTTATTTATTTATTTTTTTCCTTTTTCTATATATAGATATATTCTTTGTATAACTACTTCTATCCCTTTACATGTATATCCACATATACATATGATAAATACATATATACCATACCATATGTATATGTCAAGATTTAGATAATAACTAAAACAAAATAATTAACATTTTTATTTATTTCCACACTTCCTAATTATTTATAAGTTAATACATATGTTTTTATTATTTATTTCCTAATAACACAATTACTTAATAAGAAGATATTTATATACCAATTATTGTATCAATAATAACAATGATAAACTTACAATCACCAAATGTTGGTATAGTATTGGGGAACACCGTATACTCCTGCACTAATTGGTCCACCAAAAATCGTTCAAATGTTCTAAATTTCCATATAATAGTAATACCTATATTGTACGTTATAATAAATGTTTAGAAAATATTTGTCAATCCCTAAATAAAATACAAAATATTTTGTATACACATAAAGTGTGTCTACATGGGTGTCTTTGGCCTCACTACATGCCTACATGGGCATGGGCTCGGTTCGGGTCAAGTCAAGCCTGAATTGGCACAACCGGGTCGCCTAAAAATCATAATATCAATAAATAAATTGTTTATAGGGTCATATCACAACTTAGCCTGATTTTTTTGTTAGAACACACATATGGCTTGGCCTTCCCTACTATAGCTAAAGCATTAGTCAAGGCACACAACTACACTATCCGTGCCATAATTTCTAGTCACCTTGTACCCCAAATCTCAACCATGACTAAGGCCATCTATCGTAACAACTATTTAATTAAAGTATTTATAAAATTCTAAAAATTACCATTTAATTCAAATAAATAATAAAAAAATATTTTTAAAATTTTGGAAAGAGGGGTTACAAATCTACCCACCTTAAAAATAAATTCGTCCTCGAATTTTTAGGAGCAATCAATATCGATGGGTATGTTACTATAGATATAAATATCTAGAAAGGGTATTCTTAGATACTTTGATCTATTTTAATCAAGTAATTTAACGAAGAAATATATTTTTTTCTCAATATTAGCCTTGGAAAAAAAAAATTCATAACCTCCAATGCCCAAATTCATGTATATAGCTATCCTTACAATCATAAATATTTAGTTTACATGGGACCTAAAGTCTAATCCTCAATTTATAGTCAAATCTTCACAATCAATTTCGTCTAACTAGAAACTTATTCTTTTTCTACTTAATTCACGCATTCAAGTCTGTAAATGTTAAAGATTCATCTACATGTATACAATGGTAAGGTCGGTATCATTTAATTCCTCATTCCTAAATCATCAAAACTACATATCATAAACTTTCCTTGTCATATATATAACTCGCACAAGTCCTGAAACTTTTAAAATCCACAATTTGTTTCACTAAAGATTTTACTAACCGTTGTATACTAAATCAGGTCGCAACTCACATTATTCTTATGGTATCCACTAACAAAATTATTACCATATTATTTTCCTCAACCATATCTAGTAAACTCATCTAATTTCCTTCAACTTTAATTTTCACTAACGTCATGTTCCTTCATCCATTTCTCTTTATTTACAAGAGATCCAAAATTTTGTAAGGACTTCTGCCCACCTTTGACCCAATCGTATCTATATATACAAAACTCATATCATCCAAGTGGAAATTCCTAAAAATCAAATGTCATTACTATACTATCCTAGTGAAAACTAATCAAATAATGGTTTCAATGTTTCTCATGAGTATAAGTCGTCAACTATTTTAACCCACACACGATCTTGAGTTCTAATTTCTTAAGGCTTAGTATCGATACTCATAATGGTAAGGGAGACATTGCTATCCCAAAATGTAATTGTATATTTCTACAAGTTTAGTCGCCCATGATCAGTCAACATGCATGCTCATGCCAGCTTCTAGTAAAACATTCAAAATTAACATCAATGTTATACTAACTCTGAAAAGGGTAGGAATTAGTAGATTCTAGGTTTTGAGTTAATCTTTGCTAACTAGGTCTAACTACCACCCTTCTCTACTCCCAATATATATGAGAGTTACATATCCTAGAATTTTCTAACTATGGTAATTCCTATCTCTCAATTCTCTTATAAAACATGTGCTCTTATTCATCATACGTTGGTTTTCATATGTGGAGGATTACCAAACACGTTTACTTGTCTCTCCGAAATATAAAGAGATGAGAAACAAGAATAATGATGGCAATAAGAAATACGCGAGTGCAAGTGTGAAGGACAAAGGAGATAATCGATTTCAAAAAGGATTTTCAAGGCAAATATGGATTAAGATTCCTAGTCAAGTTTTAATCCAATCGCAGGCTCGCTCTGTACAGTAACGTAACTGAAACGATATTGTCTGACATGCATGGGCCACCAAAAAAATGTATTACGACCCGTACCTGCTTTTTGGGATGCGAATGCGTGAGCAAGCTAGCTACATATCAAGCGGACTCCAGCCCAACTCAAATACGTATAAGTTGTCTAGACTATGGTAATATGCTTAGTCATGGCAAGTTAAACTATATCTCAATCGACCAAAAGAATATCAAACAAGAATGAACATTATGGTTCATGGTCTGTAGCCCACAAGCACATATGTCCGATTAGACTCCAAAAAAAATAACATGAGTCTATAAAAGTAGGCTAACAAGCAGAATAAATCATGATAAAGAATATAAAGCACGAGAGGATAATAAAGTAATATCGCTAGCATACCTGGATCCTGCAAATGTAATCAACTACCATCATGATCAGCTAACTAACTCCGTGCAACCAACTAACTAAAGAGATCATCAGGTCCTCAAGAGACTAGCAAGATACATAAAATATGCCTATCTAACTATTTATCATGCATAAGGAATAAACATAAAAGAGACAGAAGATGACAAGTGACTATGAACACCGATATGAGAACAACTATGCATAAATGAACTGCTAGAAAAAAATATGTGAACAAGAGATCAACGGATACCAAACCCTCGCCCCGAGTGTGGACTCGCAGGTTTAAATAAATCACTAAGCCTCACCCCGAGTGTAGACCCGCAGGTTAGTTCAAGACAGTCACCTTCGCCCCGAGTGTGGACTCACAGGTGCAAACAGTCAACCTTTGCCCCGAGTGTGGACTCGCAGGTTGAGAAAATTAAAACAAGGAAATAGCAGTTCTATTTATAACACAATCATTCTTATGACACGGTATGACTCAGTAAAGATACAGGTGAGAACATATCAAATATGACTATAATGTCAAATCAAGACGGTATATAAAAAAGACCAGTAAACTAGTGTGCATAATATAAATGAAAACTCATATCAACGATAGTCAAAGAAACTAGACATATATCAAAGAAAAAGAAACATAAGCATGTAAATAAACTGTAGAGGAAGGTAAGGTATACTTGCTTGGTGGTAGCCCAAAGAAACAACACTATCTAGTCAATCGACGATCCACAAAAGTCAAACTCTCACAACAGTCTCTGGGAGCTGAAACAGATATTACCAACGTATTCAGAATAATCAAATTAGATTGGATAGCCTACCCATAAGTCCAATTCTGGACAGGGGCAAAACGATAATTTTGGGTCAAAATAATGTCCGCTGTTGGACCTGTTTTGTACCGAAAAGCTTGCCAACATCTATGGTCTCTAAAGTCGTCAAACTATATGTCTATGGGTCCAATTTTTCGATATGAACCCAACTGTTTGTCCAAAGTTAGATTCCAGTGGGTCGTGTACATATTCGCCCGTTGGATCGGGTCACGGGCCCCTCAAAAGGGCATTTCGGTCAACCTTCTCAGAATCAGACCAAACTTCGCATACAGGGCGATACATGGTATCTTGATGGATACGCCTCGATTTTGTCGTGCATGCATAACGAAATTGAGTTCTGTCGAATTTCATACGTCGACAACGTCCATACGCGTCTTTCGATTCTCATGGGTTGCAACCACGTCACCCAGTTTGTCAGGGCGTACGCCGTGTCGGAGATTTTCTCAAAATTTCTATAGTTTGAAAATAGTTTTTCGTCAATATTAGGAAGCCGATTTCTCGGCGCACAGTCTTCGAAATTGACTTCTATAAAAAGGGATCTGTAGCCCTAGGTATTGTCAAGGACTGTCTTTAAGTTGATTTTGGAAATTTCTTGTATTAGGTTCAGAATTTCTCTTCAAATACAGGGGTTGGGGATGGATTTACTATTCTGTGTTTGGACGGTTTCCACTCGACTTCGCGTCGATCTTACTGGCAGGTTGTTCGACTTGATCCAAACCTATTTACTGGTATGTCAAGGTGGCTATGTAGTCTCCCGATAGGAGTTTATAGTTTTGAAAATAATCCAGCAAACAGGGATAAAACTGAATAAGAATATGGTACCTGGACTGCCATAGTTACCTTTGTTGTGCTGTACGTGCACGTGGATTGGCCATCCCTGGGTGGCACTACGGCCATCCACGGCGACGTTCAGGCCATCAGGGTGGCGCTCAGGACTTGGGGGATTTTGGCAACTTCTTAGGGTTAGGGTTTCTCTCTTTTTCATCTTTGTGTCAAGGGTTTTATGAGGGTGCTAGCACGGTTTGGGCTCGGGAAGCCGACTGCTCACAGGTTTTTTTTATTTATTTTTTTCCTTTTTCTATATATAGATATATTCTTTGTATAACTACTTCTATCCATTTACATGTATATCCAGATATACATATAGTAAATACATATTGTAACTCCATTCCTCATATTTTAGAATTAAAATAAATAAATATTTTAGTTCATTATGTAAATGCATTAATATTGTGATGTAGTTTTTTGTTAAGGAATATTTTGCATATTTCTTTTGAAAAGTTATTTAATTTTTTTTCTTAAACTTATTAGGCCAGCCTTCGGTTTAGGTTGGGCTGAAAAGCCCAGCCCAATGAAATTCATTCATTTTATTTCAAATTCCTTCGGTTTCAGTAAGAGGAAGACTCCTCTAAAATGTGAGTTTTCAAATTCAGATTTTTTTTCTAACTAACTTCTACTGTAGCAACCACTGCTACTCTTCCGCCAATTTGAATCCAACGGGTTATAAAAACCTAGTGATCCCCATTAATTTCCAATCTCAATTTCCCCTCCCGAGTAAATTCGTTCTTCTCCTTCTTCTTTCCAGAGACTATGGCGATGGCAATGGCGGTGGGAGCAGCTGTCCACGTGAGGAATGGCGACTGACCGATCCAGTTCACGGTGACGACGTTTCCGCAACGCAACAGCTCGACACGATCTCCGGCGATCGACAGTAAGTATAGGTTCAAATTCTTTCAATGATCCGATTGGTTGTATTCCTAATTCTTGATCACAAATTTGTGTTCAGGTTTTGAATCGACTGTGGGATCGTTTGAGTTCTTCGTACGGTGGGGAAGACAATCTACTCGTGTCAACAATCAACCAATTCGGGTAAGTATCGATCCCATTCCTCTGGATTTCCATTTGAAATCGGTGTTAGAATCTGAATTTTATTGGCATGGACGGGTTGAAGGGGCATTCCTCTGTTTTCGATTATAGGAACGATTTGATGGAATATTGATTTGATCGTTGAGCTGAGAATTGAAGGATTTGTGTTTTTGAATCGAATTGTGAGTATGAAATGTGTTTGAATTTGTTTTCCAGATTTTTGGTTCAAACGAATCCAAATAGTAGTGACATCCTATCTAAACTCTGATGTACCACAACTGTTTGATAATATGTCTGAACAGAGTTTTCCTACTCTCAAATCGATCTCTGGAACACAACTTCGACTCGTCCTACTAGTACAATTGGAGATCTACCCTTTTCTGCAGGTATACATCATTCTCGCATTCCATTTTTGTTCCAGTTTAGAAACTGAACCTGTTGGATAGGAATTGAGTAGAGTTGTAACTTGTTCCTGTTTGGGAAGGAAGTCTAGCCGAGTGTAATAACTAGGAATCTAGTAGCTGTTGAGTAGTTTTAATATTTTGTTAGCAACTTAACTCTGTGGTTAACTGAGAGCCTTTAGCTGCTCTCATTAGGATTATAATTTGCTGAACTAAAATTCTTAGATTAATATTTCGATGCAAATTATTGAACTGACAGTCCTATATCAGAATTTGATTCAAACTGATGAACTCTGAGTTAAGTATTAGGCAGCTTGGAAGTCCTGTGCATAAGTAGCCGAGTTTTAGCCGATTATTCAATCCTTTTTGGACTGATCCTGATAACAGGGGTTAGCTGTTGGCTGATTTGAGATCACCTATTTCAGTATTTGACACTTGAACTTGAGAACTCAGTTTAGTGTTAATAAACCTGGGGATTGGATAGTAGTTGTACTGAATTTCTATTTCAGTTTTGGATATTTGACTAAAGGATCGGTCCCCGGGTTCTTTGCTAAGTACCTGACTGATATTAGGGCTCGACTGAAGGTTATGTCCAGTATAAGTTGGACTGTGCCTATATGCATTCTGTAATTTAACTAAATTTAGATTGTGTGATATTGAGTAGGTTTTTCTTTTCCCATGTTGAGCCTATGAGTTGTTCAAACCTGAGGGTGCTGATTCATTTACTTAACTGAAGATTCCCATATGCAATATTAGATTCAATTTATTGAACTAAGGTTTTGTATCACTGCCCTGGTCTACTGGTAAACCTGAGAAGAAATTATCAATATAAACCTGAGAACTAACTCTCAGTACAAACCTGAGAAGTTAGTCTCAGTGTAAAACTGAGATAACATCTGTATAGTTACTTTAGCCTGGATTTTTAGTTGAACTTGGGACCTTATGCACTGCCTTGATAAGTGTAAATTTGATATTGCATGTATCAGTGTGGAGGCATTCTATTGAACTGAGTTTGTACATCTAAATATGGGTTCATCTTATTTAACTGAGAAATTTACATATGCAATGCTGAGTTATTATTGAACCTGGGGCCATATATTCATGTCTTGGTTCAAATTCACAAACAGGGATTCATATATCAGTGCCATTTCACTTAGGTAGCTGTAGGACACCTTAATGATATAGGCAGGGGATTAGCTTTGTAGAATGAACTGAAATTCATGTATCAATTTTTTTATTAACTCAACTAAGAGATCAACTCCCAGGATCAGCCTGGAATTTGACTGTGCTTCTATTTTGTCAAGTCATGATAAACATTAGGTAAAGCCCAGTTTAGATTGTACCTTAAATCTAGGCATTCCTGTATTCAAAGGTTGAACCTGAGAATTGGTAGGAGACCCCTGTAATGCCTGTTGTTCGTATTACGTATTTAAGAATACGTGTACGTATTTTATCTCGTATTGGCCATGGTTCATCTTGGTTTGGGTTGGCTTGGGTTGGTTCGGCTAGGCTTGATTAGCCTTGGTTCATCATGAACCAAGGGTGAACCCCCTACCTACCACAACCAACCCCATTTATTAACCTCTTCCCATTCTCTCTCCTCATTATTTCCTTTCTTCTTCATTACTCTCCACCACCAACCAAGAAAACCCTATCCTAGGCAAGTGCAATCTTGCTTCATGAAGAAACCCACCATTTTTATTGTTCTAACCTCTTCTTTGCAACTTTCTAATCCACATTAGAACTTGTCATTTTTTATTTTGAAGCTTGGATTTTTGTAGATCTAGAATTTAGTCATTTTCGGATTTTCATGGTTTTGATCTATTAAATTCCCTTATTTTCAAGTTTTGATGGTTCCATGTGGTAGAGAATTTCCTTTTACCCAATTTTGACCTTTGGAAAGTTGGATTTGGACTTGTTTTGATCAAGTTATGGACTTTGGAAGCTTAGGGTTCAACCATGGAGTTCCTGCTGTTTGGAGAAGACAGTGAGCAGTGCGCGAGCTTTTTAGCTTGCGTCACTGAGCTGTGCGCGCTCTTTAGCGCAGCGCAGTAGACCCCATACGCTGCCTTTTGGAAGCGTATGACTTGCATACGCTCGCTTGCTTGACAAGGAGTCGTATGGAGTCCATACGCTGCCTTTTTGGAGCGTATGACTTGCATACGCTCACTTGGATAGCCATGAGTCGTATGGAGTCCATACGCTGCCTTTTGGAGGCGTATGACTCGCATACGCTCGCTTGTGTGACAAGGAGTCGTATGAAGTTCATACGCTGCCTTTTTGGAGCGTATGTCTTGCATACGCTCACTTGTGTGACAAGGGGTCATATGGACCTCATACGCTGCCCTTTGTGAGCGTAGGCTTACCTGAGCGTAGCTTGACCTGAGCGTATGACTTTTGCACTGAGCGTATGGCCTTGGCTGACTTGGTCTTATGTCAGCATGTCACTTTGGTTTTATTTTCCTTAAGCTTGGCTCTTCTATAGCCCGGTATATTGATATTTCATTAGATATTTTACGCCCATTTTATATCCTTACGCCTTTTGTCATGAACTTGATAATCATGAATTTATTTAATAGGTTTGTTAATAATAATTGAACACGGTATGGCAGGACAAGCATACCTGACATGATTATCTTGAATTGCTGTTGCGATGGCTAACGTGACATGACCTGACAAGAATGACTAACCTGGACACCGTGGATGATTGCGTTTGTACACTAAACCAGTATTGTCTTGCATCATATCTAGGATGGGATCCCTGAGTACCACGGTCAGGGATACCTACTGTAGTTAACTAAGAGTAACAAACTAGAATAATTCAGTAGACATGAAGAGATTCCCAGCTACAGGCAATCCCGTTATCTGGGCACATTAAGTGGACTTGTAGCCTACCGACGAGTAGGGCACACTTCCAGCACACAGTCATGTGGTGCATCCTTCATAAATGGACATTCGACCTGGATAACTTGGATGGTCTGCAGGGCTTGTGGCTGTTGAAATAATCTCATTGCATCTTCCTAGTAACTAGGCCTGTGATAACCCTAGCTAGTTAAAGTATCAAGCCGTACTTCTGATTGGCCGTGATTGATTGGATGAAGTTATTCCAGCTTAGTCTTATCCTGATCCTGTGCAAGATCGTGACAAGACACGATTATTGATGCTTGCCTTAACAATAACGATCGGGGGACCAGTTCTGTTCAGGCGAAGGGTTACAACCCCGGTCCTTGTTTGGTTTAAGGGTTGTAACCTGGCTCCCGGAGCAGTTCTGTGTCTTCTCTTCGTTTATTATCTTATTACCTTATCCATAGTATTTGAGACGGATTTCTATTCAGGTGAAGGATTGCAACCCGGTCCTTGTTTGGTTTAAGGGTTGTAGTCTGGCTACTTGAATGGTTTCCTCGTACTCAATTATTGTTGTTATTTCTGATAGTTTAACTTTAATATTCCTTACTATATGCTGGTTTTAGTTTCTAAGTGAAGTCTCCTTTGTGGCACTTGCTCTTTTTGGGGTCTGACCCAACTGGTTTTGTGTGGCCAGATATCGGAGCAGCTCCAGAGGATCCACCGATCTTCCAGCCAGATGGTGACCATTAGACGGAACCCTGGCAACGAGTGGGTTTCTTTTTGTCCTCCCACTTATTTGTAAAAATTATTCTTTTGAGGCGTTTAGCCGGCGAGCACGTGTTAGCTCGATTGCATCTTTATTTACTGTCTGCCTACGGGCTGTAACATGATTGACAGATCCTAGGGTTGATCATGTAAGACTGAACTCTTGCTAGTCCTGGCATTTTGTACGACTAGCTTCATGATCATCCAATATGTAATGTATGGGACGCCTTGCTATTATATATTTGGTGCTCTGATATCTTGTAATTACTACTGCTTGCTTGTGATTGAGACAATAGGCTTGTTCATGACCTTAGGAGACTGCTGGCTTATAGTTAAACCCTCATGTATCTAGACAGCCGTGACCGTATAGTGAGATGGATTCCATTTCATATACGTAGCTGGCTATGTCTGCCCCCGCTCTCCAGTATTCTGGTTCTGGGGCGTGACATGGTTTAAGTGGTGGCCCATGCAGGTCTTGTAAATCAAGATATGTGAGGGTTTACCGAATAGATGTCTCAATCAGTATTCGTCCTTGATCTCTGCTCGTATCTTCTGAATCCCTGGATTCTTGTCCTGATCATATGCTTGTATCGTTGATCTGTCCTGGTCCTTCCTTATTGTTCCCTATGTCATCTTTTTCAGCGGCATTGTTCGTGGTCCTACTGACCAGCAAGGCGGAGCACCTCCCGCGGACCAGCAGCAACCTGGAGATCAAGTCCAGCATTCCGGAGTAGCCTCTAGAGTCGTGCCTTCTGGCGGAGAGCCACCAGTCCAGCCAGTTCAACCAGTAGATCATGATGACGGCTCCTATTCTCACGCTTCCTGATGGGACCGGAGGATTTTTGGTATACTGTGACGCTTCAGGCAGAGGTTTAGGATGTGTTCTGATGCAGCATGGAAAGGTAATAGCTTATGCATCACGGCAACTTCGTGATCATGAGAGGAATTACCCAACCCATGACTTGGAGCTAGCAGCAGTGGTGTTTGCACTCAAGTTATGGAGGCACTATTTGTATGGAGATAGGGTGGAGATCTTCACCGACCACAAGAGCCTGAAATATGTTTTCACCCAGAAAGATCTTAACATGCGTCAGAGGAGATGGCTGGAGCTACTTGTGGATTATGATGTCAACCTGCAGTAGCATCCTGGAAAGGCCAATGTTGTTGCGGATGCATTGAGCAGGAGAGCGGGAGCTTATTTTCTAACAGCACAACCTGAGCTGTTAGCAGATCTTCAGAAAATGGATATTGAAGTTGTTCTCCCTTCCAGTGTGGCCTTGATGGCCAGTATGCAAGTACAGTCTACTATAGTCGAGAGGATCCGGATGGCGCAGTCGGCAGATTCCAAGCTTCAGCGACTCAGAGCAGAGTGTGAGGCGGGACGAAGACCAGAGTTATGCGTTCATGAGGATGGTACACTTCGACGTGGTAAGCGTCTTTGTGTACCCAGCGGAGATATCCGGCAGGAGGTCATGGCAGAAGCTCATAGTTCGCAGTATTCCATCCATCCGGGCAGTACGAAGATGTACCGTGATATCCGGCAGCATTTCTGGTGGAATGGCATGAAGCGGGAGATAGCTCGGTTTGTCTCTCGGTGTTTGGTTTGCCAACAAGTTAAAGCTGAACATCAGAGACCGGCAGGACTGCTTCAGCCCTTGCCGATTCCAGAGTAGAAGTGGGAGCATGTGACCATGGATTCGTGACTGGATTACCTAGATCCCCAGCTGGTAGAGATGCTATTTGGGTTATAGTTGACTGGCTCACGAAAGTGGCTCACTTTCTTCCATTCAGAGTTGGTCAGTCGACGGCTCAGCTAGCGGCGATGTATCTTAGACAGATTGTCAGATTGTACGGTGTGCCAGTTAGCATCACCTCGGACCGAGATTCCAGATTTACATCGCACTTTTGGCGTAGCCTGTAGGCGAGTTTAGGGACTCATCTCCAGTTCAGTTCAGCGTATCATCCGCAGACAGATGGTCAGTCAGAGCGCACGATCCAGACTCTTGAAGACATGTTGCGGTCTTGCACACTTGACTTCGGTGGTTCATGGGAAGATCACTTGCACCTGGTGGAATTTTCGTACAACAATAGTTTCCAGGCCAGTATCCAGATGGCCCCGTTCGAGGCGCTGTATGGCAGAAAGTGCAGATCCCCGCTATCCTGGGATGATATTGGAGAAAGACAGATGCTTGGTCCAGAATTGATTGCTCAGACCATTGAAGTGGTCAGAAGGGTCAGAGATCATCTTCGAGTTGCCCAAGATCGCCAGCGTCATTAGGCCGATTCTCATCGGCGCCCTCTCGAGTTTTCGGTCGGCGATCATGTATTCCTGAGGATTTCGCCCAACCGTGGCGTCATTCGTTTCGGCGTACGGGAAAGGCTTAGTCCTAGGTATATAGGGCCGTTCGATATCCTAGAGCGAGTAGGAGATGTATCCTATCGTCTCGCTCTTCCGCCGTCGCTAAGCGAGGTGCATGACGTGTTCCATGTATCCCAATTACGACGGTATATTCCAGACCCGAGCCACATCCTGGATCATTCGGAATTGGTTGTTGGTACCAACCTTTCGTATGAGGAGAGGCCCGTGTCTATATTGGACCGGAGAGAGAAGATCCTCAAGAACAAGACTATCAAGTTAGTCCGAGTTGCTTGGGGTCATCACTCTTTAGGGAAGTCAACGTGGGAGCGTGAGGAAGATATCCGATCGCGGTATCCCGACTTGTTTGACTCATGAGGTATAATGTCTTCCTTATGCCTCATGTTTTCGATTCCTTGCTTGAATGAGTGATTGCTTGCCTAGTTATAGTTTGCATGTAATTAGTATAGCTTGTTCTAGTCTCTCTAACATCTTAATTAAATTCCGAGGACGGAATTCTTTTAAGGTGGGTAGAGTTGTAATGCATGTTGTTCGTATTACGTATTTAAGAATACGTGTACGTATTTTATCTCGTATTGGCCATGGTTCATCTTGGTTTGGGTTGGCTTGGGTTGGTTCGGCTAGGCTTGATTAGCCTTGGTTCATCATGAACCAAGGGTGAACCCCCTACCTACCACAACCAACCCCATTTATTAACCTCTTCCCATTCTCTCTCCTCATTATTTCCTTTCTTCTTCATTACTCTCCACCACCAACCAAGAAAACCCTAGCCTAGGCAAGTGCAATCTTGCTTCATGAAGAAACCCACTATTTTTATTGTTCTAACCTCTTCTTTGCAACTTTCTAATCCACATTAGAACTTGTCATTTTCTATTTTGAAGCTTGGATTTTTGTAGATCTAGAATTTAGTCATTTTCGGATTTTCATGGTTTTGATCTATTAAATTCCCTTGTTTTTAAGTTTTGATGGTTCCACGTGGTAGAGAATTTCCTTCTACCCAATTTTGACCTTTGGAAAGTTGGATTTGGACTTATTTTGATCAAGTTATGGACTTTGGAAGCTTAGGGTTCAACCATGGAGTTCCTGCTGTTTGGAGAAGACAGTGAGCAGTGCGCGAGCTTTTTAGCTTGCGTCACTGAGCTGTGCGCGCTCTTTAGCGCAGCGCAGTAGACCCCATACGCTGCCTTTTGGAAGCGTATGACTTGCATACGCTCGCTTGCTTGACAAGGAGTCGTATGGAGTCCATATGCTGCCTTTTTGGAGCGTATGACTTGCATACGCTCACTTGGATAGCCATGAGTCGTATGGAGTCCATACGCTGCCTTTTGGAGGCGTATGACTCGCATACGCTCGCTTGTGTGACAAGGAGTCGTATGAAGTTCATACGCTGCCTTTTTGGAGCGTATGTCTTGCATACGCTCACTTGTGTGACAAGGGGTCGTATGGACCTCATACGCTGCCCTTTGTGAGCGTAGGCTTACCTGAGCGTATGGCTTTTGCACTGAGCGTATGGCCTTAGCTGACTTGGTCTTATGTCAGCATGTCACTTTGGTTTTATTTTTCTTAAGCTTGGCTCTTCTATAGCCCTGTATATTGATATTTTATTAGATATTTTACGCCCATTTTATATCCTTACGCCTTTTGTCATGAACTTGATAATCATGAATTTATTTAATAGGTTTGTTAATAATAATTGAACGCGGCATAGCAGGACAAGCATACCTGACATGATTATCTTGAATTGCTGTTGCGACGGCTAACGTGACATGACCTGACAAGAATGACTAACCTGGACACCGTGGATGATTGCGTTTGCACACTAAACCAGTATTGTCTTGCATCATATCTAGGATGGGATCCCTGAGTACCACGGTCAGGGATACCTACTGTAATTAACTAAGAGTAACAAACTAGAATAATTCAGTAGACATGAAGAGATTTCCAGCTACAGGCAATCCCGTTATCTGGGCGCATTAAGTGGACTTGTAGCCTACCGACGAGTAGGGCACACTTCCAGCACACAGTCATGTGGTGCATCCTTCATAAATGGACATTCGACCTGGATAACTTGGATGTTCTGCAGGGCTTGTGGCTGTTGAAATAATCTCATTGCATCTTGCTAGTAACTAGGCCTGTGATAACCCTAGCTAGTTAAAGTATCAAGCCGTACTTTTGATTGGCCGTGATTGATTGGATGAAGTTATTCCAGCTTAGTCTTATCCTGATCCTGTGCAAGATCGTGACAAGACACGATTATTGATGCTTGCCTTAACAATAACGATCGGAGGACCAGTTCTGTTCAGGCGAAGGGTTACAACCCCGGTCCTTGTTTGGTTTAAGGGTTGTAACTTGGCTCCCGGAGCAGTTCTGTATCTTCTCTTCGTTTATTGTCTTATTACCTTATCCATAGTATTTGAGACGGATTTCCATTCAGGTGAAGGATTGCAACCCCGGTCCTTGTTTGGTTTAAGGGTTGTAGTCTGGCTACTTGAATGGTTTCCTCGTACTCAATTATTGTTGTTATTTCTGATAGTTTAACTTTAATATTCCTTACTATATGCTGGTTTTAGTTTCTAAGTGAAGCCTCCTTTGTGGCACTTGCTCTTTCTGGGGTCTGACCCAGCTGGTTTTGTGTGGCCAGATATCGGAGCAGCTCCAGAGGATCCACCGATCTTCCAGCCAGATGGTGACCACTAGACGGAACCCTGGCAACGAGTGGGTTTCTTTTTGTCCTTCCACTTATTTGTAAAAATTATTCTTTTGAGGCGTTTAGCCGGCGAGTACGTGTTAGCTCGATTGCATCTTTATTTACTGTCTGCCTACGGGCTGTAACATGATTGACAGATCCTAGGGTTGATCATGTATGACTGAACTCTTGCTAGTCCTGGCATTTTGTACGACTAGCTTCATGATCATCTAATATGTAATGTATGGGACGCCTTGCTATTATATATTTGGTGCTCTGACATCTTGTAATTACTACTGCTTGCTTGTGATTGAGACAATAGGCTTGTTCATGACCTTAGGAGACTGCTGGCTTGTAGTTAAACCCTCATGTATCTAGACAGCCGTGACCGTATAGTGAGATGGATTCCATTTCATATACGTAGCTGGCTATGTCTGCCCCCGCTCTCCAGTATTCTGGTTCTGGGGCGTGACAACCCCTTCATTAGAGACACTCTAAATCCTGTTGTAACAAACAACACATTATGGACTAAGTATTTCCTTTAGACTAATTTAAGGTTAGGTAGTAGCATGGTTGGCAATGTAGGTCTCTATTTCAAACATTGTTAGTTATATTTATATTCTAGTGAATAGTTTAACTAAGGGTTTTAAGTATAATTGTAGGGAGTTTAATATTGAGTAGTTAATATTTGGACTTAACCAAATATCATAATTGTAGAACTGCAAGATACCAATTTAGAGCTTGTTTAGTTATTAACCAACTTGTACTCAATAAACCAGGAGGAAATCCAGCTCTATTTATTGCCCTTGATCACCCGGAGCAAGGCAAGTACTTTTCTACGGTCTTGTGCATTTACATATCTTGTACTATTCTTATGACACGTCATGACACGATATCATGTACCCCTATACTCCTGTATTCCTGTTCTTGTACTTGCTTATGTCGGGTGGAAAAATACAATAGCCATGTGACCAAACCCCGGTTACTATATTCATGTAGTTAGCTTAGGCCTCGCATCGTGTACGCGGGCCCTAAGTCGTACCATATTCATGTACTCCTGTATATGCTTCTGTACTCACCACAGCCGGTCACATGGACTAGTTGTATTTCAATATTGTGCACTTATCATGCCTTGTACTTCAGGATTATAGTTTCATTCCTGTACTTTACATTTCTTGTACTTTATATTTCTGTACTATAGTTCTTGTACTATATTCCCTGTACTACTTTTATGTACTTTCCTGTTCATTCCTGTAGTTTATTTTCATGTACTCATGTACTCAATTTTATATCATGTTCTTGTTCATTACCTAGAACTTTACTTTGCTCCGCTCCTGACTAGGATATGTTGCAGGTGAGTTGGAGGCTCTTTGCGACACATATTATGGCCGAGAGCCAGTAGATGCAGGAGAGCCAGCTGGAGTTGCTCTTGACTTAGAGGCTATAGAATCCTAGAGCTTTACCTTAGTATTTCCATATTTTCCTTGTATTGAGACTATCAGACTTATTCTAGCTGGAAGAATGTAATAACTTGTAGCCCTGTACTTTACTTTTATTCTGGGATACGTTTATAGATGCTGTGATTTGTACTTGTCTTGATTATCTAGTTAGATTTTCCTAGATTGGTACAGCTACTTTATCGTGTCCAACGATGAAGGCTGGGCGTGTCCGACTCGTGTTCGATTATTCGAGAGCGGGTCCAGACATGTTTTTAGTGGTGGCCCATGCAGGTCTGCCTTAATAGCACCTAGGTATTAGAGTACTATTGGGGGACTTGATTAAACTAGGGAAACTTGATCACAGCCTAGGAAATCGGATACATCGGGTATATTGATATTCTATAAATACTTGTTGTTTCTAGGTTTAGGACATTTAACAATTTTCTGTTTTCAGATGATTCAAACACACAAATATAGGAACCGACAATTCACCTACACTTGACGTTTCCGAGCTTCTACTACCTTCTATCGCCACTACTATCCCCGTGGGTAGTACGCAGTTGACGAAGACGTTTCAAGAGTTCCTCAATACACAGAAGGAGTAGGTCATCATTTTTTCAAGCCAGCTTTGTGTATACACTCTCCGAGCTAGGAAGGACTTCTGATTTTTAGACTCACGGATCCTTGGACTTCTCCGACACCGAGCGCATATCTTATACTGAGGAGCAAATTGAGAACCTAGAGTCACCTCTTCTGAAGATCATCAAAGCCTCTGAGGATTCGATTTCTCTGACGATTTGAGCTACCATCTAGTAGATCCAGAATATAGCACAGACAATAGAACGAGACCGGAAGCTAAAGGCCAGAAGAGACATGAAGACTTATGACGAAGACAGCAACTAGCCTGGACCCGCAAAGTGGCGTAACACTCAGACGGCGCTTCTTCAGTCACATCATCAGAGGCAGATTCAGGCCCACATTTACTGAATGACGGATTGCCAGCAAATCGCGGATCACAATGATCGAAGAGCAGCAGGATCTCAACAGCTAGCACGACAACAGCCGTATATTCTTGCTAGAGCCCTTCATTTCAGTCCCAGCAGAAGATTCAGATTCAGCCGACGATCATTTATATTTTCTGCCATCGCCAGGACACCACTACAACAAGTGCCGCAAGAGACTGGAGTATTCTTGTTCTGCGGATCGTCTACCCACCAAGTCAAGGATTGTTTGAAGAACGCTGATCACACTGCCCAAGGACAAGCACGAGGAGCATCAAGACTACAGCAAAGGGACCCACCTCTCCAGATTCAGCAATCACATAGAGCACTACCGCATGGACCAGTCTACGTTAGGACAGTTAAAGAAGATTGAAGAGATTCCAGTCCCGGAGGAATACTAAAGATAGACTGAAGGCAGAAAGTTTCTTTTGCATGGTTGGAGAAAACCATTTATCGTGATTCGCAATCCGGTCTTCTTTTAAATTCTTTGAAGCACCTAGATCATTTCTTGAAACTTCTTGTTTGAAACCTTGGTTGATGTTCAAACTTACTTCGAGATATTGTTTTCTATTTCGATAAACTTGTTTCAGATCCATAACTTGATAATTGTTTGAAATCTATTAATCGATATCGTTTGCATATTCATCATTCCTGACCTTGTTCCCTAGTGATGGCTCCTATTTGCAAATTTTGTTCCTTTATCAAACTTCGTGTTAACTGATATTTAATCGCTTCTCAAAATTTCATTTCAAAATCCTATTCCTCATTCAAAATTTGTTTAAAGCTCCGTCCTATGCAGCACATTGTTGAGGATCCTTCTGAGGGTTGTGAAGATTTCATTTCTTATTAGAGATTCGTATTCACAATTCGATACTTGTTTCCTATTCATCCATTGATTTTCTTTTTCTACTCGTGACTTTGATTTCATTCGAGATTTTGAGTCCCTGTTTCCTAGTTCGAGACTTTTCTTTCATTCGTGATGTTGTCTTATATTCAAGATTTTTCAGACTTTAAAACTTCAGTTCCTACTCGCGACTCGATGAGACCTTGTTCCCTATTCGATATCTTGTTTCCTCGTCAAGATTTTCTATTCGAGATTTTATTTCCTAATCACGACTTTGTTGATATTGGATTTCTATTTGAGACCTTGTATCCTATTGGAGGTTGTTTTTCCTTCGAGATTTTTTTCGTGATTTTGTTGTTATTTGAGATGTTGATGAACCTTGTTTCCGATACGAGATTTTATTCCTTATTTTGAGACTTTGTCTTTTGTCTGATACCTTGCTTTTATGCTACCTTTGAGACTTCGTTACCTACCCAGGATTACGTTCCATATACGGGATCTTGTTATCATCCTGGATTCCTTTGAGATTTCGGTTACTATTTGAAACTTCGATTTCCTGTTCAAGATTCTAAATTTTCCTGGTTGCCCTTTTGTACTCACTACTCTTTGATTGGATTTCGTGTTGCTTCATAGTACCTAATAAACCCTTGTATTCTAACAGACAGGTAATCTCACCATTTTCGTGGCTTTGACTATTGAAACTTATTTTGATTCTTTGGAATTTTCCTATGGATAAAGTTCAAAGACTATTCGATGACCTACTAGGGTGTGGCATTGCGCGCTGCAGCCGTTATCTGGATTGTGGAGACCGAAAGTTCACTGCAGCCAGCAGCGTACTGGCGAGACAAGAACTCTAAGTTGAAGTGATTTCAGACAATCATAGGTTTTCGAGTATTATTGAGACTTTATCTTATTTTTCATACCTTTGATATCTGGGGTGGTTTCGACAATGATTATTGGAAAATGGATAAGGTTGACAGAATATTCGGTGACATATTATTATTTGAGTCACGGAGCCGAAGTCCACTGCAGTCAGATATATACTGGCGGGGTAGAGATTCTAAGCAAAGTGATTTCAAATACCTATATGTTCTCGGGTATCATGGAAATTATATTTCCTTTTTCATATGATTATTGGTTTTCGAAAATCACAGATCCTTGCACATTCATCCTGATTTGATATTGTATTTTCTGAGTATTTCGTACGTTTCCTCAATCAACCCTTGCTAATTTCCCTTCAAGCATTTTATCGTTAGATCATTGATTTCCTCAAATTATACATTGTCAGATTTTAATTCCATACTTCGTTTATGTCTTGTCTAAACTTCAATCTTAAAACATGTTTATCTGACCATGATTTTTCCATCTTGTCCTAGTCCACTTTTGATCATACTTAATAGTTTGTATCTTCATGATTTTGCTCCTCTAAGTTGTAATTGAAACTTCATTCCATCTCGTGCCTATTTGATTATGATCATTGTTAGATCGTGTTATTTCAACTTTTTGTGTGTAATTATCATACTTGGTCTCAAGGCTCAGGTCGTCACAGAGTTGCACAGGATCACGGAAAGCTCAGCCCAGATACATCGGACCATTCGACGTGACGGCATGGATTGGCGAGGTGGCATATCGACTAGCGCTTCCAGCTAGCTTGGAGGGAGTATACGACGTTTTCCATATGTCCCAGCTTCGATGCTACATTCCAGATCTGAGCCATATGGTGGACTATTCAGAGCTAGAGGTGGGCCCGAGCTTGACCTACGAGGAGCAGCCAGTAGAGATCCTTGAGCGGAGGGAGAAGCGCCTGCGAAACCAGACTATTCTACTTGTCTGTGTCATGTGGAGATATCACTCTCCGGAGAGTCCACATGGGAGCGTGAGGATGAGATGGGGAGCGATACCCCAGTTTATTTGTTTGATTGTACTTTGGTATTTAGAGAAATTCTTCCATTCAATAAAATCTTATTGGTAAAAATTGTTTCGAGTTTTGAATAATAATAGATGTTCCTTGAAATTTTGAGGACGAAATTTTTTTAGGGGAGGAATATTTGTAACTCCATTCCTCATATTTTAGAATTAAAATAAATAAATATTTTAGTTCATTATGTAAATGTATTAATATTGTGATCTAGATTTTTGTTAAGGAATATTTTGCATATTTCTTTTGAAAAGTTATATAAAAAATTTTTCTTAAATTAGGCCAGCCTTCAGTTTAGGTTGGGCTGAATAACCCAGTCCAATAAAATTCATTCATTTTATTTCAAATTCCTTCGGTTTCAGTAAGAGGAAGACTCCTCTTAACTGTGAGTTTTCAAATTCAAATTTTTTTTCTAACTAACTTCCACTGTAGCAACCACTGCTACTCTCCCGCCAATTTGAATCCAACGGGTTATAAAAACCCAGTGATCCCCATTAATTTCCAATCTCAATTTCCCCTCCCGAGCAAATTCGTTCTCTTTCTTCTCTTTAGAGACTATGGCGATGGCAATGGCGATGGGAGCAGCTGTCCACGTGAGGAACGGCGACTGACCGATCTAGTTCTCGGCGACGACGTTTCCGCAACGCAACAGCTCGGCACGATCTCCGGCGATCGACAGTAAGTGTAGGTTCAATTCTTTCAATGATCCGATCGGTTGTATTCCTAATTCTTGATCACAAATTTGTGTTCAGTTTTTGAATCGAATGTGGGATCGATCGAATTCTTCATACGGTGGGGAAGACAATCTACTCGTGTCAAAAATCAACCAATTCGGCTAAGTATCGATCCCATTTCTCTGGATTTCGATTTGAAATCGGTGTTAGAATCTGATTTTATTGGCATAGACGGATTGAAGGGGCATTCCTCTGTTTTCGATTATAGGAACGATTGATGGAATATTGATTTGACCATTGAGCTGAGAATTGAAGGATTTGTGTTTTTGAATCAAATTGTGAGTATGAATGTTGTGTTTGAATTTGTTTTCCAGATTTTTGGTTCAAACGAATTCAAATAGTAGTGACATCCTATCTAAACTCTGATGTACCGTAACTGTTTGATAATATGTTGAACAGAGTTTCCTACTCTCAAATCGATCTCTGGAACACAACTTCGACTCGTCTAGCAGTACAATTGGAGATCTACCCTTTTCTACAGGTATACATCATTTTCGCATTCCATTTTTGTTCCAGTTTAGAAATTGAACCTGTTGGTTAGGAATTGAGTAGAGTTGCAACTTCTATTTTTGGGAAGGAAGTCTAGCCGAGTACATAACTAGGAATCTAGTAGCTGTAGAGTAGTTTGAATATTTTGTTAGCAACTTAACTCTGTGGTTAACTGATAGCCTTTAGCTGCTCTCACTAGTATTATAATTTACTGAACTGAAATTCTTAGATTAATATTTCGATGCAAATTGTTGAACTGACAGTCCTATATCAGAGTTTGATTCAAACTGATGAACTCTGAGTTAAATATTAGGCAGCTTGGAAGTCCTGTGCATAAGTAGCCGATTTTAGCCAATTATTCAATCCTTTTTAGACTGATCCTAATAACAGGGGTTAGTTGTTGGCTGATTTGAGATCTCCTATTTCAGTATTTGACACTTGAACTTGAGAACTCAGTTTAGTGTCAATAAACCTAGGATTGGTTAGTAGTTGTACTGAATTTCCATTTCAGTTTTGGATATTTGACTAAAGGATCGGTCCCCAGGTTCTTTGCTAAGTACCTGACTGATATTAGGGCTCGACTGAAGGTTATGTCCAGTATAAGTTGGACTGTGCCTATATGTATTCTGCAATTTAACTAAATTTAGATTGTGTGATATTGAGTAGGTTTTCTTTTCCCATGTTGAGCCTATGAGTTGTTCGAACCTGAGAGTGCTGATTCATTTACTTAACTGAAGATTCCCATATCAATATTAGATTCAATTCATTGAACTAAGGTTTTGTATCACTGCCCTGGTCCACTGGTAAACCTGGAAGAAATTTTTAGTATAAACCTGAGAACTAACTCTCAGTGTAAACCTGAGAAGTTAGTCCCAGTGTAAAACTGAGATAACATCTGTATTGTTACTTCAGCCTAGATTTTTAGTTGAACCTGGGACCTTATGTACTGCCTTGATAAGTGTAAATCTGAGATTGCATGTATCTGTATGGAGGCATTCTATTGAACTGAGTTTGCACATCTAAATATGGGTTCATCTTATTTAACTGAGAAATTTACATATGCAATGCTGAATTATTGTTGAACCTGGGGCCATATATTCATGTCTTGGTTCAAATTCACAAACAGGGATTCATATATCAGTGCCGTTTCACTTAGGTAGCTGTAGGACACCTTAATGATATAGATAAGGGGATTAGCTTTGTAGAATGAACTGAAATTCCTGTATCAGTTTTTTTTTATTTACTCAACTAAGAGATCAACTCCCAGGATTAGCCTGGAATTTGACTGTGCTTCTATTCTGTCAAGTCATGATAAACATTAGTAAAGCCCAGTTTAGATTGTACCTTAAATCTAGGCATTCCTGTATTCAAAGGTTGAACCTAAGAATTGGTAGGAGACCCCTTCATTAGAGACACTTTAAATCCTGTTGTAACAAATAGCACATTATGGACTAAGTATTTCCTTTAGACTAATTTAAGGTTAGGTAGTAGCATGGTTGGCAATGTAGGTATCTATTTCAAACAATGTTAGTTATCTTTATATTCTAGTGAATAGTTTAACTAAGGGTTTTAAGTATAATTGTAGGGAGTTTAATATTGAGTAGTTAATATTTGGAGTTAACTAAATATCATAATTGTAGAACTGAAAGATACTAATTTAGAGCTTGTTTTGTTATTAACAACTTGTACTCAATAAACCAGGAGGACTTCCAGCTCTATTCATTGCCCTTGATCACCGGAGCAAGGCAAGTACTTTTCTACGGTCTTGTGCATTTACATATCTTGTATTATTCTTGTGACACATCATGACACGATATCCTGTACCCCTGTACTCCTATATTCCTGTTCTTGTACTTGCTTGTGTCGGGTGGGGAAAATACACTAGCCATGTGACCAAATCCCGGTTACTATATTCATGTAGATAGCTTAGGCCTCGTATCGTGCACGCGGGCCCTAAGCCGTACCATATTCAGTACTCATGTACATGCTCCTGTACTCACCCCAGCCGGCCACATGGACTAGTTGTATTTCATATTGTGCACTTATCATGTCTTGTACTTCAGGATTATAGTTTCATTCTGTACTTTACATTTTCTGTACTTTATATTCATGTACTATAGTTCCTGTACTATATTCCTGTACTACTTTCATGTACTTTTCTGTTCATTCCTGTAGTTCATTTTCATGTACTCCTGTACTCAGTTTCATATCATGTTCTTGTTCATTACCTAGAACTGTACTTTGCTCCGCTCCTGACTAGGATATGTTGCAGGTGAGTTGGAGGCTCTTTGCAACCATATTATGGCCGAGAGCCAGTAGATGCAGGAGAGCCAGCTGGAGTTGCTCTTGACTTAGAGTTTGCAGAATCCTAGAGCTTTACCTTAGTATTTCCATATTTTCCTTGTATTGAGACTATCAGACTTATTCTAGCTGGAAGAATGTAATAACTTGTAGCCCTGTACTTTACTTTTATTATGGATACGTTTATAGATGCTGTGATTTGTACTTGTCTTGATTATCTGGTTAGATTTCCCTAGATTGGTACAGCTACTTCATCGTGTCCAACGATGAAGGCGGACGTGTCCGACTCGTGTCCGATTATTCGGGAGCGGGTCGTGACACATATATACCATATCATATGTATATATCAAGATTTAGATAATAACTAAAACAAAATAATTAACATTTTTATTTATTTCATACTTCCTAATTATTTATAAGTTAATATATATGCTATTTATTATTTCTAATAACACAGTTACTTAATAATAAGATATTATATACCAATTATTGTATCAATAATAATAATGATAAACTTACAATCACCAAATGTAGGTATAGTATTAGGGAACACCGTATACTCCTGCTCTAATTGGTCCGCCAAAAATCGTGCAAATGTTCTAAATTGCCATATAATATTAATACCTATATTGTACGTTATAACAAATGTTTAAAAAAATTGTCAATCCCTAAATAAAATACAAAATGTTTTGTATACACATAAAGTGTGTCTACATGGGTTTCTTTGGTCTGACTACATGCCTACATGGGCTTGGGCTCGGTTCGGGTCAAGTCAAGACTGAATTGGCACAACCGGGTCTCCTAAAAATTATAATATCATAAATAAATAAACAAATCGTTTATAGGGTCTTGTCACAACTTAGCCTGATTTTCTAGTTAGAACACACCTATGGCTCGCCTTCCCTACCATGGCTAAAACATTAGTCAAGGCACACAACTACACTATCCGTGCCACGATTTCTAGTCACCTTGTACCCCAAATCTCAACCATGACTAAGGCAATCTATCGTAATAACTATTTAATTAAAATATTTATAAAATTCTAAAAATTACCATTTAATTCAAATAAATAATAAAAAAATATTTCTAAAATTTTGGGAAGAGGAGTTACCCATGAACTACACCAGTCAAGCTACACACATGACATGCATGTCCTACACAAAAACACCTTCTTGTGCTCCATTTCAATCACACCAATAAGCACATGCCTCCTACGCGACACCAAACACCCACCTGCGTACACTAGTCACTATGACTTAAAGACTCCAAACACTTATCTAATCATAATATAGCAAGGTTCTTTAATTATTATAGATTCTCATCACTTGGCCATAAATTCTCCTTCCCTAGGCTTTTCAAGCTCATCTTTTAGTTCACGATAGGAGAAGAACAAAATTATTTTGAACCGTCACATTTTAGTTATATTAGATCAAGAGATCCTACCATCTTGCTGAGAGCATGGCTGATAGGCACGAGGTTAGGTTGTAATAATCCCCTATAGAATCATTGACCAAGAACGTCCAGACAATATCTAGGCTCACTTAGAATACGTGACTGGTTAGAAGTGTCCAATACCCTCGTGCCCCTCCCTTTTAGAAATTGCCCTTCTCAGAAATCTTGTAACTACGATTTTTACGGTTAGCCAATTTTTATAAGTTGGGTAGGGCCATGAACCAAGAATATCCTACCTTGTAGAAATGGCGTCAACTTGGATTCCTGTGATAACCATCCCTTTTACCTTTTTGAAAGATCGAGTTACGAATAGACGTGCCTGCTCTTCCTTCGTATAAAATCTCGCATTCGTTGATATTAAGTTTCGTTTTAATTTAGAGGAAGAAATTTTTATAAGTTGGGTAGGATGTAAACTCCATTTTTATTTTTATTTTTAATTTTTATACTTTATCGTATTTTCAAATTCTATAAATAGTTAGTAAAATATATATGATTTATTTTTCTATATAAAAAAACTAGCTAATGAAATATAGGTTCTTAGTATATTCTTGCAAATTATTTTTAATAAATAATATTTCTGAACATTTCTTGAGTATTAGCATTTTAAGATTTTTATTTATGTTATTATGGTATTTTTCAATTTTCATTATTAAATACCTCGTATTAGTTTATGATTAATTTATTGACAATACATATAGCACGTAGTTGTATGTTGTACATAAATAAGTAACCTTGTACCAAGAATATTTATTTTGGGTAATATTTTTCTAAAAGTTTTACAAATTTTTATTTATTTATTTGAGTTGAGAGGTGAATATAAATATGTGCATACCTATATTTAATTAATTATATATATATACTCATATATATGTTTATCATATATATAGGCTAATACTGTGACCGACTGCCTCACGAGTTACTGGATAACTCGTGGGATTGGATATCTCACGAACTAAGAACCTGCCCCAAGCCGAGCCTTGAAATCGAACCATGTTCCATAAATATAGCAGTAGCTATATATGAAATCGACCCCAAGTTAGCATGTTATATGTATATAACGCGGGAGAGATGAGGAGAGTTCGTGCAAACCCTAACCCTAAGCACGCCATGTGACCCCCGATGTCCCCTGAAGTGCGAGCGGCCACCACGAACCGCCACCTGCCACCGCAAAGTAGCCAGGGACGGCCAATCGGGCGGCAATGACAGCAGCAGCGTACAGTTTTGGGGCTGACTTCGCGGCGACGTTTCGTCGTGTACACTCGTCCGTTGTCCGAGCTGTCTTCTCAGGTTTGTACGCAACCTGTCTCTAGGTCCCTTCATTGCCAACCATGAGCAACAAAAGACAGTATGGATGTTGTCGACGTATAGGATTCGACGAAACTCAATTTCGTTGTGTGTGCGCGACGAAATAGACGTGTATCCGTCGAGATACCCCGTATCGGCCCTTTTACAAACTAGCCCATAACTTCGTACACGTTCGTTATCTCGAGACGAACTTATGCCAACAGGACCATATCATTTTTCTGGTCATGTATGCCAAGTTTGGTCCAATTCTGAGAAAGTCGACCGGAATGCTATTTCGGCGGGCCCGCGACCCGATCTAACGGACGAAATTGTGCACGGCCCACCGGAATCCAACTTTGGACATATGGTTGGATTTGCCTCATCAAAACGGACCCATAGACATATAGTTAACAACTTTAGAGACCGTAGATACTGGCACGCTTTTCGGTACAAAGCGGGTCCAACGGCGGACATCGTTTTGATCCAAATTATGATTTTGCCCCGGTGTCCAGAATTGGACTTTTAGGTATGCATTCTTAGACATTTTTTTATACCAAACATATTGGTGATGTCTGTTTCATCATTCGGAGACTGTTGTGCGAGTTGGACTTTGTGTGATACACTGAATGGTTGGTTTTATCGGTTTCACCAGCAAAGGACCCAGGCGAGTACATTTGTTGTTTGTTTTCAATATTGTTAATTACTATAGTCCATTGTTAGCTATTTAATAATTGATTTTTGACACGCTTGTCATACGAATACCACATTTTATCATATCTTGTCGTGTTTCAGATTTGTCGTGTCGGGAAGGGAAAGTACCAAGTAGATGTGTAATCTGACCGTAGACATTGTTTATTTTCTGCAAGTAGACCTTGTAGACATTATTATTTTCTACAAGTAGACCTCGTAGACATTATTTATTTTCTGCAATTAGACCTCATAGACATTATTTATTTTCTGCAAGTAGACCTCGTAGACATTGTTTATTTTGATGCAAGTAGACCTCATAGACATTGTTTATTTTCATGCAAGTAGAACTCATAGACCTCACGGTGTAGTGTCCCAGACCAATCACACATCAAAAGGAGTACTTTAATACACTTAGATAGTTATGTTCCTCGTTTCACCCTTTATATATTTACATATATTTCATTGTTTCATTATATTACCATGTTCTTTCATCATGTATTTTATGGCTAACCTCTGTTTTATAGTCATTAACATATATTAGAACTGCACTCAATGAATTGTACTTGTTCTATTCTTGACTGAAAAACTAACATTTTTCAGGTTAATCGCGACTTCTCTTAGCCATGGGATGATATGGGTATACTTGCAGGCCAGAACCTAGAGATTAGCTAGATAGATGAGTTGTATTCATTTTTTATATTTGTAAGAACATTGTACTTTTCTTTAAATATAAATCTTGTAAATGTTAGAAATGGGAATGAGCAATAAAGATAATTTTTTTAGCATTTTGTTATTCTGGCTTGGACAACGTTCTACCATCGACACTGCGACGTAGGTTGGCTTGGACACGCATTCGTATCTCGAAAAGCGGGTGCGGGTCGTGACACTCCACCAGTACGGTTGCGAACTGACACCCACACAGTTTACATGTGTAGCCACAGATAGAAGCTCGTTGGCGCGGTGCTGGCTTGGATGCATCGAGGCACGGAGTTCCTTGGCGTT
>JANAVB010016600.1:14822350-14869850 GCA_029216955.1 Iris pallida | reverse complement strand
TTTATTCTACAATATTAGGCTTACTTGTCTATTGTGCTGCGCTGCTATGACTAAGCCCGAAGCCGAGACTTTACCCTCACTAGGTACCTCATGTGAAGTCACCCACTGTAGCACGGAGTACTACGTTCCTTTCTAGTGTTGTGCTACACGTGCTTCCTGTAAAGCATGCTGGACATCCCAAATGCCCGAGAACTCATTAAGGCTTCCAAGCCATTCTCTCACAAGACTTTATTCTGTACAAAGAACAAACGGTAGACAACAGTAGTGCTATGTCTATAATCCTGCAATGTCCTATAGGACTTCACACTGACAATGGTTCTGGGTCCATAATCCCGTAATATCCCAAAGACTGCCCACCAATCAGTGGTTCTGGGTCCATAACCCCTCAATATCCCAAAGCACTGCGTATTGTACCTAATATTATCCCAATCAATGGTCCTCCCTTGAACCAAAAGCTAGATGCCTGGTAGATTTCTCTTTAAACCAATCAGCATAAAATTTTATGGTAGGATTTTAGAGACATAATATCAGAGGTTCGCCAAGCCCATTTTCTTGTTAGTCTTCGACTAGCTGGCACTTGAGGCCTTAGTGAACAGATCTGTCAGATTTTTTGACTCCGTGCACCAACCACTGTAATGATCCATGCTTGATGAGCTCATTTAGTGCCATGTGCCCTAGTTGCACTGTCCTCTTCTTGTCATTGAAGAGATCATCCGATGCTACTGCTGCAACCACCTGGTTGTCGCAATATATCGACATCATCCGAATTTGTGCACCAACCACAGGAAGATCGTGTTTGGTTGTTACAATACATCGACATCACTCATATTTGCATACTGTAGGGTGTGAAAAATTATGACACGCTGACATGAGACTCAGCCAAAGCCATAAGCTCAAGGCCATACGCTCAGTCAAAGCCATACACTCATCTTAAGGCCGTACGCTCAGAGAATATTTTATTATTTCTTGAATGACAGCACAGCATATATTTAATGAAGGATGAATCTGACTTCGTCTTTCGTGCAAAGACAGCTGCCCTATAAAGATTAACCGTCGGATGGATTTTGAGAATTGATTTTGTCTCTTACGAGGACAGCTCATCAGCCATCATAAATGCACAACCATCATTACTGTCATTTCTGACAGTCTGTCAGCCATCATATCTGTAGCACGACGCTCGAGAGATATTTGTCAGTTATTTGAAGATATGGCGTGTTTGAGAAGATTGAGAACAACCACGTGTCTACTCCCTCAATGCTTACGACTCTTTGCCAACCAAGTGAGCGTATGGACCCCATACGACTCCTTATCAATCAAGTGAGCGTATGGACTCCATACGACTCCTTGTCAATCAAGTGAGCATATGGACTCCATACGACTCCTTATCGATCAAGTGAGCGTATGGACTCCATACGACTCCTTGTTAATAAAGTGAGCGTATCGGCTTTATATGATCCAAGTCAGCGTATGCAAGACATGTGCCTTCAAAAGCTAGCGTATGACTCCTCTTCAACAAAGACAGCGTATTACAGCAAATGCATTCAGGATGACTTTAAACGTACAGTCAACACACATTCTCACGTGTCCTGTACTCAGTTACCCACTTATTCAGAAGTTATGCAACGTGGCATCCATGCCATCAATCTCTCCTAGATATATTCCACTACTTTCAACCGCACTCTAATGTGTCTTCATCAAAATTCGCCACGCGTCCCTGCAGTTGTGCACACGTCAAGTAACTAACTGAGCGTATGCTTCAGAACAGTTATCCAGAACTCTATAAAAGAGAGTTTCTTCATCTTCATCAGACACTACAGACAATTCAGAGAGAACAGAGAGATTGCCCAGTTGCTATCCAAGTTCTTCGAAGTTCGAGTTTTCTTCATCGCATCGTCCAAGGGATAAAGTAATCGTCTTCTAGATTAGATTTCTATAGTTGTAATTTTCTCAGAAACACAATAAATAAAGTGAATTTATTTATGGAAAACAAATTGGCGACTCTGCTGGGGAAAGTTGTCTCCTCCAACGAGATAGCAACAACTCAATGCGATACTTCGTCGATCGGCTCGACGAAGAAGACGATGGTCGTACAATTCGACCAATCTGCTTACGAAGAAATGCTCAAGGCGAAGGAGGGCCGAACTACTTCCTCCGCTCTTCCTGCTGCCAAGAAGAAGGGACGCTCTGTCTATGTCCCTAAATCTTCTTCGACGGCCCGAGACGCTTCTGTCACTTCTCACGCTGACAAGAACACGTCTCCAACTTCAACAAAGCACGCCTCGGCTTCTCTGAAACACGGCAACAGTGGCTTCTCCTAGTCACGCTGACAAAGTAGGTTCTTTAACCAAGTCAGCGGTGTCCAAGGAAAACCATCTCTGGACATGTCAAAGTCTCTTCTCCTTCTACCCTTACGACGGCAGTCGGCTCTCTAGCCATTAATGACTCTGTGCGTATGGCAGTCAAAGGGCAGCGTACGGCAAAGGCAGCGTACAACAAAAGCCAACAGCAGGCAGCGTACGCTAAGCCAAAGCCAGCATATGCTAGTAAAAAGGCAGCGTATGATCATAATTCCAAACTGAAGTCAGCATATGCCAACCAATACAGTCCTTTGACTGTTTTTCAAAATCAAGCTGGGGGTTCTCTTCCACAGAACATACAAATGATTCCCCCACAACTTGCACATCTTGTGCCAACCAAGGAGAAAGACTCTTTAGTCAACTCCTCTACTCCTAAGGTCTTTACCTTTGGAGTTAATTTGACTAGTACTTTTACTAGATCAAACAAAGGAAAACGCCTTTTGGCTACTTCCTCTAAAGATGGATTATTACCGACTCCCAGTCGGAATAATGTCCATCTTCCTTCTCTCAAAATTTTCCGATCTGAGAAAGGCAAATTACAAGTATCCAAGACTGATACCAAAGTTATATCTCCTACGGATCTTCGTAACAAGCTTAACCAGAATCATCTCGATTCCACTTCCGGTATAAAGAAGCCTTATCAAACTGAGACAAGTATACTAGACCCTGATGCAGAATATGCCAAGAACTATGTCGCTCAAATTAATCGGTCTTTATACACTCAAGAACCGAGAAGACAGAAGAATAAGAGACAAGTTTCTACACAGAAACTATCTTCAAATACTTCCCAATCTGTTCCTACAGATCTCCGGGAACATTTGCAAAACAAACGGAGAATTGATACTCCATCTGGCTATGACATTGCTCATATTTGCCATGAAAAGCATGGTTGCAACTTCCAACCTCGGGTTGTGATTCAGTGTTGTTGTCACCAAAAAGACGATCTGTTTTCGAACGGATTCAATATGAACCAATACTGGACGAAGACGAACGTCTTTATGCTTCTGTCAACATGACCTCCAGAAATATTGGGGATAGAATACGATCTGATGCTATGTCAGATTCTGAAGATGGTGTTTACCTAGGCACCCGATCCAGGACCGGAGCCTCGACCAGGGTCTCTTCTTTTTCTCATCCAAGTGATAATCCGGAAATCACAGAAGACTTCCTTGGAGAGTCTAACTTCCCAGTATTGACTCCCGTAAATAGCCCCAGGAAAGATACTGACTCTCATAGCGATGATTCAGAACAGACTGTTTCATCGTCTATTCCTCGAATGATTACCACTTATATGGTAGATGGTAATCAAAAGCCTTCGACTAGCACTGAAGCTCATGAACATAGGATTTCTTCCTTGGAACAACAGTTGCGAGCTATGGCAGATACATTGAATGCTATGCATACTCTTATGCAAGCTCAGCAACGAACTCAGCAAGTTCAAACAACAGTACCACCAGTGGTATTAAATACTCCTGTTGCCCCAAACCCGGAACCCTCTACTATTTCGGGGGTACAGTCTAATGTCCCTGTACAACCCACTCCAAGTCAGTCCGGAGCTGGGGGTGGTACATATGCTGCAGTCCCTCCTCCCAATTACACTCAACAAGCTACAACTCCACAATCTTCCGGAGTTGTTACTGAAGAATTAAGGAATCTCCGAACTCAATTTGAGGCATTCAAACAGAAGGATGGTTTACAAAGGTTAGGTATCAAGCAACCTTATCCGATAGAATGGAAGCAAGTATCATATCCTCCTAAATACAAGCCACCTACTATCTTATTCTTTGATGGAACCACTTCTCCAAGTCAATTTATTAATCACTTTGAAGTGATGACTGACCAGCTACAACCAAGTGATGCCCTCCTTACTCGGGTGTTTGTTGGATGTCTCAAGGGAACAGCTTATGAATGGTATAGAAGTCTCCCTGATGGGTGCATTACCTCATTTGTCGGTTTCAAACAAATGTTTCTTGAACGGTTCTATGAAGGGCTCAATGACATGACTATGTCGGCCCTCATAAGAATCAAACAGAAAAATAATGAAACTACTGAGGACTTCATTGAAAGATTCAGAAGAGAAGCCTCAAAATGCCTCTCGGAACTCCTGATACTGTTACTATCGACACTTGCAAGTCGAATCTCTTACCATTATCAGCATGTGGACAGGGTCCACTCAGTTCCAAGATTGGCCTTCTTTCATCGTCAGTGCCAAAGCTGCCGAAGTCAGTGCTGAACCTTCAAAGGCCTGGGGGTACAAATAACTCCCAAAGAATCAAATCAGAGTGCTAGCAATAGTGCTCGACCCAACAATCGTAAAGGAAAAGAGGCTCTTGAAGTCAATCTCTAGAGCAATAGTCAAGAGACAAAGGCTACCCAAGCTACCCCAGCTCCAACAAATCAACAACAGAGACCTCCTCGGCCGAAGGAAGAGTATTCTTTCGACGATGACGATGTTCAGGGTATCTTTGAATGCTTGCTCAAAGGTAACAAGATTCAATTGCCAGAAATTAAAAAGCCTGATGAAGCTAACAAGACGGATCATCCAAAATACTGTCCATATCATAGAATGCTGGGTCATACAATCCGGTCTTGCTACGTATTAAAAGGAAAGATCCAGGAAATGATTAAATCAGGAGCTGTGACACTGACACCTAAAGACATGACAGTCACAGCAAATGTGATTTCAATGCAGTTTGGTGACTTCCCTCCATTAATGGTGGAAAGTAGGATTGTTCCTATCCCCAAAGCAACTCTGGAAGTTGTGAATATCCCACCAGCACAGAATGAAGGATTTGTTCCTGTTACAACTAAGAAGGGAGAGATCATGTGGATTCATCCGGATTTAATAACGGAGTTCGAGACGCCTTCCTCTTCTCCTCGGAAGACTCCTGTGCCTAAAAAGAAGCCTGGAAAGACTAAGTCATGCAATGTGACTTCTAGTATCACACCCAATCTTTCTCTAACCCCTACTTTTATCTTGGCAGGAAATTCATCCCCTACGGAGGTAAAAGTTGTACCTCAGTTTGAAGATAGATACAAGCCTGCATTTCACCTATATAGTTCACAATCTCATGAATTAATGGCGAAGATGTGTTATGATCTAGCCACTGCTCCTGGTTTGAACTCAGGCAAAGGACTCCGAGCACCTTTAGCCATCACTATGAGACATAATCAATCTCGTGTTGGCCTTGGTTTCTGGAATGAAGCTCTCATCAAACACAAAAGAACCAAGAACAAAATGAAGAATTGCAACAAGGTTTCGATAGACACTGAGCCTGAACCTGAAGGCGAAGTTCTTGCTGGAACTCGGTCAGGAAAAATATATCTGAAAGATTATGCTGAAATTCCTGAAGAAACTCTTGATGTCCCTCCAGTTACAACTCCAATCTCTAACGAAGGATCTTCAAATATTCTTGTTGAGACGGTTCCTTCTAAACCAACAGCAGCTGACAAAGGCAAACAACAAGTCCGCTTCGACAAACCATTGAAGAAGTCATCTCCTACAAGACTGAAAAGGCCTTATAATTTTGATATATTGGCTCAACTAGCCAATACACCAGCTAAATTGTCAATCTTTGAGCTCTTACGCCTCTCTAAAGAGACTCGAGAAACTCTGAGTGAAGCGCTGTTGCAAGCAGAAACCTGCCTGACTTTGCTCAAGAAGCCGGAAACAGGACCTGTCTCTCGTCTTCATTGCCATAATATATTGGAATTTATTCCAAACATTACCTTTACGCAGGACGATATGCTGCTAGAGGATAATCGACATGACCGTCCTTTATATCATATAGGATATGTCGATTCTATGAAGGTTGATCGTCTACTGATTGATCCAGGATCCGCTCTCAGTATTATGCCGAAGACTATGCTAGATGCACTGAAAATACCCGTGCATAGTCTTTCCAGTACTATCACTACCATCTTGGATTCAATCAAGGAAAAAGTGAGCCTTTGGGCAAGATTCGCCTCAAATTTCAAATAGGCGATCTTCGCACTAAGGTTACTTTCTACATCATCGACAATCATATTGCTCATATAATGCTCTATTGGGGAGACCATTCTTGCATGAACATAATGTTGTCCTTCGACTCTTCATCAATGCTTCAAAATGTTGATGATAATGGAGAGGTTCAAAAGGAAGTTGCAGATCTCTATCCATTTAAAGGAGTCGAAGCTTACTTCAATGACTCTCGCATGTACAAAGATGAATACTCAAAGTCTTGCAAGCTATGGATGACGACGATGAGACATCAAAAGTCGACACCTTCGTTATTCCTATAAAAGGGCATATCACTCATCCGCAGTCTCCTAAACCATCTGAAGAAGGTTCACTGATAATTCCTGTCAGTGGACGTACCACTTCATTACCTTCCCAAGTTCCACAAGGCTCACTGATAATTCCTGTCAGTGGACGTATTACTGCATTGTCTTTCCAAGCTCCACAAAGTTTGCTGATAATTCCTGTCAGTGGACACACCACTCCTCCTCCATCTTCTCAGGTTAGACCAGATACTCTAGTCATTCCAGTCAGTGGACGTACTACTTATCCACGATCTTCTTCAAGGGAGCTCACCTCTTTTGAGCCTTTTGTTATCGATCTTAATCGAAACAAAACTTATGATCGCTCTTCTTCTTCCCCTTTAGTCATTAATTTGACTAAGTCTGATAAGGCTCAGCCTTCTTTTGTAAATACAGCATCTAATATCAATGAAGCATCTCCTTTACAGTATATTGATGTTTGTAATCATGTACAAAGTTATTTACAATTGCTAGATTGCTTAGAGCCACTAACTATAGGAGTTGTTCAAACTCTTCACATAGAAGTATCATTAGAGTCTATACAAAAATCATACTTCATAGTCCCTATTAGAAAGTTGGGGGAAAATCCAATATTCTTCTATAAAGGACCCCAGAATTCTCCTAACCTGGAAGAAGATGACAAAAACGACGATACTGGAAGGTTACAACTACGTCGCTACAGTCAGCAGTCCAAAAATATCATCAAGAATATGGGTTATGATTTCAGAATCAGCCTCAATAATGAAAAAGGAAGAAGAATGCCTGTTCGAATTCCGCCATTAAAATACGGAAGGACAAAATGTGGTTTAGGTTATATTGCTCCTACCCCCTTTATCAACGCAGTCCATGAGGATTCAGAATTCGATGGAGACGAACGATCTGAATCTTCTGATTCCCTCTCTTGGGATTTTGACACAAGCATTGCCGATCTTCATCGTTCTATTTTTTCCATCAATATGGTATCTGCCGATGGCCCGCAAGAAAATGATGAAGATGAGGATGATTTTAAAATATCACCCGAATCAGAACAATGGGCTCAAAGATTAGATAACCAATGGGAATTCAGGTTCGAGCAAAGAGAACCTCCCACTAAAGATAAATTGATCCAAATTGATGTCGGTGAAGAGGGGTCCCCTAAACCAATATTCATCAGCGAAAGTCTTTCAGAAATAGATAAGCAAGACATGATCAAGCTTATTCATGATTATATCGATGTCTTCGCCTGGAGCTACGAGGATATGCCAGGACTAGATCCGAAGATCGCAACGCACAAACTTAATATCATGCCAAATGCTAAACCGGTCAAACAACAACAACGACGATTTCGTCCAGACATTATGGATGCAATTGAAGTTGAAGTCAACAAGCTTATGGCTTCCGGTTTTATTCGAGAGGAACAACATCCTGAATGGGTGGCTAACATCGTTCATGTTCTCAAAAAGACCGGCAAGATCCGAGTCTGTATAGACTTTCGCGATCTCAATACGGCTTGTCCTAAAGACGAGTTTCCTCTTCCAATTACTGACGTCATGATCGATAATACATGTGGTTTCGAACGAATATCATTCATGGATGGGTATTCGGGGTACAATCAAATCAAAATGTTTCCAGATGACGAGAGACATACTTCCTTCAGAACGCCGATCGGTACATACTGTTATACAGTGATGCCGTTTGGTCTCAAAATACAGGAGCAACATATCAACGAGCAATGAGTACTATATTCTGCGAACATCTCCGGAAAATAGTCGAATGCTATGTAGATGATATTGCAGTCAAAAGTCGACGAAAGGAGGATCATATCCAAGATTTGAAGACTATCTTTGATTTAATGCGTCAGCATCAACTTAAAATGAACCCTACTAAGTCCTTCCTGGGCGTCTCTAGTGGCAAATTTCTCGGCTTTGTCATTACCGCTAAAGGTATACACGTGGATCCCAAGATCAAAGCCATTCAAGATGCGTCCTCCACACACCTTAAAAGAGCTACGAGGATTTCAAGGAAGAATTGCTTATATCAGGAGATTCATTTCCAACTTATCAGGACGCTGCAGACCATTCAACAAACTTCTGAAGAAAGGTGTATCTTTCGTCTGGAACGAAGAGTGTCAAAAAGCATTTGACGATATCAACAATATCTCATGAACCCCCCGGTTTTGGTACCTCCCGTCTCGGGAATACCATTCCTTCTATATGTTCGAGCTATGGATCATTCTCTCGGTGCATTACTCGTCCAGAAAAATAAAGATGGCCATAAACAGGCTATTTATTATCTCAGTCGTACAATGACAGGTGCTGAACCGCGTTATTCTCCAATCGAGAAAGAATGCCTAGCATTAATGTTTGCCGTTCAGAAGACGCGACATTATATTATCGGTCAAACGATTCACGTCACTTCCAGAGTAAATCCTATCAGGATTATGATGAAGAAACCCGATATTCTCAACTCCAGACTAGCTAATTGGGGAATCTTGTTAGCTCAATACGACATGCATTATATTTCTCAGAAGTTAGTTAAAGGACAGGCTCTTGCTGATTTTCTGGCAGCTCATGCGGTTCCAGAAGATTCTAAATTATATGATGAGATTCCAGATGAAGTTCTGGATTCAAATCCTGATTTCTGAAGAAATTCCTACCTGGCGTCTATTCTTTGATGGAGCATCTAGAATAGGTTCTAATGGCGAATATTGTCGCCGGAGTTGGGATTGTTCTCGTATCCCCAGAAGGACTAACTATTCAGAGGGCTTATTCTCTGGATCAATCATGTTCAAACAATGTAGCCTGAATACAATGCATGTTACTCATCGGTCTTCAACTTGCTAAACATCTGGATATTCAATATTTAGAAGTTTATGGAGACTCCAAGCTTATCATCAATCAGATCAGAGGAACATATGAAGTTCGTCATCAGGATTTGATACCTTATCATCGAGCAGCACTCTCTATGGCCTCCTCTTTTGAAGGTTTCTTTATTGAACATGTTCGACGAGCCTATAATGCAGAAGCTGATGCTTTGGCTAATCTTGCTGCTGTATTAGCCATACCAATCAGACGTCAGCAAGTAATAGTGGTTTATAACCGAAAACTATTCTACGTTGAGAATAATTTGGCTTTGGTTTTCCTCATAATCCAGACAAAAATTCTCTCAACCTTGATGAACTTTCTTCTGACTTTGATACTGGATTAAAGTTTGACAGAGTGTCCTTGTCTTCTTCCGATTCTACTATGGAATATGTCTTTTCTAACAAAATAGAAGCCATAACTGAAGACTGGAGACGTCCGTTTTTAGACTTTGTGTTATATGACATACTTCCCGATAATCCGAGCGAAGCAGCGTCTATCCGGCGTCGATCTCTCAGATTCTATTATAATCATACAACGAAGACACTATATCGTCAGTCCTATGACGGTCTTCTCCTCCGATGTATCGCTGGTGAAGAAGTGCAACAGGTAATTCATGAAGCACATGATGGTGTCTGCGGAGCCCATCAATCAGGTCCTAAACTTCAAGATCGTATCCGACGTATGGGTTATTATTGGCCCACGATGGTAGCTGACGCTATTCAATATGCTCGAAAATGTAAAGCCTGTCAAATTCATGCAGACTTTATCCATCAACCGTCAGAGTTCTTATACCCAACAGCGGCATCATGGCCCTTTGAGGCTTGAGGCATAGGATGTCATTGGTCCTATCAATCCACCATCATCAAAAGGACATCGGTTTATTCTAGCAATAACTGATTACTTTTCCAAATGGGCTGAAGCAATCCCGTTATCTTGAAGTCAAAACTTCCAATGTCATCAACTTCGTCAAACATCATGTCATATATCGATTTGGTGTTTCTCGCGTATTATTCATGATAACGGACCGCAGTTCGTCAGTCAAAAATTTACTCGATTCTGTAATGACCATCGAATCAATAATTTAGCTTCTACAGCATATAATCCAGCAACTAATGGATTGGCAGAAGCTTTCAATAAAACGATCATCAAAATCTTAAAAAAGTTCAGTTTCTTCCAACAAATGCAACTGGAGCGAGAAGCTTGGTGAATATTTATGGGCCTACCGTACCACAGTTCGCAACGCGACTGGATGTACGCTTTTCTCTTGGTATATGGGTGTGAAGCTGTTCTTCCCCTTGAGATCCAGATTCCTTCTCTAAAATCTGCAATCTCCAATGAACTTACAACAGAAAATAATGATCGTCTTCGACTTCAAGAGTTGGAAGCTCTAGATGAAAAGCGATTGTATGCTCAACAAATATCGAGCTGTATCAGACCCGAATTTCAAAGCTTTTAACCGGAAAGTGAAAGTCAGAGCATATCAGAAGGGAGAACTGGTCCTTACGTCAGACGTCCAATGACCATGACACATATGAGTAAAGGCAAATTCGACGCGAAATGGGAAGGCCCTATTCGTAGTAAACAAAGTCTTCTCTAATGGAGCATATCAGCTTGCCTCTATGGATGGTAAAGTCACGATGATGCCTATCAATGGCAAATTTCTTGAAGACGTATTATGTATAAATCTCTCAATATATAATATTTTCATTATTCCCGAGCGAATATAAAATTAGAGTTAATTCTTCCCTACAAAAATTATCTCGATATCGTTATCCCCAGTGAAAACTGATATTCTAACACGTATCATCTTCCCAGAGAATTTGATATTCTGTCTTATTAGATCCCCAGTGCATTTAATAAAGATCTCGTATAGAAAATCACGTCCATATTACCTCTGAATTTTCTATCTCAATATCATATTTTCTATTCTATGAAAATGATATTTAGTCTTTTGATTTCCGGGTTCAAAGATCATGGAAAATAGAGTCCAAAGATATCTTTATATCTGAATTCTGTTTTCTCTAATCAGTATTAAACTAAAATTATCTTTGGTTTAATATCATCTGATAGAATTACAAAGTTTATTTGTATATTCTATTCTATTGAAATATGTCATGTATTATTTACCTCTGAACATATTTTCTACAAAATATCATCCACAGAATTGAAATCAAGTCAAGATATTCATTTCTTCAAAGTCAAATATTGATTACAAGTGGGTATCAAAAAAATTCAACACATGAAAAATGTAAAAGATCTATTTAGGAGGAGTAATTATCTCCTGAATACGAACAATTACATTATTCATCTTTTCTTCTGAGCTTTATGGATTCGCTCTGCTGCTTCAACTCCAACCATTCGTTGGTCATAATCCGCGATAATAAAGCTATGACGTTTGTTTCTTCAATCTGGTTAGCCTGTATCAGTTCCCGCTCTTGCTGTAAAAGTTGGTAAGTGTCAGCTTCAGATATACGAGCAATGGCAATCTCCGATTGCTCTTTTTCCATGGAGGCAATTCGCTCCTGAAGACGAGCCATTTCCTCTTTCAACTCCTTAAGCTCTTCAGCTTTTGAAGCTTCATCTTTCCCCAGACGCTCATATTCTGACGAGTGGTTATTATTTCTTCATCTTTCGCCATTAACTCTTCAGAAGACAGAGCGAGGAATTCCTTCAAAGCAGTGTGCTGAGCTTGAGCTTCATTTTCTAATTGGGCAATCTCAGCTGCAGTCAAAGACTTAATATCCTCCTTTTTGATCTTCCAGTATTTATGGATGGTTGCTTCTAAATCATTCAGGAGATGCTCAAAGAAGACACACTGGGTCTCATAACCAGCCTGTCTCAAAGCTAAAAGCGAGAAATTAATCGCCGCTCGAAGACTCGAAAAAGGCATAGTTTCATCCTTCATAAGTCGCCTTGAGAATGTATCCAGTATGAATAAATAATATCTGAATACATCCCCATGACCTTTGTTATCCCTGTTTCAAAACCGGGAGTCACTGCAACTATAAAGGAAGGAGCAGGAGGAGCCTCTATTTGGGAGTTGAAGTGGGTGCTTTTGGAGAACTATGCAAATGGAGCTCCCCTCACCCATATCAGTCTGGACAAGTGGGGCTTGAGTCGAGCTCATTGCCGGTGCAGTTCCTACAACTGTTGGGATCCAAAAAGCATGATCAAAATTAAAAGACAATAAAGCAAGGAAAAGACAAAACTTTGCTGAATAAAATATTACCTGAAGCTGGTTCATATTCTGTTTCTGTTGGATCATTCAGCCCAGCTCGTAGTCTGTTCAGAGTGTTTTCTGACACTGGATTTATTTCACTACTGTCCGCCCCAGAAGTACTCGAAACATGGACTTCTATTTCTAGAAGTTTCTCCGGCTCTGGAGTCAACCCTGAATGTTGACCAGCTGTCTTCAGTACATCAATACGAGTTTCAGTCGGTGACTCATCTTCGATCTCCATGTCCTCATCTTCAAAGGAACGAGATAAAGGTTCATAGTCAACCTGCTCTTCGTCACTTTTATTGCTCTCCGAAACTTCAGCAATTGGCTTGAGAGTAGTGGCTTCCTTCACTGATTCTCTCGAAATCAGTAAGTCATTAGCTGTTTTAGTCTGATTCTTGGCCTCTACCGCGGGTTGACTAATTACCTGCGCATCATCAGCCGTGGCGGAATCAACTCCATATCAGAAGGCATAGATGGTTCAGCAGGTTCAGGCATATCTTCTTCAATAGGTTCTGTCTTTACAGAAAAAGCAAAGACAGCTTGCTTTTCTAAAGCCAATCGCTCGGCACGATTGGTGGGACTCTCTGCATCGAGACAAATTACGGATTTAGTCTTTAAAACTATAACTTTCCTTCCTATTCTTTTTGTTAGTGGAATAGTAGGATAATCATCTTTGGAGACACTACCTGCTTCGTCCGTATCTCTGATTCGTATTCCACGGTTACGAGCCTCTACCCGAGTAACCCTTTTTGGAGCAGGCCCTGGAAGCATCTTTGCCCCGCTTCCTTTTCGGGTACTGTCGGCATATACACTCTCTTCAGCACTTCCAATAGGTACATGTAATGGCTGATGAAGTTCATCAGAGAAGAAATTCTCTAAAAACTTCATCATAAACTTCATCAGTAGCCATAGGATCTTCTCGGTCATGACAATCTCTGGGAAGGGCTGATTTGGTTGATTTCTTATCAACATGGATGAAGCTTTTACCTAAGATGCTGAATTTTTCATCAAAGGTATTAGCCGATACATAGAATTGGCAATAAGACGGCCAACATTCTAGCTCCTCTTCCGATAAGTAACGCGGATCTGGCATGGAAAAGGTAGCCCCGGTACCTTTCAGCAATATAGTATATCCAAGGCTCTGGCGCCATCGATTAATCCGCCTTGGTGGCCAAAACATGTCGTTGTATTTCCCACATGCAACTGAATCATAACCAAATTGCCGAGCAAACCTACTCGGAAGATACGGCTCCAGATAAGTGGACATCGTCGCGGCGACAGATCAAGTGAGATGGCATAGTCCTCTTCAGCCTTCATGTTGAATATCATATAATTCATGGGCAACCAATGCCATCAATCAACTTCCAGGCATAGGTTTCATAACCAACAGGTGGAGGGAACCTCAATAAAACTCCATAATTCTTCCCCTGTTCAATATGGTTCTATCAGTCTGTTTTAGAGTGTCACTACTTCAACTTCGTGTAGGGAGATAGCTTCCAAAAAGGTGATCAGTCTGGTCTAGCCATCCAGCATCCAGGAGAGATTCAAAATGCAGAAGCAGCCATCCAAATAAATATGTAAAGGGCATTTCTACCCGAGGAAAGGATGTAAGGCTCTTCCTTGCTAATTCGAACATTCTGTCTGTATATGCCCTTAATCCAGCATTCAGACGGCATGTCATTGCTGTCAGTAAATCCATCTCATACCCGAAAACCAGACGGACTGCTGCGAAGACAACTCCTTTGTGTATCCTGTCTGCTGAACAGGTGCCAGGAACTACGAATTTTCTCAGCCAGAGAGATATAAATCCGGCCAGATGACCCTCAGCAGATAATTCTCGGCTACCCTGCTTAATATAGGTCTCAAACCTATCACCGACTTTATAGGTGCCTTCGTCTTCCTCAATGACGATGTCGTCATGAGTGGTGTCCCGGATGAGCCTGTCAATCTCAGCTTGATTCAGAGGTTTAAATTCACCGACATATTGTTCAGACTTCTTCTTCTTTTGAACTTCATCAGTACGGCCTTGAAATAAATAGGCCATCCATTTGGAAGAATAACAGTTGGAATCTCCTTCTCCACCTTGTCCTTTATAAAAGGCCTTACAAATACTGTAATGGCACATCAATTCTTCAAAGACATAAAGAACCAGTGGGTTGGCTTCGGAGATCTTATTCATTTCATTAACGAAAGGGATATACTCTTCATATGGCAAATCTGCTGTTGGCAGCTGAGAAATATATGCCATTTCATGAAGGGTGAATCCCATCTCGTCTCTTGGGGTCATGAAGGTGCCGGTGCGTAGTTATACCTCTCCGCTAACGCCAAGAACAAATCCGGGTTTGGCCTAAAACCATAAGCAGTGCACTTAATGGCATCATATAGGCCTATCACCTGTAACTGTTCACCAAAATTCTTCAGAATCCATTTCACAAGAGCAGTCCATCTGGTATTTTTCGGATTTACCAGACCAGTCAGCCTCATAGACTGTTTTGGGTAGATGGCATTTTCTAATTGAGCAAATTCGTTTGCAAAGATTGGGACTCTGACTGGCTTCAGAAGTGCTGAGTCCTCGGGAGGGATGGTGGCAGGTAGCAGTCCTCGCAAAGCTGTGACATGTGGTTCAGTACCACTGCGGAATCTTTCTTGACGATATCCTATCCACCAGCCTTTGCTTGTCGGGATGGAGTGATATCCCACTTCATTTGTCTTTGACAACTCGCATGAAATAAGCGAGCTATGTTGATGCTTTTTGATAAACCAGTCAAATACATTGGCTGATTTACATCACCATCTCTATAATAACAGTATGATACTTTATCCAGAGCAGGCTGAGAGTTTATGTCAATAGCATCTCCGAAAAGAAATGCTAGCTTCAAGTGGGTAACACCATCCACACTTTGTAAAGACAGTCCACTCATCAGGTTCAGCAAAGTGTCATTTTCCTGATTGGTCAAAAGAGCTATTCTTGTAGAAGGTCCATCGAATTGGGGAAAACGAACATGTGATAGGTCACTGTTATAATTATTTCCTACACATCCTTCAAATTCTGCCTCCTGAGCTAGAATATTCACTGCAAAAGAAGAATAAGAAGTTAGAAATCTTCAACACAAAGAGATGGTAAAGTTTAACATACACTCAGTTTTTACTAAGCATATGACAGACTCAAAGTTCAGCATACGCTCAGTTTTCCTTAAGCGTATGGCAGACTCAAAGTTCAGCATACGCTCAGTTTTCCTTAAGCGTATGGCAGACTCAAGGTTCAGCATACGCTCAGTTTTCCTTAAGCGTATGGCAGACTCATGGTTCAGCATACACTCAGTTTTCCTTAAGCATATGGCAGACTCAAGGTTCAGCATACGCTCAGTTTATCCTAAGCGTATGACAGATTTAGAGATCACTTTTTACGCTTAGTCTATCTTAAGTGAATGATTTTAAAAATTCAGTTTATATTCAGTTTGAGCGTATCAGCGTATGGTTGACAAGATGATCATCAAAAACATACGCTAACACAGGAGTTAGCGTATCTCAGTGAGACAACTCGCCATAGCATATTCTTTCAAGACAGCGTATTTTGACATTTCTATCAAAAATACGCGTATCATACAGAATACGCTCTAAACATATTTTTCGTATAAACAAAAAATATGGGATACGGCTAAACCCTAAAGAGGGAAGCGTATTTTCTGACGTATTTGACCCTAAAAAGGGGATACGTTTTATGATTTTGTTCTAACCAGAGCCCTAAATAGGGGATAGTTACTGTTCATCATCATCATCCTCACCATAGAGAGGCTTCAATGGGCGTTCACTACATCGAACGCGCTCATTGGTAGTCTTTTTAGCAGCGGCGGCGGCGGGCTGAGATGACTCCGCAGGAGCCTTCCCCTTTCCCTTCGCAACAGCATCAACCTTGGGCGCCATTGATAAAGCTTGAGTCGAAGAAGAAGAAGTCGAGTCTTGAGTTTCTTTTTCTCTCTCGAAGATGAATGCAAAAGTAAAGAAATAAATTAGGTTTTGGAAGACCTATTTATAGAAGAAAAGAAGAAGTTCAAACGGCAGATATTCTTTAAACAGAATCCCTAAAGATTTGCACTGATATTGAGGAAGATAACAAACTCATGCCAGCGTGTCAGGACTTATTCCCACTTTAAGTTCAAAGTAATTTCGAACTTTTGAAATTCATAAAGTTCGAAAACTTTGAAGGGGGTCTTGTAGGGTGTGAAAATTATGACACGCTGACATAAGACTCAGCCAAAATCATACGCTCAAGGCTATACGCTCAGTCAAAGCCATACGCTCAAGGCCATACGCTCAGCCAAGGCCATACGCTCATCTAAAGGCCGTACGCTCAGTGAATATTTTATTATTTCCTGAGATGACAGCGCAGCATGTATTTAATGAAGGATGAATCTGACACTTTGTCTTTCGTACAAAAGACAGCTGCTCTATGAAGATTAGCCGTCGTATAGGTTTTCGAGAAATGATTTTGTCTCTTACGAAGGACAGCTCAGCAGCCATCATAAATGCACAACCATCATTACTGTCATTTCTGACACTCTGTCAGCCATCATATCTGCAGCACGACGTTCGAGAAATATTTGTCAGTATTTGAAGATATGGCATATTTGAGAAGATTGAGGACAGCCACGTGTCTACTCCCTCATTGCCCAACCAAGTGAGCGTATGGATCCCATACGACTCCTTGTCAACCAAGTGAGCGTATGGGCCCCATACGACTCCTTGTCAACCAAGTGAGCGTATGGACCCCATACGACTCCTTGCCAACTAAGTAAGCGTATGGACTCCATACGACTCCTTATCAATAAAGTAAGCGTATCAGCCTTATATGGCTCTATGCTGTCCAAGTCAGTGTTTGTAAGACATGTGCCTTCAAAAGCTAGCGTATGACCCTTCTTCAACAAGACAGCATATCACAACAAATGCATCCAGGATGACTTTCAACGTACAGTCAACACACGTTTTCACGTGTCCTGTACTCAGTTACCCACTTATTCAGAAGTTATGCAACGTGGCATTCATGCCATCAATCTCTCCTAGATATATTCTACTACTTTCAAATCGTACTCCAACGTGTCTCCATCAGAATTTACCACGTGTCCCTGCAGTTATGCACACGTCAAGTAACTGACTGAGCGTATGCTTCAGAACAGTTATCCAGAACTCTATAAAAGAGAGTTTCTTCATCTTCAATCAGACACTACAGACAATTCAGAGAGAACAGAGAGATTGCCCAGTTGCTATCCAAGTTCTTCGAAGTTCGAGTTTTTCATCGCATCGTCCAAGGGATAAAGTAATTGTCTTCTAGATTAGATTCCTATAGTTGTAATTTTCTCAGAAACACAATAAATAAAGTGAATTTATTTATGGAAACACATACAACCCCAAAAAGATCCTTCCTGAGCTCCCGAAGCCATTCTGTTTCATACCCGAAGAAATTTTGCTTCATCTACTGTAGCTAACAGAACTCAGATTTCGTAGTGAAAGAAAGGTCTGCTTCTTCGACTCCTCGATATAGCAGTACTACCCTTGTAGAAGATGTAACTTTTCTTTCTCTCCTTCTGAGCACCAACTGGCATCACTGAAGCCTTCTACCCCTATAAGGTAACCGTTATAGTGCATACTTCTGAGTCCTTGAGAGATATCCTATTACTCTTTTCACAGCTTTCCAAAGATCAATACTTGGATTGCTCGTGAATCGACTCGTCATGCCTAAAATAAAAGGTATGTCAAGCCTGGTGGTACTTATAGCCTATTTCAAACTCCAGATGATGCTCGAGTACACCAACTGTCTCACGCTTCTCCAGGATCTGGCTTCAGCTTTTGATCACACCTGTAAGAAGTATCGATCCCTGGAAGATCCCAATATCCATCGCGTGTGAGCAATTTTCCACGCAGTGAGCTTGTGACAGAGTAAGCTCAACTTCCGTCTGGATTATTTAAATCTCGCATCTCCCATGTCCTTTATATTGAATCTGGATGTAAGGAACATCTTTGTTCTAGTGACACATCATTATGTCGTCCATATAGAAAAAACGATGACTATCATCAGTAAACTTTGTGTAATCATACTTAACAGTCTCCCTGACCCTGTAGCCTTTTGACCTAATAACTTGGTCAAATTTTTGAGCCACAAATTGGTAGTGTACTTCAAACTGTACATAGAATTCACCAGCTTGCAGACTTTGTCTTCAAGACTCTGAACAACAAATCTATCTGGATGTTATATGTGAATCTTCTGTCATTTCTCTATCCAAAATTACTGTCCAGATATCCATCTGATGATAGAACAACTTATGAATAGCAGTCGGACCATCGTCATCCTGATAGTTACATCTTAGCCATTAGAGCATATGTGTCAACCTCATCTATCTCATATTTTTGAGAAAACCTCCTGGCAACCAAGTAGCCTCGAAATCATCATCAGTTCCTTCGACTTTTATCTTCTTCTACTTGAAGATTCAATAGGTTTAGCTCCTTGAGGCAGATTAACTAACACCCACTTGTAATTAGATGTAATAGAGTCAATCTAACCATTGACTCACTTCCCCCAGAAGATCATGTCTCTGGTTTTCATCGCCTCATCAGCCAATATGTGATAGTTGATAAAGTTATCTTCGAAGTCTTTCGGCCTTCTCACTCGCTTTGCTAACTTCTTAGCGAATACTGGTTCAAGTGTTGTCTCATCAATAACAACTACCTTCTAGACTACTAATTCTTTGGCAGTACTTTGCTTCTTCGGTACCAACAATGTTCTCTGGAACATCCACAAAAAAATATTTTTGTCGCTACCAAACTTGTCTTCAAAGAATTTGTATCGCGAGACTATATCAAAGGATCTCCGAGTGTAGCTTTCAACAGCTTATCCAAAAATACAGCCTTCTTGGTCTTTATCCCTAGCTTATGAATCTTGATATCCAAAAGTTCTGCATACACCAGACACCCCCACACTTGAATGATATCCAAGTCAGGTCTAATCTTGAACCAGTATTAATGAGAGGCAATTACAGATGTGGCAAACGGTAATTTTCTTGAAAATAAACGTAGCCGTAAGCACAATCTATCCTCAAAAGTGTATTGGAAGACCCGTAATAAAGATATCATCTCTGACAGCTCACTGGTCTTCCTCTCTGAAACTCCATTTGATGAGAGATACTACGGAGCAGTCTTTTTATCACCAATTCCATGTTCACAACAGAACGATGAGAATCCAAGAAAATGATACTCTCTGTCTCAACCACTTCTAAGTCTCTTGAGTTGTCGATGGGCTAGATGTTCAGCTTCAGCCCTAAAGTCTCTGGACTTCTCGAACGTTTTGTCTTCAAGAAATACTTTAACTCGACCTCAGTGAAGAATTGATAAAAGTTACAAATATCTGAGTGTACCAACTCCAGAAGATCTGTACTTTTTTAATTGCCTAAGCAGATTCCTGATAGTCTTTGTCCCTACACAGACTTCATATCCCTCCACCTCCTTACCCTATTCTAGAGATAAGGTTTAGGCTAGACATCTTGAGTTGCTATTACATAGCACATATCATAGTCTATTTGTCACAGCTTAATTTAGAAACTATATCATCAGTAGAAGTCCGAACATTCGCTTGATACTGAACATCTTTCCAAAGCATGTTCATGGCCAAGAATCCAACATCTTGCCAGCATGAATGTCAATCTTTAAGTCTGTATCGAACAAGACTTCTAGAGATCAGGTCCTCAGAAATAACTGGTATGTGCTATACGTATACCAGTGTCAGCAACTTTTCGAAAGTCTAAGACTATGATTCTGATCCCCAGATCTTCTGCTAGCAATATGTTTGCCATCGAGACCTTCATCACATATAGGCTCTCCCAAGGTGATTAGCTCCTTGTACGGGTGTAACGCCCTAGTCCCAAAATACGTAAGAGTAGGTACGTAGACATGCCAACCGTATAATAAATATACGTAAGCTGTAAAATATAGTATAACCATGATAACTAATCTCATCCACAAACTAAAAGAATAATGATATGATAAAATCAACTTTAAATTTTCATTTGTACTGGTCGTTGGGCGGAGACAAATCTACTACCAACTATTTTAAATAAGAAGAAAAATATAATAAAAGAATTTGTAAAAAGTAGCAAAGGACGATCCAAGAGCAATCATCTTCGAAAGGAATAGAGAAGATCACGGACTTGGCTAGAACACTTGCGGTGAGTCACGAAAAACACACATAGAGAAATCACCATGTCTTCAGAGGAACGTAACAAGATACTAGAAGAATATGCCATATGAACTGAATATAACATAAGTCACAAGTAAAATTAAATAGTCCAATCATAATACGGTCCATTACCACATCATCGAAACAGTAGACTACCCCTACAACCAAATAAGGACAAGGGATAGCAAACTATTACGTGATGCGACACTATCCTATGTAATACTAGAATACGGGGTACGACATGACATCAACTAAGGACACCTAACCATTCTACTATGATCATTTAGTTAAGAACAAACCTTCGACGCATGGGCACTCTGGCTATATGGGATTGGCATCGTCCCTTTCCTTTGGGCACTAGGTGCCAACGTCTATAACGCTCATATGAATGCCAGAGGGCATCAGTCTAGAGGTTACATCCATAACACTCAGCGAACGTCAGAGGGCATCAATGACCTGCATCTCCGGTGGAGCTTGCAGGTTAAAAAGGGAAAGTACAAAAGGTGACCCATACGTCAAAGAACTGTTCTCTCCACCCTATGCACCTATTAAGTCGTATCCATGACCATGTACCTCTACAAACTGCCAGGTCTCCTAACATGTCTCTATTAATAGTTAGACCTAACGTATGCGTACGGGTGATCAGCCAACATACAAGTACCTCTATATGCTACTCATAACACATATCTCGTGGCTTAGTCGTGACAAAGTTTATGATAATACACTAACAAACGGTAGTCCCTTAACTCTAGGTCCATATGCATATCAAAAGACAAAAGGAGAATATAACTAGCATTTGCATCATGTATAGCTGAAAGCAAGTAAGTAAATCATGAACGGTAACAAAGATGCAACTAGATGAACTGGAAATAAACATGCAGTAAATATGCAATAACTAAAATAAATATGCAGACTAAATATAAGCAGTAAATATGGCAAGATATCTTGCCTGGGGGTGTGCAATATTCTGACAAGTCCTGATTTGTCCGATAGCCCTGGTTGATGTGTAGGGCCCGAAGTCACGAGGGAATAGGAAGTATAATCAGTCACGATCAATGGTGGAAATCGAAGAAAATTTACGGAAAGAAGAAAATACTTATACTACTTTTGGAAAATATTATATAATATTTAAAACTAGATTTTATTAGTTAAAAAATATTTTTAGGCAAATACATCGAATAATTAAACATCATTTTTAGGCAACTCTAAGTATATCACAAATGGGATTTCTATAAAAAAAACTATATTCTATTAGTTAAAAATACTTTAGATAAATACTAGAAAGTCCATGAAATCATGTTAGAGTTTTGAAAACGAAACTATAATTTTTAGACCAAAACTTGTAGTTAAAATAAATCAAAATACTTAGTAATATTTTAGGTAACATTTGAAAGCTAAGAGAAAAATATCAAAACTATAGTTTTAATTAGGTAAAGAATATTAGTAATTAATGAAGCCATATACATAATCAAGCTAAAATATAAAATAGCCTACATAGAATTTGTATCAAAACCCAAATTAATTATTTATATAACTATAGACCCCAAAATATTTTTATAATTAATATCACTAATATATACCCATACTTCAATTAATTCTCAGCCCATTAAAATATGTATAATGCAAGCCCAAAACTTCAGCCCAATACATAACCTATTAACAACACTCTTCTTCCCTTAATTCCTGTAGAAGAGGAGAAAGAGGGATCGGGAGTTAGAAATTTTGGGAACGAGAGAGAGAAAGTGGGTTTTGGAAGCAGAAAGAAGAAGAGAGACATGAAAGAGGGAGGAGTGATGGGAAGGGGGACCGGTGGGAGAGAGTGAGCGGAGAGGGTCAGAAAAGAGCTACAGAAAGGAAGCGGGGGAGTTGATGGTTTGTGAGAGGCGGATGAGTACTCACCGGTGGGATCTGGGTGGCCGGCGTGGATGCGCGGCTCGTCGACGCTGGCTAGCCTGGTTCGACCGCCCGATGGTGCTGAACGGTTCTGGAGGCACCAAATTCGGAGGTTGTGAGGGAGGCTGGACGGTGCGGCGCGTAGGGGCACTTGGAGGAGGTCAGGGTTGTATTTTATTTTTCTTTTATTTTTCTCGTGGTGGCGACGGTGGTGCCCCAACGATTTTGCCGGAATGACGGTGGCAGTGGTAGGGATTGTGGTGGACATGACAGTAGGGACAATTGTGGTCGTGGGTTGAGGATGGGGTTGGTCTGTGGTGGTGGTGATGAACTCCGGTGATGTTGTGGTCAGTCGTGGAGGAGCAGGGGGACAGGCGTGGCATGGTAGATTCGAGTGGCAGGGAAGTCGGGTGCTGGTTTTGGTGTATTGTCACACAGACACAGGGATCGAGTTAGGGTCTTGTTGAAAATTGGATGTGTCCGGATGTGTCGGATACGAAAGTAACATGTACATGTAAAATTATTAATAATAAAAAGACACCCGGGGTCAGCCCGAGGCTGTTACGTCTGACACGGAGGAAGTTTGGACACGGACACGATATACGACACTTTGGTGGAGAATATCGATTTATGGAATTTCCAATAAAGTAAGCAACGGGACTCTCCTTGTATAGGAGGTGAAGCCCCTATTTGAATAAGGATTAGGATTCATTTAAATCCCCACTAGATAATTCACCCTTTTATTTAAATCAATTTAAAACTAATTCAATCAAATAAAATCCAATTTAAATCTAGATATTGGATATTAACATCTTTACTCTACAACTATTTAAAATAAAGTCAATAAAATATATTCAAAATTTAAATTCCCATAATTAATTAAACATTAAATCAAACAGATTCTAAAATATCTTTTTACAAATAATAAAAATATAATAGTAAAGAATTTCGAAAATCATAAACTTTCGAAAATCACAATAAATCGATAAATATTTGAAAAACCTTTTTATAAATAAAACAGTTACAGATAGTTTTCGAAAATCAAGGTAAACATGAATTTAATTTCATGTTACTTGCATGTAACTAGAATATTTACATAAAATATTATTTTCTAAATTACTACTTATACTTGTACAATAAATAAAATAGTCTTTTAAAAATAAATTAAAGTTTGGCGAATCTAGGACGACGCATAAAATATTTACTTATACTATTTTGAAACAAAAGATCTATTTCTATATTTATAAGAAAAAATAAAATATTTTGTATACTAATAATTAAATACTTCGTATTTACGTATTTACGTATTCGCAATCGACGTACAATACCAAAAATAAAAAATACCAATAGAAAAATAATAAAAATTATAGTAAAAATTTGGGCAGTTTACAACGTGTGGCTAGATGCACCAATGTCCACCCACTAATTAGCTACCATACTAGATGACTCAACCTGTGCATACATTTAAGTAATCAAAGTGACCAAGTTTAGCTTTATATTGCTATTCGATTTTATATTTCTCCTTCAAGTGACCCTTCAAGCCACAACAGTAACTAACCCCACCAGATAAGTCTATCTTCATGTAGGGTTATTACACTCCTGGAGAATTTTTGTGCTTTATACAGTCAAAACCATGCGCATATTGGAGCAAAACCTATGCACCAATCCATGCACATCATCCGGGCTGTCCCGTGCGCCTCATCCGAGTGGACCCATGTGCCAAGATATGCAATACCATACGAGCATATGTAGATAGCACATCTACAGTCATGCATAGACTCTACCATGTGCATATGCAGTCATGCGCCGAGATCACCATATACTGCTATGCTCTTAGTTGGAGCAAAACCCATGCGCCATACCGAGTAGAATCCATGCGCACACATACACATGATCTGAACAGATCTTATGCATATGATTGAGCCATGCGCACAAATACCTTGGTCTTCTTCTCATTTGTCTTGAGATGCTCTATGAGAGACTTCTCGTCCGCTCTAGCACAAGTTGTAATCTCGATGCATATCGGCAAATCCGATCTGCAATGTAATGTGCATCCTCCTCCTTGGACAGTTAGGCCCAACACTCATCCAACCATTTTGACAAAGAATTTTTTTCTCATCCAAATGTTGGAAGTGTTGTCCGTCAATCTTTTCAAGTTTGTTAAATCTTGTATCGAGAAGGATTGTATGGCAATTCTCTGATCTGATCTTGCTTTGAGATTCCCGAAACAGATCTAGATGAAAGAACGATCAGAATTTAAGAGATCACTTGCAAATAAATTTTCTCTCTATTCCGATAAAGTAACTGTCAGATGCAGATATCTTCTTTCAAATAAATTTTTTCTCTGTTCTGACTGGAATTTTTGAAGAATACTTGCAAATAAATTTGCTCTCCTAATTTTCTTAAGTTGGGACTTCGAAGATTCCTGTAAACAAGTTTGCTCTCCAGAAGTACCTGAACTGAGTTTAAGCACTTTGGAGATTCCTACGAACGAGTTCACTCTCGAAAAGTGCATGAACTGAGTTTTATGGTTTTCGATATGGCAAACAAGTTTGCTCTTCAAAATATTCTACAGCCCACCAAGAAGAAGAAGAAGAAGAAGAAGAAGAAGGAAGAAGGAAGAAAGAGAAGATTTCAACCGCCCTATTGGGGTGATGGAAATCACCGTTGCTCTAATCAAGATTCTTCTTTATGCGATCCGCTTTCAGGAACCAGCAAGATTATGGAACGCTCGTTAGTGAACTTTTTGTGACTCGAACGGGCTCCATGGACTCAACTGGCTCTCTTTGCTTTCTACTTTGGTGCATCTTACAAAGGAGGCCAAGGGGCTCTATTTATAGAGTGGAATGAGACTTCACCTTTTTTTCTATCCGGTGTGGGACTAAAATACCACTACTTAAAAATAGAGTTTGATATTTTAGATCATCCCACAATCAGCATAGTCGTGTGCCAGTCCACGCCTACCCCCCGAACACGTCCGTGCATGCACGAGACATCCTGGAGTCCGTATCCAAGTCCGAGTCCGAGTCCGAATGATAAAAATAAACTTTCTTCCTTATTGCAGTTAATCTTTTTTTTCCTTCTAGGTAAATACCCCCACATGGTACCCACATGTGCCCCACCACACCCCATTTTCACACCTCAATACATGTTTCTCAATATATTGAGATACCTACATGGTGGTGTAGCCGATGTGGGACTGTTTTACACTAGTCCAAAGTCAAAAACACCAACAATAAGTGTTAAGCCTACACAATTGTTGTCATTACCATAAAACCTAACTATATGACGATCAATGGTGACACACCATTTTGGGCGATTCATGGTATGGCAATTATATTTTTAGTCAAAAGTCCTGAATTTCCTATATATGCTTATATGTCAATATTAGTTATCTGCGTTCCTGCTAGGCCGAATCAGTTCCTTGGCCGCATATACCGTACGAGAAAATAAACCTTGTGCATAAGTTGTCTATGACTATACATGCATATGCAATTTAGCTATTAAAATATGACATGCATGATAACATAAGCTTGAAATAACTATGCAATACATTCTCTTTTGTACTTTCACATTTCTCGAGTCATCGTTCATTTTTTTTTAACTTTTCAATCCAGGGATTACCACCGTTGTCTACTTTCCAATCTAAGAAATTTTACATTAGCGACTCAACGGTCCCAATTTTTTTTCTACAATTCCATTTCTATGTAATAACAATACAATATTTCATATGTCTATAACTACATCACGATATTCTATATTTATATATAGCAAGTTAATAACAATAATATTATTCTCTTTTATCTTGATTCTTTTATTTAGCATTAACAATCTTATGGAATATAGAAACAAAGATTAAGAAAAGTTATTTTTATTAAAGTATGAAGGTAAAGGATTGAACGATCCAAAATAACCCATCATGCATTGACGAATTGCCTTCGTCCCGATCGATCATAAAGACTCTGAATGATTCATCTGCATGAATCCAAGTCCAAGGACCCTCCGATACAACAAGCCAGCACAATATACTGCATAGAACGGAGAATTACCCGAGATAGAGAGATCCAAAGAGCTAGAGAGTGAGAGCGGAAAGGAAATTCCAGTAAAGGAAAACAATTAAGAAATGAGAGAGAAATGAAGGGTTTTTATAAGCCCCTAAGTCAATTATTGGCTGTAGATTTTGACCCAACAATTAAAATCTACACCAAGTCTGTATTGCCTTTTGCAAGAATCCTATCAACGGTATACTGACATGTATTCCCTTGACTCATGAAAATCTAGGTTAAACCTATATTTATGTATCTTGATCTAAGAGCAATCTTTGCCAGTGTGACATCGCCAAGTGTTTGTACAAGTCTCGGATGGTCTAACAATTAGTTCAATTTAATCGAAAAAAATAAGATAATATTGCAGGGTCACATAAGTCGCTAATCTGATTCATTTACTAATTCTTATATGACCAACTCGCTCGTTTGACTATTGTGGCACCAAATCAAGGTAATCTCAAAAGCTACCCCAACACGAGAAAGAAGGAGGGGTGGTGGTTTGGCGATTAACTTATATATTTATGCAAAATAAAAATTAGGATGAATAAGCAGTTTATGAGCAGGGTTGTTTTGTCACCAGTACATAACAAAGATATCAAGCCATGAAGAAAACGTGTATAGTGTTGTTCTTGAGTCTACTGGATATGAAGAGTTAGCTAAACAATCCGTACGAATAGGAAGGTTATTCTTGGAACAAGAAATACTAACCGACCCAAAAGTGGTGTATGTGAAATTAATTGTAAACTGAGAACTAATAGTACAATATGTAGGCCATATTTGGTTTACAAAATCAGGCCTTGAGAAAGGAAAGTAATCTATTTTCAGTGTTTGGATGCCAAAGAAAATGACTAGGAAAGAAAATTGATTCCCGAAGAAAAATGGTTTCTCCTACCAACCCAAGGATTCACTTTTCCCCTTCTAAGGATTCACATCCCCTTTCAATTTGTTTGACAATTCCAAATATCGGAAAGAAAATTGATTGTAATTCATGTAGTTTCTCAAAGAAAAGGAAAAAAAATAAAATAATTAATTTGCTTTCATTTTCTTTTCGCGAACCAAACGAGGCCTAAGAACTTCAAATAATTAATTTCCTTTCATTTTATGACTCTTTTGAAAGGGGAAAAAAAGCTTTAGATCTAATTTCTTTGACCTCAACCGCAATTGTGAGAGTTTTAGGTAACAATATCCTTATTGCATACCTTAGTTTCCCTCACAATTGAAAAAAAATGTATATTGTTTGCCCAATTAATTTATTAGCAAAGAAAGTAAAATGTTAAGAGTACTAAATATAGGATTGGAGTTCGAAGTTGATAAACAATGTTCAAGGGGAAAAAAAAAGCCCATCGTCTGGGGGCCAAAATTTGGAATATACAAGTACGAGGAGTTAATTTAAATTGTATAGATGGAAATATAAATAAGAGTACACAGCTCGTATAGAAACCAATTACATCCTTGATTAGTGAAATAAAAATTAGGATGAATAAGCAGTTTATGAGCTGGGTTGTTTTGTCACCAGCAGATAAAAAAGATATGAAGCCATGGAGAAAACATGTCTAGTGTTTTTCTTGAGACTACTAGATATGAAGAGTTAGCTAAACAATCCGAACGAATAGGAAGGTTATTCTTGGAACAAGAAATACTAACCGACCCAAAAGTGGTGTATGTGAAATTAATTGTAGACTGAGATCTAGTAGTACAATATGTAGGCCATATTTGGTTTGCAGAATTAGGCCTTGAGAAAGGAAAGTAATTTATTTTTAGTGTTTGGATGCCAAAGAAAATGACTAGGAAAGAAAATTGATTCCCGAAGAAAAATTGTTTCCCCTACCAACCCAAGGATTCACTTTCCCCCTTCTAAGGATTCACATCCCCTTTCAAATTTTTTGACAATTCCAAATATCGGAAAAAAAATTGATTGGAATTCATGTAGTTTCTCAAAGAAAAGGAAAAAAAGAAAATAATTAATTTCCTTTCATTTTCTTTCCACGAACCAAACGAGACCTATGAACTTCAAATAATTAATTTCCTTTAATTTTTATGACTCTTTTGAAAGAAAAAAAAAAGAGGTTTAGATCTAATTTCTTTGACCTCAACCGCAATTGTGAGAGTGTAACATGATCCTTGTTGCACATCTTAGTTTCTCTCATAATTGGGAAAGAAAAAAAAAGTATATTGTTTGCCCAATTAATTATTCGCAAGGAAAGTAAGATGTTAAGAGTGTACTAAATATAGGATCGGAGTTGGAAGTTGACAAACGGTGATCAAGGGAAAAAAAAAAAAAAAAAAAAGCTCATTGTCACATCCATGGAGGCCAAAATTTGTACTATGTAAGTATGAGAAGTTAATTTAAATTATAAAAAATAAAAAATATAAATATAAATAAAAAAATAGAAATATAAATAAAGAAATATAAATAAAAAAAATATAAATATAAATATAAGTAAGAGTACACAGCTCATATAGAAACCAATTACATGCTTGAGTAAAACAAAAAAAAATTACATTTTTGAGTAGTGAATTTCGTGCCTACTTGTTCCTGGGCACAAGGAACAGAGGGTTTTTCTTGTAAGTGACAGATCCAGGAGCTTCGTCCAAGTCGATGTCGTCCTCCTTGATACCAGGAGGCAATTCCCAGCGGAAGGCGTAGAGTAAATTGGCAAGCGCAACATGGACAGTTGCCATACCGAAATTAATCCCTGGACAAATCCTTCGTCCCGCTCCGAAGGGTATATACTGGAAGTCATTTCCCAAGTGACTGATAGGGCTACCGATGAACCTCTCCGGTCGAAATTCCAAGGCATTTTCCCACGAACTCTCGTCTCTGGCCAGCGCCCACGCGTTGACGAACACTAAGGTGCCCTTGGGAATGTCATAGCCATCGACCTTGCATTGTTCCATTGATTCTCTTGGTATAGGAGATTGTTGATGCAGCCTCATAGTTTCATACACTACCAGTTTGAGGTATTCCAATTGAGGCAGGTCGCTCTCTTCGACCTTTCCTTTGTCTCCGACTACGCTCCACAGTTCCTCCTGTGCTTTCTTCATCACTCTCGGATTTCTTGCTAGCTCGGCCATTCCCCATACCACAGTTGACGCAGATGTGTCGGTTCCACCAACCAAGACGTCCTAAAAACAAAAACAAACAATATTAATTAATAGGCGTACTGTAAGGAAATATATGTATATCACGCAAGGAGCACAAGGGGGCAAAAAGAAAAATAACCAAGTATCTAGACTGACATACGTACCATGATAGCTCCCTTGATATGATCCTTGGTGATAGTTGAACCTTCCTCTTTTCCCAACCTCAACATAACATCAACAAAATCCTCGTCATGCAAATCTTGTCCTTTCTCAGCAGCAGCAGCACTGATCTTGTGCTCCTCTATAACTTGGTTGTAGAACTTATCGAGCTGCCTGGCATTCCTCTCCAGCCTCAATCTAGCCCCCGTAAACCAATCGATGATCCATCCGAACCTCGGAAAGTAATCCGCAAGGAAGACGGTGTCGAAAAGGGCATTGCCCTCCTCGAGCAGGTCGTGGAAGCCGCTCCGTTCCCCGTACTTCCCCTTGCTCTTGTAGCCGAACACGACGCGGCAGACGATACTGCTGCTGAGACGTACCATCAGGTCGCTTATGTTGACTGGGGAGTCCTGGTCGGGTCGGGTTCGGATGGAGTCGATCATCTGGTCGACCTCGGATTGACGCGACGAGCGGAAGAAAGGGAGCTTCCGGTTGCTGAGGAGCTCGAGGATGAAGATCTTGCGGAGGTTTCGCCAGTGCTCGCCGTAGGGGGCGGCAGCGACGTCGCAGCCGTTGAAGGAGTACTTGCGGAGGACGGTAAGGGGAGGGCGGGAGCAGAAGACAAGGTCCTGGTTGCGGAGGATCTCTTTGGCGAGGGCCGGGGTGGAGACGACGATGGAAGGGATCTGGCCCATGCGAATGTGCACTATGGGGCCGTACGTCTTGGAGAACTCGTAGGCGGTTTTGTGAGGGAGGTCATGACTCATCTGGTGGAGGTTCCCGATGACGGGGATCGGTTTCGGGCCCGGCGGGAGGTTGAGTCTCGGCTTTTGCTTCGTTTTCTCTTTGAGGAAGAGGAAGAGGAAGAGGACGGGGAGCAGGGAGACCAGCAGCAGTACAATAGCAGCCATGTTAGGTACTTGCTACCACTTCTTGCTCTCTTCCTCTTGCTCTTTTCTCAGGTTGATGTTATGCTAGCTTTCTCCACGGACTTGTTATATAGATAATCTATAGCCGCATCTTCATTTCTCTCGCCAATTATATATTTAATTCAAATGACACCACATGTCTAAGAAAAAGGATTGATGTCCCGGTCGATAGAGAAGTTACTCACGCAGTCGCCTATCTTGAAATCCTCAGTCAATTCCAATATGGTTGCTGTACTAACAGAAATGTTAAAAAAAAAGAAACATTTGACAAACTGTGTTTGTCAAAAATATAGACCGATTGATTAATTATAAGAGATGTTCAGCTGCAAATTCCCCATTGGATGCGGTAAAGATGGGCTGAGAAGAGGACGACGAATTGTCGGATCCATCGTCATCTTCTGAAATGCAGTATCGAAACTGGGAGATGGTATTCATATTCCGTCAAACACTTCCGCTCAATCACTAGTACTACTACTAAGCTTAATTTGGATACTTGCACAAATTATTTAATTTCTAAACAAGTGAAACGTTGAAAGTGAGACGCAGGAAAAGGTGCAGTAGTCACCAATTTCTAAATCTTCAGTCAAGAAAACAGTACACAAGTCCATTAGGGGGGTATTGGCTAAACATATTACTACTTGGGGGTTGTTTTGTTGGCTATCAACCCTTCTCCTTCTCTTTCCTCCTTCAGTTACTTCTCCAAAATAGATCTCTCTCTCTCTCTCTCTCTCTCTCTCTCTCTCTCTCTCTCTCTCATATATATATATATATATATATATATATATATATATATATATATATATTTCCTATTGCTTTTCCTATTGCTTCTTCCCTCAACATAAAAAAAATATTTTAACAAATGACTTTTATTGCCTAATCTCCAAGAAAACTATTTTGATGATACATGATCAGCCAGCCCCAAACCAATACAAAGGCATGAGCTACTGTAAAAACAAAGAACTTAAACAAATATTCTTCAATCAACCTATAGCAAATTTGGAGAAGACTTTGTGGAGGATGAAGACCAGAGGTTCATAATTTGTTGGGGAGTGACTCTGTGCTGATTTTTGGTCTTCCTGTACTTGGGCACCTTCCTTGAACTAGAATTATTACCCTCGTCGTTGATAGCCCCGGTATATGATCAAAGAACTCAGCCCCCGAGGATACGGTAGACAACTTTATATTGCAGGTGGCTGCGCCCATGATGGTGAAGCTAGGGGCCGATGACGCCACGGGAGAAGAAGCTAGGTGGATATTTTTGTACGTTTATCGTAATGCTCGCGAGTTGTTTGTTATCCTGTTTAGTATTAGCTAGCCTTATGCTCTATTTTTGGGGTGTTGTACATAGGTGTTGTTTTGCACAGGAGATGGTTTGCAGCCCCTGTTTATTGGTTGGGTATAGGGGTCGAGGTCCTTCTTTAGAGTGCTTCGCCCACTCTTTTGTCATTTCCCGACTATCTTATATGCTTTTGTTTCTTGACATCATGTTATGTTTCTTATTGAATGAGAGATACTAGGAAGGGTTGTTTTATTATTTGTTATTTGTTAGGATTGTTTTATTATTTGTTATTTGTTGTTATGGTTGTTTGGAATTTGTTATTGGAACAACCTTTTGTTATTTCCATTGTATATATACATGCACAATTGAATGAAATAAACACAGAAAAATTACTCTAATCTCTCTCTCTTCGTGCTCATATTTTTACATGGTATCAGAGCGAAGATCCTTCCTCTCTGTCGACATCTCCACCCTCCAGTTCGAAAACTTCATTCTTTTGGCCGCTTCCTAGGCACGTCTTGCCGAGATCGTCGTGTTCCTCTCCGACGAGGAGCTCTGTCCAGTGCCATTCCCAACTGCACCGACGTCTCTTCTCGATCGATAGATCCAGGAGCCTTCCTTCATCTGACAACGGCTTCCCTTTCCTTGGTAGCCGCACGATCCCTCCCTTTTTTTCTCTCACACAAAAAGAAAAGAAAAGAAAAGGGAGAGGCCGAGAGACAGAGAGAGAGGCTTCTGGAGTGTTTTGCATAGGACTTTTGCTTCTGGAGTGTTTTTGCTCCATATAGTCAAAAGACAGTATTTTGGCTTCAGAGCCTTTTTGAGCCATTTAAAAAAAAGTACCTATAAAATTTTTTTTCATAAGGTTAACTCCTAGAACATGACCTTCTAATACTTCAATATTCAATATTGGATATTGAAATATTCCAATAGGTCTCTTTATCTCTTTCAATATTCAAAGTCTAATTTTAATTTTTCAATCTTCCAATAGGTCCCTTCTTCCAACATCACACCATGTCTGATGAAAATCTTGTTACCAATGTCACGCTGTCATCAACATCTATGAAAATAGATCCTTATGCTATTCATCACTCAGATAGCCCTTCTACCATTCTCGTCACACCTCTATTGACGGGAGACAATTATGGATCATAGAGTCGTACGGTGACGATGGCTCTTCGTGCGAAGAATAAGCTTGGCTTTGTTGATGGATCCCTCTCCATTCTGAAGAAGAAAGATGATGTTGCCAACTGGGAATACTGTAACGATCTTGTAGGCAGTTGGATCCTTAACTCTGTCTCACCTGAGATCCATCAAAGTATCCTGTATGCTGAAACTGCAGCACAAATCTGGACAGATCTGAAGGATCGTTTCTCTCAATCGAATGCTCCTAAAATCTATCAATTGAAACAATCAATTGCTGCCCTCAAACAGGAAGGTATGTCGATATCATTGTATTTTACACAACTTAAATCTCTATGGGATGAACTCAATTCCATCACTCCCATCAATCTGTGCATCTGTGGTAATGCTAAAAATATCATTGAACAACAAAATCAAGATCGTGCCATGGAGTTCCTTCAAGGACTCCATGATCGTTTTTTCAGCTGTTCGTAGTCAAATTCTCTTGATTGAGCCATTTCCTCTAATTCATCGTATCTATAATTTGGTACGTCAAGAGAAAAAACAACAAGAGATAAATATTCGAACAACTCCTATAATTGAATCGGTAGCCCTTCAAGCATCTAAACCATCATATAGGCCTTCGAGAAAATGCCAACGTCCTTTCTGCGACAATTGTAACAAGCATGGTCACACTCTTGCTACTTGCTATAAAATTCATTGCTTTTCCGATAGGCAAGTGAAGAAATCAGGGCCACTACCAGTCACTCCCGCTACCTTTGCTAACCAGATAACACCTGAACAATACAAACAAGCTTCTTGCTCTTCTAGCTAAAGAAGAACCTGGTGGACAATCAGTCCATTTGGCAGGACCGACCAACGAAGAAGAAGATTGGTCAGGGTAGTGCTCGAAATGGTCTCTTCTACCTGGATGTAGATTTTGGTTTTTACTCTGCTTTCTCATTCCAGCATTGTAATAAATTTGATCTATGGCATTCTCGCCTTGGTCATTCATGTAGGTCTCGTTTTGATTTCATAGTTAAGAATTTTCCACATGTTCGTACAAAAAAAAATTGTTTGTGATGTATGCCCGCAAGCTAAACAATCACGTCTTCCATTTTCTCAGAGTACATCGTGCTCTTCTTATTGTTTTGAGTTAATTCATGTGGACATTTGGGGTCCCTTTTCTATTTGTTCTAAAAATGGATCACATTTTTTTAACTATTGTTGATGATCATTCACTGTGTACTTGGATTTATTTAATGAAAAATAAATCTGAAACTTTTACTATGTTGGTTCATTTTTTAATCAAGTAAAACGTCAATTTCAAACAAAACTTTCTCATATCTGCTCTGGTAATGGGAACATTTGTAACACCCAGTTTTCCAAAAGAGGATAATTTTAAAATTTTGTAATTATAATTATTATTTAATGATATTTATTTCATATTATGATTTTTTAGTGATTTTTAATTATTTTTAAACTATTTAAATTCATGACTTGTGATTTTTGGTGTTTTGCTAGTGAACAGTAGAGACTGTCTACCCTAGAGCCTAGCCATGTGATTAGGGTATTTTTGACATTTTGGGGTTATTTGATTTTATTATAATTTATTTGAATTTATGGGAATTTTTAGAATTTATTTTTGAATTGTTTGAATGAGGGTTGACTAGGTTGACTTGACTAGCAATGACCTTGGTAGCCTAACCTAGATTGGACCTAACCTAGATGGGTCACAACTAACTTAGTGAGCCACTTTGAGAATTAGATGGGTTGGTTAGGGGGTTGAGTCAAAGTTTAGTTATGGTTAAGTGATTTTCAAGAAACTAGGATAGAACCCTTTGCTCTAGGCCATCTATTTCCCTTGATTCAATCCTAGCCATAGGATGAAACCTAAAAACCCTAACCCTAACTATTATGACCAGCCAAGAGACCCCCATTGCCTATATAATGTCTCTGTGGGGATTTGTGCCTCTTTCTTCAATAGTTCTTCAATTCTTAAGGAAATAGGTAAGCCTTCATTAATTCCTTCCTAGTTTAATCAATAGGACTCCTTTTTAATTGGAATTTCTTCCATTAGGATCTAATCAATGTTCTCTTGCTGTTTGTGGTATTCAACCTCAGCTTTGGGGCAATTTGGAGAAGTTTGCTAGCAAGAGGAACCCCCCATTTGAGGTTTTTCTTGCATTTTGACACCAATAGGTAAATCAAAGTAAACACCATTAAAATTCTAGTTTCTTTTCATATAGACCTAACCCTAAGTGTCTTGGTCCTGTAGGTATGCCTAGACCTAGGTTTTGTGTCCATTTCGTGTCCTAAATGGACACGTATCAGCCTATAGATCTAGGTGTTTGATGAAATGTCCCAAAGGACATTTCGGTTGAATTTTAGGAATATGTTTGAATAGAAAATTAGGGTTTAGTCTTGCTTATCAATTTCTGGTTGACTGATGTGATTATTGTGTCTTATCGTGTCGGCATGGACACGTGAACACGCTGTTCTGACACGGTGCACATTGTCCTGCTACTCGGGGGCAATTACTTCCTGTACACGACACGTGGACACCTAGGATTTGACACAGCCCTAGGGGCAGACACTGACATGAGGTCCTCAAAGTTTGAGACACTCTCGTGTCGTGTCGGACATGCACGAACGTGTGCACTACGCGTGCACTGTGCGCGCGGCTGTCACTTTTGGGCACTGATACGGCCTTCGTGTCGTGTCTAGACACAGCGTGGACACCTCGTATTGACACGAGTGTGTAGCCCTATGCCTGGGCTACACGTGTCTGTGAGCACGAGAAGTCATGTGGCCCGTGTCGTGTTCTCTTGGGCTCGATATCTCCCCACGAGGCTGTGTCTGGGCAGTATTATACTCTAAATGTTAATCTTATTTGGACACATTCGTGTCTACTTGCACGGACACGAACACTCGTGGGACACACTGACACGTGCACGATTACTTACCAACCATTGATTTTGGGACTTATATGAATTGGAGATGGGAATGAGGGTCTTCCTCATTGTTCTGATACTGTATGCATCAGGTTGGGCTGATAGTTCTGTTCTCACCAGTTCTTAGTTGATTCAAATGTTAATCACCTTATTAATGAGAAATTACATGGCAAAATATTAGTTAGTAGATATATAAGTTCATGTGTTCATGGGGGATTCAATGAGTATTCGAATATTAGGGAGTTTAGGTTCGAATTTGACTTACAGACAACAGTTCCTTCCCTTCCTTTCCAGTTCTTGTAATTCTAATAGGTTTTAGTTCATGTTTATTTCATGTTTTACTTTCGAATTTGACTTGTTGGGGGTGTTTCTTTTAACTGATTAAAACTTGAGATGAGAACTTGGCATTATATTGGATTTTGAACCTGTTCACTGTTTTTTTGAAATCTGAAACTGTTCCATGCATTCTCCTATGTACACACACTCAATTTCCTGTCATGATAGCCACTGTCATAGGAAATCTGAGAATTGGTTTTCCCTTCTTTTTTTAAAAAACTAAAATCGAGTGATCATCCAATGTAAATTTTCATACAAGTATTAGTAGTGTACATAGTTGAATTCGAATGAGGGATGTTGTTAACTGAGTTTAAATGAATGATTAATTATGTTACTGTCAACTACTTCCCAGTTTTTATTATGGTTCTTATTGCAATCTGAGATTGCACTGTGTTGTGAACTCAAGAACTGAGTTCTTATAAATCTGAGATAATGTAGGACTGTCATGAATCGATTTCCTTTTTCTTTTTCCTAAAATCTGAGAACTAAGTATTCTTTTAACCTTGTTCACACATAGAAATCTGAGATGTTGATTGTTACCTGAGATTTTGGCTTGGTTTAGATGATACTTGATTTTTTTTTGGTTCACAAAGGGAAATCTGAGATTGAGATTTGATTATAGGCTTGATGTTGATATTTGAACACTGTTACACATCCACTAATTCATGTATACACTGTTCCTGTGCAGCCTATCCACATACACGTTGTTTATGATTCACATTTCATCAGTCCACTCACTCACTGTTCTTGTTAACTGTCATGAGGATATGGTTTTAGCTAAATGAATTCCAGATTTTATATTACACTGTTTTTCTAATGTATTCACTGATTTTTCTATTTCCCTCACACCCTCAAGCCTAACACACACTCATATGTCCCTCACACACACACACATGTATCTCACTACACAATTCACTGTGCACTGTTTGTTTCTTCCATGTTTTCCTGATTTTACACATATGTTATATTACACCCTCAAGTGACACTCTTATGTCACTTCATACACACACACATGTACACAATCACATTTCCTTTCCTTGTTTCCTATGTATGTATATATATGATATGTGAGATGTTTATTAGATATATACCTATATAGTTGTTGTATAGATATATGTTTATAAATAATTGTATGGTTGTATGTAGAGTATAGACTATATGTGATATGTGATAGCCTATAGGGTTGTATATAGGGTTTTGTTATAGGTTACCTATAGGCTATATGCCATATGCTAGCAAGTGTAGATGTAGTATATATTCATGCTATACAGGTATACATAGATATTGGTTAGCCTAGAATTGTTTAACTTAGACTTTGTTAGACCTAGTAGAGTCTAGATTAGTCTTGTACAGTCTTGTTAGACTTGGAATAGGCTAGTTTTGCCTAGGTTAGACTAGTATAGACTTGATTAGCCTAGATTAATCTTGTTTGACCTAGTTTGACTTCTAGGGTTGACCAAAGTTGACCAAGAGTTGACTTTGGCCTAGATTAACCTAGAATCATGTAGAATGCATATTAGGACTTCATTATATCATTTTAGACTTGTTGTGACTTGTGCTGTTCTGATTAGGAGCCAGACACCTCTCCTCGGACAGTACATTTCATCCGAACACTCAGATACATACGAGTACATTCTCTGATCATTTCATATCCTGCTTAGAATTATTTTCCTGCATTAAATTACTTTAATTGATACTGTCACGTTGGCCACACGGATAAGTATAATATGGATCCCTCTCTGAGATGTTATCCCTTCAGGGAGCATCGGGTACTCTATGTTCTGTGCGTTTCACTTACATAGCGTATCATATGCTTCTTTGGTTCTTTGATCACTTGTGACATATACCCATATGATCACAGAGTCTTCTTTGAATCCTTATCCCATTTATGGGACTACTATGTACCACCCTTCGGGGGCATATCACCCATTTGGGGGCTTATCACCTTTCGGAGGCTTATCACCCTTTGGGGGCTTATCACCCTTTGGGGGCATATCACCCTTTGGGGGCTTATCACCTTTCGGAGGCTTAATAACCTTTGGGGGCATATCATCCTTTGGAGGCTTATCACCTTTCGGAGGCTTACTACCCTTCGAGGGCTGTTACATAGAATCATAACATAACCTGGTTGGATCCTTAATTGGGGGTACGGAAGAGTATAAATAGCCATGTGAACAATTCCAAAGTAGAATAGCCATGTACGCCTCTTTAGTATAGCTATGTACAAATTAAGCCGTTTACATGTCGACTTTGTGCTCTAAATTACTAGTCACTGGTAGCTCTTTACTTATAGTAGATATTTCTATTACAGTTCTCTCTCTCTGTTTACATACTATATTTCTTCAGTATCTATATCTTACTTTACTGCATGATTATATTTTCTAACCTACTATGAACTTTTGAGATGTACTGTACTCGCTCCTGTCCTGACTGGACCTGTTGAAAATATTACAGAGGACGAGGAGGAGGCCTGAAAGGATACCTTCTACGGGACAGCTCTAGCTGAGGACATCACCCCCACTGCCTAGACTAGTTTAGTTTGGCCTTATCTTATTTTCATGTTGTCTTGAGACTGTTTAGCTAGACTTTACTTCTGTTCAGAGTTGTTGAGTTGTATATATTCTTTCTTATTCAGTAGCTGAGATATGTACTCTGGATATTTGCTGGGATATTATCTTAGACTTTTCTATCTTTAGTATTTTCTTGAGTTCTATATCTTATCGTGCTTTCTTCTTCCTTAGTTGTGATTGAGTTCATTTACTGCTTAGTATTATATTGCTAGATGTACGTTGACCTAGGACAGCATTCTACTGCCGACACTGCGGCATAGGCTGGGCGTTGTTACGTTCTCGTACCCTCACAGTGGGTGCGGGTCGTGACACGTTCTTATTGGTGGCCCATACAGGTCGAGTTTATGTAGTGGTATTCGAACTAGAGTATCACTACAGCCTGCAGTAGGATTAGGGTATATATTTTGAAGGTACTCAATCACAGTTAGGATTCCTTGAAAGATTCCGGGGACGACCCTTGAGAATCTTATTTAAACTTCAATTTGAATCATTTCCCTTGTTTTGTGCTCTCACTCCTTGATTATTGAATTTGATTTTGTTGGATCGTTGTTGATTTGATTTTCCTATCGAGATGAATTTTTATGGCCTGAGTTACGATATTTTTCTGATAACATATGTCGACGGGAATACATGGATGGTAAAACGTCTACTTGATTATGGAGCTTGTAGTTTATCGCAGCCATATTAGCTGGCGTGGCGGAAACATAGAGACCTGACTTCGGATGTACGTATCTTGGTTATGAGATTTGGAAATTCTCGCAGCTATACTAGTCGGCATAGCGAGAATTCCAGACGACATGATTATAGAGGTGCATGCCCCAGTTATGGGACCTATTGTTTATCGCAGCCTTGCTTACTGGCATGGCGGGGACTCTGAGTAACATGATTTTAGACAGACGCATATGATTATCAGATTATATCCTGGGAAGGTTTTTAAACATATCATCTCTATCGTACCCTTCTGTTATTATAAATTATTTTCCATCATCAAATAATTTAGGAGTAGAGATACTTTAGCTTTATAGAGCTTATGCATATGTAGTTCTTTCTTAGTGTGTTGATTTGATGACTTGTGATTAGGCCCTTATCTTAGGAATGATAGTATAGCCTGGCCTTAAAATAGTGATTCTTGTAGCTGGTTCTCCTTTGTTTATATTTACTAGTTTTTCAGCCTTGATGATTGATTTATTTTTATTTTCCTTTCTTTTCTTTCAGTATGGCACCCATGACCCGAGCCCGTCGCCTGAGAGCAGCTGCAGCTACTGAGAGTGTGCCTCCACCTCCTACTGTTCAGGAGGTAGTTATCCCTCTATCTGATCAGGGGGTGGTGGCACCTCCTGCCATTGAGGAGATGGTGGTAGCCTCGCCAGAGAGTCTTCCTTAATCTCCTGTCGTTCAGGAAAGAGCTACGGATTTGCCTGAGACCGAGAGCCTTCCCCTACCCCTTGGGATGGTACTCCCTACTGTACCACCCGAAGGTTTGTTACTTGACGCAGCCCAGATGTTTGGATATTTCCAAGAGAGGCTGTTGGAGTCACAGAGAGTTTATGAGGAGGCCATGAGGGAGCAAATCCAGAGGTTGCTACGTCTGCGGGACTCTGTGCTTCTAGGAGGAGAGCCTAGCTCCAAGAGGGCGAGGAGCAGTACCCAGCCCTACCCAGAGTTTGAGGAGTACCCATTTATCCAGCCTATATCATCATACCCAGTCTAGTCTCCTGTCCAGCAAAGGCCAGCTGAGCTAGAGCCTATCTGTGCCTACTGCAAGAAGTCTGGACACAAGTGGAACAACTGTAAAAAAAGACTAGGATTGTGCCTAATCTGTGGTTCAGCTGCACACTGGGTGCAGTACTACCCTGCTATACCTGCCCCAACCAGGGCCCTGCTTCCAGGAGGGAGTTCTGGTTCTCAGACCTAGCTGGAGGTGAGTTTTGACCTAACCTTAGTATTCCTTTTTGAGAATTTTGATGCATCCCTTGCTTGTATGTTTTGATACCTTGTGATTGCCTAGTACTGTAGCATGGTTGGTATAACTAGATGAGACCCCAGACTGATATTACATGCCATGACCCCGTAGGTTACAATTTTCCACTGTATGTTTTAAGATAGATTTCTGAGACTATGATTGCTGGGGGTTTAACCTAGATGGGGTGCGATCATCTTAATTTCGAGGACGAAATTTTTATAAGGTGGGTAGGATTGTAACACCCAGTTTTCCAAAAGAGGGTAATTTTGAAATTTTGTAATTATAATTATTATTTAATAATATTTATTTCATATTATGATTTTTAGTGATTTTTAATTATTTTTAAACTATTTAAATTCATGACTTGTGATTTTTGGTGTTTTGCTAGTGAACAGTAGAGACTGCCTACCTTAGAGCCTAGCCATGTGATTAGGATATTTTTGACATTTTGGGGTTATTTGATTTTATTATAATTTATTTGAATTTATGGGAATTTTTAGAATTTATTTTTGAATTGTTTGAATGAGGGTTGACTAGGTTGACTTGACTAGCAATGACCTTGGTAGCCTAACCTAGATTGGACCTAACCTAGATGGGTCACAACTAACTTAGTGAGCCACTTTGAGAATTAGATGGGTTGGTTAGGGGGTTGAGTCAAAGTTTAGTTATGGTTAAGTGATTTGCAAGAAACTAGGCTAGAACCCTTTGCTCTAGGCCATCTATTTCCCTTGATTCAATCCTAGCCATAGGATGAAACCTAAAAACCCTAACCCTAACTATTATGACCAGCCAAGAGACCCCCCTTGCCTATATAATGTCTCTGTGGGGATTTGTGCCTCTTTCTTCAATAGTTCTTCAATTCTTAAGGAAATAGGTAAGCCTTCATTAATTCCTTCCTAGTTTAATCAATAGGACTCCTTTTTGATTAGAATTTCTTCTATTAGGATCTAATCAATGTTCTCTTGCTGTTTGTGGTGTTCAACCTCAGCTTTGGGGCAATTTGGAGAAGTTTGCTAGCAAGAGGAAACCGCCCCCCCATTTGAGGCTTTTCTTGCATTTTGACACCAATAGGTAAATCAATGTAAACACCATTAAAATTCTAGTTTCTTTGCATGTAGACCTAGCCCTAAGTGTCCTAGTCCTGTAGGTATGCCTAGACCTAGATTTTGTGTCCATTTCGTGTCCTAAATGGACACGTATCAGCCTATAGACCTAGGTGTTTGATGAAATGTCACAAAGGACATTTCGGTTGAATTTTAGGAATGTGTTTGAATAGAAAATTAGGGTTTGGTCTTGCTTGTCGATTTCTGGTTGACTGATGTGATTATTGTGTCTTATCGTGTCGGCATGGACACGTGAACACGCTGTTCTGATACGGTGCACATTGCCCTGCTACTCGGGGGCAATTACTCCCTGTATACGACACGTGGATACCTAGGATTTGACACAGCCCTAGGGGCAGACACTACACGAGGTCCTCAAAGTTTGAGACACTCTCGTGTCGTGTCGGTCATGCGCGAACGTGTGCACTGCGCGTGCACTATGCGTGCGGCTGTCACTTTTGGGCACTGATACGGCCTTCGTGTCATGTCTAGATACAGCATGGACACCTCGTGTTGACACGAGTGTGTAGCCCTATGCCTGGGCTACACGTGTCTGTGAGCACGAGAAGTCTTGTGGCCCGTGTCGTGTTCTCTTGGGCTCGACATCTCCCCACGAGGCTGTGTCTGGGCAGTATTATACTCTAAATGTTAATCTTATTTAGACACATTCGTATCCACTTGCACGGACACGAACACTCGTGGGACACACTGACACGTGCACGATTACTTACCAACCATTGATTTTGGGACTTATATGAATTGGAGATGGAAATGAGGGTCTTCCTCATTGTTCTGATACTGTATGCATCAGGTTGGGCTGATAGTTCTGTTCTCACCAGTTCTTAGTTGATTCAAATGTTAATCATGTTATTAATGAGAAATTGCATGTCTAAATATTAGTTAGTAGATATATAAGTTCATGTGTTCATGGGGGATTCAATGAGTATTCAAATATTAGGGAGTTTAGGTTCAAATTTGACTTACAGACAACAGTTCCTTCCCTTCCTTTCCAGTTCTTGTAATTCTAATAGGTTTTAGTTCATGTTTATTTCATGTTTTACTTTCGAATTTGACTTGTTGGGGGTGTTTCTTTTAACTGATTAAAACTTGAGAATGAGAACTTGGCATTATATTGGATTTTGAACCTGTTCACTGTTTTGTTGAAATCTGAAACTGTTCCATGCATTCTCCTATGTACACACACTCAATTTCCTGTCATGATAGCCACTGTCATAGGAAATCTGAGAATTGGTTTTCCCTTCTTTTTTTTAAACTAAAATCGAGTGATCATCCAATGTAAATTTTCATGCAAGTATTAGTAGTGTACAGAGTTGAATTCGAATGAGGGATGCTGTTAACTGAGTTTAAATGAATGATTAATTATGTTACTGTCAACTACTTCCCAATTTTCATTATGGTTCTTATTGCAATCTGAGATTGCACTGTGTTGTGAACTCAAGAACTGAGTTCTTATAAATCTGAGATAATGTAGGACTATCATGAATCGATTTCCTTTTTCCTTTTCCTAAAATCTGAGAACTAAGTATTCTTTTAACCTTGTTCACACATAAAAATCTGAGATGTTGATTGTTACCTGAGATTTTGGCTTGGTTTAGATGATACTTGATTTTGTTTTGGTTCACAAAGGGAAATCTGAGATTGAGATTTGATTATAGGCTTGATGTTGATATTTGAACACTGTTACATATCCACTAATTCATGTATACACTGTTCCTGTGCAGCCTATCCACATACACATTGTTTATGATTCACATTTCATCAGTCCACTCACTCATTGTTCTTGTTAACTGTCATGAGGATATGGTTTTAGCTAAATGAATTCCAGATTTTACATTAGACTGTTTTCCTAATGTATTCACTGATTTTCCTATTTCCCTCACACCCTCAAGCCTAACACACACTCACATGTCCCTCACACACACACACAAGTATCTCACTACACTGTTCACTGTGCACTGTTTGTTTCTTCCCTGTTTTCCTGATTTTACACACATGTTATATTACACCCTCAAGTGACACTCTCATGTCACTTCATACACACACACATGTACACAATCACATTTCCTTTCCTTGTTTCCTATGTATGTATATATATGATATGTGAGATGTTTATTAGATATATACCTATATAGTGGTTGTATAGATATATGTTTATAGATAATTGTATGGTTGTATGTAGAATATAGACTATATGTGATATGTGATAGCCTATAGGGTTGTATATAGGGTTTTGTTATAGGTTACCTATAGGCTATATGCCATATGCTAGCAAGTGTAGATGTAGTATATATTCATGCTATACAGGTATACATAAATATTGGTTAGCCTAGAATTGTTTAACTTAGACTTTGTTAGACCTAGTAGAGTCTAGATTAGTCTTGTACAGTCTTGTTAGACTTGGAATAGGCTAGTTTAGCCTAGGTTAGACTAATATAGACTTGATTAGCCTAGATTAGTCTTGTTTGACCTAGTTTGACTTCTAGGGTACAAGAGTTGACTTTGGCCTAGATTGACCTAGAATCATGTAGAATGCATATTAGGACTTCATTATATCATTTTAGACTTGTTGTGACTTGTGCTGTTCTGATTAGGAGCCAGACATCTCTCCTCGGACAGTACATTTCATCCGGACACTCAGATACAGACGAGTACATTCTTTGATCATTTTATATCCTGCTTAGAATTATTTTCCTGCATTAAATTACTTTAATTGATACTGTCACGTTGGTCACACGGATTAGTACAATATGGATCCCTCTCTGAGATGTTATCCCTTTAGGGAGCATCGGGTACTCTATGTTCTATGCGTTTTACTTACATAGCGTATCATATGCTTCTTTGGTTCTTTGATCACTTGTGACATATACCCATATGATCACAGAGTCTTCTTTGAATCCTCATCCCATTTATGGGACTACTATGTACCACCCTTCGGGGGCATATCACCCTTTGGGGGCTTATCACCTTTCGGAGGCTTATCACCCTTTGGGGGCTTATCACCCTTTTGGGGCATATCACCCTTTGGGGGCTTATCACCCTTTGGGGGCATATCACCCTTTGGAGGCTTGTCACCTTTCGGAAGCTTATCACCCTTTGGGGGCATATCACCCTTTGGGGGCTTATCATCTTTCGGAGGCTTACCACCCTTCGTAGGCTGTTACATAGAATCATAACATAACCTTGTTGGATCCTTGTGTATTAATTGAGGGTACGGGAGAGTATAAATAGCCATGTGAACAATTCTAAAGTAGAATAGCCATGTACGCCTCTTTAGTATAGCCATGTACAAATCAAGCCGTTCACATGTCGACTTTGTGCTCTAAATCACTAGTCACTGGTAGCTCTTTACTTATAGTAGATATTTCTATTACAGTTCTCTCTCTCTGTTTTCATACTACATTCCTTCAGTATCTATATCTTACTTTACAGCATGATTATATTTTCTAACCTGCTATGAACTGTTGAGATGTACTGTTCTCGCTCCTGTCCTGACTGGACCTGTTGAAAATATTACAGAGGACGAGGAGGAGGCCTGGGAGGATACCTTCTACGGGACAGCTCTAGCTGAGGACATCACCCCCACTGCCTAGACTAGTTTAGTTAGGCCTTATCTTATTTTCATGTTGTCTTGAGACTGTTTAGCTAGACTTTACTTCTGTTCAGAGTTGTTGAGTTGTATATATTCTTTCTTATTCAGTAGCTGAGATATGTACTCTGGATATTTGCTGGGATATTATCTTAGACTTTTCTATCTTCAGTATTTTCTTGAGTTCTATATCTTATCGTGCTTTCTTCTTCCTTAGTTGTGATTGAGTTCATTTACTACTTAGTATTATATTGCTAGATGTACGTTGACCTAGGACATCGTTCTACCGCCGACACTGCGGCGTAGGCTGGGTGTTGTTACGTTCTCGTACCTTCACAGTGGGTGCGGATCGTGACAACATTTTTTTCCCTCAACTACAAACCATTCGATCAGACAACGATTCTGAATTTTTATCTAAACAAATACAAACATGGTTCTATGACAATGACATTATTCATCAACGCAGTTGCGTTTCTACTCCTCAACAAAATGGTGTTGTAGAGCGTAAACATCGACATCTACTCGATGTAGCTCGAGCTCTACGATTTCAAGCAGACTTACCCCTTTCCTTTTGGGGTGAATGTATTCTCACTGCTGCTTTCCTTATTAACAAACTTCCAACTCCAATCCTCAACTACAAATCACCTTACCAAGTTTTACTTGGAACTGTTCCATCATATTCTTCTTTCCGTATTTTTGGATGTTTATGTTTTGCTAAAAATATGAATATTCAACATAAATTTGATAAACGAGCCAAACCTGGTATTTTTGTTGGCTATCCTTATGGTCAAAAGGGATACCGCATATATGATTTCGTCACTCATCAAATTTATGTTTCACGTGACGTTATATTTCATGAGTCAATTTTTTCTTATCATGATCTCTCGTCCTCCTCATTCAACAATTCTATTACCATCACTCCAATCGAGGATGATGGAACTTTTGACTATACTGCACCACCTGATGTTCCCACTGATGTTTCTTCTAGTGATTGTCAAGCTGATTCATCTTCAACACTTATTTCTGAGAGTTCTTCCTCAATATCACATGCCCCTATCCTTAATAAACACCCTCAACGTGTTCGTCGCCCTCCCGGTCATTTAAAGGATTATATTTGTAATAGTATCTCCTTTTCTACTGCTTTTCCACTAGCAAATTACTTTTCTCTGTCCAATCTAAGTTGTTCTCAGCGTGCTTTTCTAACTAATATCATTGACAGCCAAGAACCAACTTCCTATGCTCAAGCCATGAAATCTGCCGAATGGCGTGATGCCATGGCCAAAGAAATTCAGGCTCTTGAATGAAACAACACTTGGTCTTTATGCTCACTTCCACCAAACAAGTCACCCATTGGTTGTAAATGGGTCTACAAAATTAAATATAAGTCAGATGGCTCTATAGAGAGATACAAAGCTCATTTAGTTGCCAGGGGTTATACTCAAGTTGAAGGAATCGATTATCATGATACATTTGCACCCATGGCTAAACTCGTCACTGTTCGCCTTCTTC
>JANAVB010016600.1:14749850-14817350 GCA_029216955.1 Iris pallida | reverse complement strand
TTTATGTGAGTATAGATAAAGTCTCGTAGGTGCGTGGTCACGGAAAACTTGTTCACATGGGCAATATTTTTTCGGACGACAACCTAGGGCCACTGGACCGACCTGACCATGGGGAAAACATGGTATAGCTGATGCTGGGTAAGCAACCAGGAATTTGATAAGATTTTATTAGGCTAGCTACCTACAATGAACAACACATCATCTTTCTAGCTATGTCCACGATGGCTAGTTAATGCCAGTGACCTTTCATATATATAAGTTGGCGTGCTGAGCGGCAATCCGCATGTACGGTGTCGGTCAAATCAAAGGTAGTACAAGTACGACACGAGTCGTATTAATAAATTATGCACAATTGCACTCCCAGGATAGAGCCTAAGATTTGACAATAAGTAAAGGCACGTGCTTCGGCACGAGATTTGGCATCGAGTATTGAGTCGTTTACACAAACTTACATAAGTTGAGATTGAGTCGTATCAAATTTAAGTCAGGAAGGGTCGTAAGGCAAGTTTGGTTAAGTCATATTGAGTTATGAGGCACGACTCTCGATATGTTGAGGCACGACCACATTGTTATGACACAAGTATAGGCAAGTTACTAAGTGGCGAGGCACTGCCTCGATTATGTTACACGAAGGAATTTATGGTACGACCATGTTGCGTCCCAAAGTACGAGTTGAAAAGGCAAGTATGAATTGACACATTGATGTTGCAAGCACGAAAATGGTCTAGAGGTACACCGATAAGTAAGTTATCGGTGCGAAGAACGGTGATGGTCTAGAGACACAAATAGGCCAAGTGTCTATGTCCTAAAATCGATTCCTAAGACAAGAATATAAAAACAATCATAAAGGGATTATGTTACACAAAGTAAATGAACGTGTTGGTTTGTATAGGTGGGTGATGAGCTCACTCCACTAGTACGGTTGTGTACTGACACCCATACAGTTTCCATGTGCAGGCACATGTAGAAGCCCGTTGGCGCAGAGCTGGCTTGGATGCATCGAGGCACACAGTCCTTGGTATTTCGAGGCGTGCGGCCGTATGGAGTCTAGACTTATACGGGATATAATGTGTGGACATCATCTTCCGAAGTATCCGCAAGTTGCAGCCTTGAAGCTTTGTATTAAGAGATGAGAGAGAGCAGAGTGACTTATATTATGAGAAGAGTGAGAATGAGTGATTTTAATCATGGCCACGTGCCACATTATAATCTTTGTTTCAATATAAATAAAGAGTTCTCATTTTGTATACTCATGTTGCCTTCATTATTCAATGTTTTCTGGTTGGGACTTCTGTGCATTGACCTCATCCCTTAGCCTATAATCGACCGTTATGGAACTCGTCTTGCGTGAGCACAACCTAGGCTCACGCGACATCATGCATTAGCGAGGATGATCGCTCCTACGGGAGCGGGCCGTGACATAATAAGGCAATTTTACCGAAGCTACCCACCTGAGCGAGGAGTCACCTCGACCGAGCGGGACTTCGAGCAAGCCATTGCATGGCTATGTTCAAATGTTGTTGGCGTTTTGATTTCTCCGATTGAATTGAGTGGGACGGGACATTACATTTGGCAAGGAGCTCACTCCACTAGTACGGTTGTGTACTGACACCCATACAGTTTCCATGTGCAGGCACATGTAGAAGCTCGTTGGCGCAGAGCTGGCTTGGATGCATCGAGGCACACAGTCCTTGGTATTTCGAGGCGTGCGGCCGTATGGAGTCTAGACTTATACGGGATATAATGTGTGGACATCGCCTTCCGAAGTATCCACAAGTTGCAGCCTTGAAGCTTTGTATTAAGAGATAAGAGAGAGCAGAGTGACTTATATTATGAGAAGAGTGAGAATGAGTGATTTTAATCATGGCCACGTGCCACATTATAATCTTTGTTTCAATATAAATAAAGAGTTCTCATTTTGTATACTCATGTTGCCTTCATTATTCAATATTTTCTGCTTGGGACTTCTGTGCGACGACCCCGTCGCTTAGACTGTAATCGACCGATATGGAACTTGCCTTACGTGAGCGCAACCTAGGCTCACACGACATCACGTCTTAGCGAGGATGATCACTCATACGGGAGCGGGGCGTGACATAAATGGTATCAGAGCCAGCTTTCGATCATGGGACATGTGGGTTATGGGCCCACCACGCTTCAAAAAATTGATGACTTGTGATAAACGGATGAACATACATGATTTTGTGCTTCAAAGAATTGATCATGTAACTAGTTCAAAAGATAATGATCGAATTTGATTTTGAATGTCGAAGAGAGTGTGGTAATCCAGTTCGGATGGTAGCATCAGTTTCACGACTCTAAGTTTGATGCAAAGGAAGATCGTCAGGTTATGTGCATCATCGATGGTATTGAGTCATATCAAAGATCGATGTGCGATAACTCGGGGGTACTCTAAATCGAAGAATAACGATCTTGTAAAATGTTATTGTTTCGATGGATGCTATACTTGGGATTTTGATAGAAATGAATGTTGAGATAAAAACGAAAACATTTTGATGGTTTCGATGATAACCCCAATATTGACATTCTTGTCTTGTGCAAGCGTAACTCCAGCCTCGCACATGCATTATATCGGATTAAAAAAATTATTCTGCAGTAGCGCTGGCATGGTGATTCATGTCCACTGTGAATGATCGAACTTGCGGAAGATCAGGACGTGGAAATTGGATTATTTCGACTTGTGGTTTGATGCGAAGGTGAATTCGAGGATGGTTCAGACTTGTGATTGACGATTAAGTAAGTTTGATAATTAAGTAGATCTAATCTGTGTATCGAGAATGAATTAGTCTAGACTCAAAGCAAGAGTTACGCCCCGATGAGAATGATTATCCTACGGAAGCGTTGGCATGGTGATTTCATGTCCAGCATGGATAATCGAACTTGCTGGAGATTGGGGCATGACATATTGTTATGCTAGACGACCTCGTGATCGTATACGTGAATTGTGTTGTACAACTTTGGGAATATGGTATAAGAATTATGGTTTAGTAAATTGTGTTGTAGTGTACTTAAATTGGATAGGTCGATTATATCGAACATGTTTGTAGAGATAGACTACGTGACCTGCTAGTTTGGACGTGTGATATGGATAAGCCATGGAATGGATTAAGCATTGGAACTTACTGTAGGATGGCTTTGCTGAATGACTCAGACCCCTGGGATTGAACGCTGCGAATGTGAATAGGAGAAATCTATGCCTGAAGTGTAGAAATTAGAGTGATGCGAGCTTGGGTAGAAAGTCCCACACTATCAACTTTGGTTTGACCTTAGGATTGGGGTCAGTGTTGATATTATTGTTTGGGAATGGTGATTCCAATACTGACGTTGACTTTAGGCTGGAGAGATGGCCTAGCGGTTAGGCAAGACGTTCATATTTCGAGAGGTAGCATCGGTACGATTGATTTCAGGATTGATAGAATGAATTAAATATGTTGAATTGGATTCACAATCATGAGGTTGGCTGAAATGTGTATAAATGCCTTAAATATGTGCACGATCCAACTAAGTGATACGTTGAATTCAAGTGAGACTAAAAAGAACAGAAAGGTATCGAGGATTTCGAAGTCGTGTGTTTCAAATAAATTATTGATGGTAGTACAATCGTTGGATTTGAAATGAACTTGAATGTTGATTGATCGGATGGTTTATCCTAGAACTAAGTTGTCCGTATGCGCGACGAGTATAAGTTGACCAAGTTTGAGATATAGTTGTTCGAGGTAAAAAAATAAATAAGGCACGAGCGTGGCTCGGATTAAAGAAACGCATAGGCAGAGTGTGTGAAAGAACCATTGGATGTTGAATCAAGTGATAAGTCGATGAGTATTTACTCAGTAAGTTTCGAAGATGAAACTTTTTCTGAATGGTGTATAATGTAATGCCCCGACCCGCTCAGTTCAACTGGTGTCATGCCCCAGAACCAAAATACTGGAAATTAGGGGCAAAACAAAGCTAGCTACATATATCAAAGTACGCAATACCCCAATGTATGGTCAAAGCTATCTAGAAGACAAGTGGAAAGACTCTAGAATGCCACTGACGACTCCTATGGTCGAACAAATCCTATCTCAATCCAACAACAACAAGTATCAAGAGTATATCAAATATGAAAGTAAAGAGGCGTCCCAAAATACTATATCATACATGATCATGAAGCTAGCGAATACAAAATGCTACACTAGCAAAGTACCAATATACATGATCACTAAATCAGTCTAGATCTAATATAATACATCATGTTGACCGAAGTCTGAGAAAGTCTCAAAATAATAGGGCTAACACATGTCCTAGCTAACACTACCAAAATAAAATGAAACACGAGCGGTACAAAAAGGGAACCCACTCGCGAGGAGGAACAACCGCAGATCTAAGCCGACGGCGGGTCATCCAGAGAAAGGTAGGGAGAATCTTCGGGCTCCAGCGGTAAATCTGGCCAAAAAAACCAGTGGGATCAGGCCCCAAATAGCAAGTACCACAAGGAAGCTCGAGGTGCACGACCCAACAACAACACAATGACATAATGACGGAAGTAAATAAATGCGGGTCGAGACTAGTGCGGTACCAATACACGTATCTCAAGAATATAACGGACTGAATATAAATACTGAACAATGTAACAAAATAGAATAATAAGCCGATAAGCAACAAGGGACTTGATGTTAGCAACCTGAAATTCGGGTTGATTTTTTTTCATTTTATTTATTTTCTGATTGTTTGGTGTCATTAAATATTTCATTCTATTTATTTATCTGTTAGTGTACTTTTTCATACCATTGATATTTGGAGTATCAGGGATGTTCAACTCTGGAAATCTTCTTCACGAGTTTTGGAGTGGACACGATTACCTTCATGACGGCATATGGTGTCCCACCCAAACTTGTTCCCTTGTGCCCCTTTTTCTTCGCTGAACTTCGAGTCGAATTAGACCGTTCGATCAGTAATTGATTTTTCCACTTTTTTCTTCGATCATTTTCAGCGCGTTACCATGATATTTAAATTGGGAGTGCAAGACCAGTCATTTCCTTGAAACCAACTCCTTATTGATGATCTACTCGAGACGCTCGTCACCCATGACCTTCGTTTCCCACTCATTCATGTCATTTTGGGCTCCATTTGATTCGCACAACTTTCCCGACGCGTGACCCGATTTTATTTCACGCCACGGCGTCACATTCATTTTCCAACTTGATTTGTGGGTCCCCTGTCGACCAAAACCTGTCAGCCCCAACTATGGACATGGCCTACTTTGAGCCAACTATCCGTCCGCCACTTGTGTCCCATTTATTGGAATCTCCATGTGCTACTTATTTACTCATGATCATCAACATCTAATTTTAATTCGATTTTTGTACAATGTTCAGTTTTGATCCAATCCGGCTCCACCGAGCCCAGTCCAGTTCCATGTTGCCCTCCATCGGGACACCCTCATTTTTCCGTGTCCAAAATAATATTTAATGTCCTTCTTCATATTTCAATATTTATTGAATTTCTGTTTATTTAAATTCCCTATAGGAATGACCAAATTCCTATAATTAAAGTCTACCCTTGATTTCCCCTCATTCAATCCCCACCATTAATTTTCCCCAACACTAAATTTTTCCCCCTCTTGTATTTGGCCGGCCCTAGAAAACTACATGGAGAGATTCTTTTTTCTCTCTCTAACTTTCACTCTTTTCCCTCTCTCATTTATTGCATACATTATTATCTCTCTTTCTTCCTAATTCTTTTCTCCCACACAACAAAACCAAACCTCCACAACCATGCAACCACAGCTCCTTGGCCCGACCTCCCTGGCCGAGCCACCACCCCCGGCCAGCAGGCCGTCACCGTCGGCCTCCCCCACAGGGCCACATCTCCTCCTCCTCTCATGTAACAACCACCACCTCCACATCATTCCATCTCCTTCTCCTCCATCCTTCACACCATGCACCGCCACCCATCCATGCTGCCGCCACCACCACCTTGTCCGCGCGCCGCCGTGCCCTTGCCGGCCGGGCCTGGCCGCGCGCAGCTCGCGCACAGCACCGCGCACCGCCGCGCGTGCTAGTGCACCACAGCAGCAGCTCGACGCCAGGCGCGCGCGCGAGCGAGCGTGGCCGCCGCCGCCATCGGCCGCCGTGGCCCCCGGCGACCACCCCATGGGCGCGCCCCACTCTGGCAAGAAGTTCCCTGACGGCCACCGTCCTCCGGGACGCGCCGTCGAGACGATTCGTGCGTTTTGAACGACGTCCCGTCGTGACGCGCGCGAAATGAAGTTCGTTTTGGCGCTCCGTCGTAGCGACTTCGCACGCGTTTTCCCGGAGATCCGACCGTTGGATCGGCGATTTCTTCGCTCCGTCGCAATCTCGGTATATCCACCTTCATCCCTGTCAATTTTCGTCCGTTAATTTTATCGTTTGATACATGAAAACCGGCCACCAAGTTGACCGTTTAAATTGTATTAAATTTGGACAATTTCGGTGGCCAACTTCGTCAGCTTGTATCTCCTCCACCGCAGCTCCGTTTGGCATGCTACCAGTTCCGGTGCGAAGCTGGTATAACCCTCTTGCTACCCCTTCAGTTTCGTTTCATTGTGAGCTTGTTTGATTGGTTGAATTCGACGCCAAAGTTGGTCGTCCGAATTCGTAATTTCCAACTTGTAAAATTCCATTTTTGAACACGGGACTCCAGATTTCATTTCTGATACCACCATTAGACTTGTGGCGTCGTTCTGGCATGTTTTCATATAAAATTTGTTAGATTTGGAGAACGTGGGCTCGGGCACGTTTTTCGGTGCAAAGCGGGTCCCACTTTCTGGATCAACGGGACTTTTTGACGCCGGCTCATCGGAATCCAATTCCGGAGATACCGTTGAGTTCGTATCGTCATTCTGGACTCGTTGACATATAATTTGCTAGGTTTTGGTGGACATTGGGTCTGGCACGCATTTCGGTGCAAGTCGGATACCAATATCCGGGTCAACGGGTCATTTTGAGATCGGCTCATCGGAATCCAATTCCGGAGATACCGTTGAGTTTGTATCATCATTCTGGATTCGTTGACAGGTAGTTTGCTGAGTTTTGAGAACTTTGGCTCCGGCACGCATTTCCGTGCAAACCGGAATCCCAAGTTCTGGTCAACGGACCAAATTGAGATCGGGTTAACGGAATCCAATTCTGGAGATACCGTTGGGTTCGTATCGTCATTCTGGTTGTGTGGACATATAATTTGCTATATTTTATAGACTTGTTTTCTTACACGGTTTTCGGTGCAAAACGGCTCCGACACGGACACCGTTTTGACCCGAAATTACTTTTTTGCCCTTGTGTCCAAATTGGACCGTTGGGTAGGCTATCCTAGCTAATTTGACCATTCTGGACACGTTGGCGATGTTCATTTCATCGTCCGACAATGTTTGTTGATAATTTCTCTAAGTTTAACATTTTTATAATTAATTAATAATTAATTCATATAATGTTCGTATTTCGGGATTAGTACAACGAAACTGAGATCAGCCAATTCCAGTGATCTCACATCGCTGAAATTGACATGTTGGACACGTGGATAACTATAATAAGATTATCAACCTTACCGATAATCTTTTTATCTCGATTTACGTGTCGTAAGTTTCGACGTACAAATAACGAAGTACACTTTATATTAGATTAGATTTACCCTGTTTGACCAGAGTTGACCAGTTGACCCAAAGTCAACTGTAAGTCAACACTTGACCTAGTTTGACTAGATTATTGACCGGAGTCGACCTAGAGTTAATTTGAGTTAGAAGAACCTAGAATAATATAGATTGCCTGTAGGGATTCATTTATTTCAACTTAAACACCTTGTAACCTGTGTTGCTTTAAATAGGACTCTGTGGCTTCAGTGGGACCCTCTCTACTTATTAGCTGTTCAGGTTATCGAGGCGAGTACATTCTCTGATCATTTCATATCTTGCTTAGAATTATTTTCTGCAGTAGATTACTTTACTTGTACTGTCACGACGGTCACACGGATTGGTACTATATGGATCCCTTCTTGAGATGTTATCCTTAGGGAGCATCGGGTACTACATGATCTGTGCGTTTCACTTACATGGCGTATCATATGCTTCATTGGTTCTTTGATCACTTACGACATATACTCTTATGATCGTAGAGTCTTCCTAGAATCCTTATCCCATTTATGGGACTACTATGTATCACCTTCGGGGTCTATCACCTTTGGGGTCTATCACCTTCGGGGGCTTATCACCTTCGGGGTCTACTACTCTTCGGGGGCTGTTACATAGCATCATATAACATAACCTGGCTGGATCCTTGTGTATTGATTGGGGGTACGGGGGAGTAAAATTTGGACATGTGAATAATACACCAATAGTGTAGCATCAGAATCATTCCATAGTGTAGCATCAGAATCATCCCAGGCTATTTACATGTTCATATTGTACTCTGACTCACTAGTCACATGCTAGTTCTCTATGTATAGTAGATATTTCTATTACAGTTATCTCTCTGTTTACATACTGCTTTTCTTCAGTACTTGTATCTTACTTTACTGCATGTTATATATTTTCTAACCTGCTATGATCTGTTGAGATATACTGTGCTCGCTCCAGTCCTGACTGGACCTGTTGATAAATTTTACAGATAGCCTGGAGGTGCCTGCTAGCCTAGAGGAGACACATTAGAGGTTGTTTAGGTGGTTATTTCATTTTGTCTGGAGTTGTATTTACTTTGTGGATTACTGTATCTTTATTTGAGTTTTGAGATGTACTTCTGGGTTTATGTATCTTAGACACTTAGACTTCTATCTCCTGTATTTATTTTTGGATTTCATGTTTTATCTATCCTTATCATGCTCTACCTTAGATGTGGTTGAGTTTGTATCTGCTATGTCACCCTCATTCGGGGAGTATAAACTATTTAGTCTTATACTGTTAGATGCATTGAGACCTAGGACAGCGTTCTACCATCGACACTGCGGCGTAGGCTGGGCGTCGTTACGTTCTCGTGCCCTAACTCTAGGGTGCGGGTCGTGACACTTTTTTAGTGGTGGCCCATGCAGGTCGAGACTAAAGTGTAGTGGTATTCGAGCTAGAGTACCACTACAGCCTGCAGTAGGATTATGATATATTTTGAAGGTACTCAATCACAGATAGGAACCCTTGAGAGATTTCCGGGACGACCCTGGAGAATCTTATTTAACTTCGATTTGAAAAACTCTTTTTTCCCCCTTGATTTAATTTATTTTACTTTTGTTGTTAAATTAGATTTTTACGGATTATTGTTGAATTTGAGTTTGTATTTATTTTGATGGAAGATTTTCGAATTTTGAATTTTGATGATAGCTGTTGCATTCGAGTTTGCATTTTGATGGATTGTGTTCACTTTTGAATTTTGATGTTCGTTAATAAATTTTGATTCGATTTTTGAGTATTCATTGTTGATTTAATTTGATTTTTGGCAAGATAAAATTATATGGGCTAGGTCATCTATGTTATGGAATCTAGTCTTCTATAGTCACATTAGCCAGCATGGTGAGGACATATAGTCTGACTCTGGATGTATTTCTCGGGTATGGAAATTTAGGGTTTTCGCAGCCAAGCTAGCGGCACCGCAAAAATGTTAAATACCATGATTCTAGAGATATGTGCATAAGTCAAGGGCTCTGTGATTATCGTAGCCTTGCTTACTAGTATGACGAGGATTTAGAGTACCATGATTTTGGATAGACGCATATGATTATCGGATTGCACCTTAAAATATTTTGAACATGTTTTCTCTACCTTTTTCTCAGTCATTCAAAAAAAAGGGGAATTATTGTTTGTTGTTTTGCCTAGTTTCTTGTCATTTAACTTAAGAGTATGTTTAGTTGTTTTCATAAAACTTTGTGTAGCTTCTTGCTAGGAGTTTTTCATAATACCATGAATCGATGATTTTGCTAGATTTTATCTTGAAATTGATATTTAAGTCTGGATTTCAAAACGGTTCCTTCTTTAAACTGATAAGCAGAACAAATTTTCTCGTTATTTCTTTCTTGCTATCATTCTTGTATTAAATAATAATGATAATAAAACTGTCTTGATTTCGTCAATCACCTGCTTGCAATCTTGGTAGGAATCTAAATGTTAGTCTTAACATAGAATTAATTTTATTGGGACATGAGAATATGTATATGAATATATATAGCAGACACTTGCCTAACACGTATGCAGGCTACACTTGATTTTTTTTTCCACATATCTAGATACATATTGATATGTTGTCGATGTCCAAATTTTCATAACCAATATTTCTGGTTCTCTGCTTTTCCATGTTTAAATTCGTAATTTTAAATATAAAATTTCATGTTGTTATTTAGGTTTACGTCACTGCACATGTATGTTATACGTAGGGTTTCAATTCAAAAGAATTTGGGTTAAAAATTGTGTTTAAACTTGTCAATTTAAGACTGTGTACATATTAACCCTTAATACTGAATTCCAAATGTTTAGTTAAATTACTGTTTTATTTTCTTAATATAATATTTAGAGCTGCGTACATTGTTGTAAGTAGGAATATAAATTTAAGTTTCATATTCTTACATGTTAGTTGTGATAAATATTGAGTTGGGTTTGATGTTCAAATTTCTCTAATATCCTAAAAACTGTATACATGTTAACATTTTCATATTGATTTCCATGTTTAGTTCTGTTTCAGATTTAATGTGTAATATTGAATTGTATGCGTAGATAAATGTATTGGTAATATGATTAAGGTTCATGTCTATCATGATAGGATGTATTGGGAGCATTGAGATAGTTGTGATGTTCAAACTCCTAAATTTTGAATTTGTATTATGTTAATATTATACTGGTTAAAGGTTAGCTTATTTTCAGATATTTTTGTGTGTAAATGCTGAACTAAAACCTGGATTTAACCTTTCAATACTAAGCTATAACCCTGTACAAGGACACACCCACACGCACTCTAACATAGTATATACTGTCATTTAACCTTACCCTTCACCTCTATGTTATGATCATATATCTATATAGATATATATAGCGCTTATACATCCATGTTATAATGTATATAGATAAATAACTCTCTACCTTCTTATATATATAAATGGTTAGCCATGCATGTTATGATTAAATAGGTTGTGTAATTGTAGATTGTTAAACCATATGCCATGAGTAATGTAACTGGATAGCTATTGTTTGAAACCCAAATCCTCGTATACACTTTCATGTATGTTCACGTACACACACGCCTACTATCTAACCATATGAACATGTCCCCATACACATGATGCTAGTTTTCCCTCTCTAACGCTCTCTCTGTATATATATTGTGATTGGATTTCAATGCAAGTGACTTTCGATTCTTTAACTTATGATTTTGATTTTCTTGGTATAGTACTTCTTTTTTCAGATGATTGGTAGTTGCTTTTTTATTGATGGGTACCAGTTTTCACATGGGGTGATAGACTGCCTTATAGTTTTGATGATTGTTATTTCTGTAAATTTTACTATTTTAGCACCCTGGATTGCTTGTGTGTTTGATACCCTATGACCGTTGGTTAGCATGACTAGTATACCTAGATGAGACTTTCACTACCATCGTATGCCATGACCCTGTATGTCGTCCTTTTGATCACATGATTTGTTTTAATCTGGGACTTTGATTATGGGGGTTTGACCTAGAGGGAGTAGGGACATTTTAATTTCGAGGACGAAATTTTTATAAGGTGGGTAGGATGTTAGCAACCTGAAATTCGGGTTGATTTTTTTTCATTTTATTTATTTTCTGATTGTTTGGTGTCATTAAATATTTCATTCTATTTATTTATCTGTTAGTGTACTTTTTCATGCCATTGATATTTGGAGTATCAGGGATGTTCAACTCTGGAAATCTTCTTCACGAGTTTTGGAGTGGACACGATTACCTTCATGACGGCATATGGTGTCCCACCCAAACTTGTTCCCTTGTGCCCCTTTTTCTTCGCTGAACTTCGAGTCGAATTAGACCGTTCGATCAGTAATTGATTTTTCCACTTTTTTCTTCGATCATTTTCAGCGCGTTACCATGATATTTAAATTGGGAGCGCAAGACCAGTCATTTCCTTGAAACCAACTCCTCATTGATGATCTACTCGAGACGCTCGTCACCCATGACCTTCGTTTCCCACTCATTCATGTCATTTTGGGCTCCATTTGATTCGCACAACTTTCCCGACGCGTGACCCGATTTTATTTCACGCCACGGCGTCACATTCATTTTCCAACTTGATTTGTGGGTCCCCTGTCGACCAAAACCTGTCAGCCCCAACTATGGACATGGCCCACTTTGAGCCTACTATCCGTCCGCCACTTGTGTCCCATTTATTGGAATCCCCATGTGCTACTTATTTACTCATGATCATCAACATCTAATTTTAATTCGATTTTTGTACAATGTCCAATTTTGATCCAATCCGGCTCCACCGAGCCCAGTCCAGTTCCCTGTTGCCCTCCATCGGGACACCCTCATTTTTTCGTGTCTAAAATAATATTTAATGTCCTTCTTCATATTTCAATATTTATTGAATTTCTGTTTATTTAAATTCCCTATAGGAATGACCAAATTCCTATAATTAAAGTCTACCCTTGATTTCCCCTCATTCAATCCCCACCATTAATTTTCCCCAACACTAAATTTTTCCCCCTCTTGTATTTGGCCGGCCCTAGAAAACTACATGGAGAGATTCCTTTTTCTCTCTCTAACTTTCACTCTTTTCCCTCTCTCATTTATTGCATACATTATTATCTCTCTTTCTTCCTAATTCTTTTCTCCCACACAACAAAACCAAACCTCCACAACCATGCAACCACAGCTCCTTGGCCCGACCTCCCTGGCCGAGCCACCACCCCCGGCCAGCAGGCCGTCGCCGTCGGCCTCCCCCACAGGGCCACATCTCCTCCTCCTCTCATGTAACAACCACCACCTCCACATCATTCCATCTCCTCCTCCTCCATCCTTCACACCATGCACCGCCACCCATCCATGCTGCCGCCACCACCACCTTGTCCACGCGCCGCCGCACCCTTGCCGGCCGGGCCTGGCCGCGCGCAGCCCGCGCACAGCACCGCGCGCCGCCGCGCGTGCTAGTGCACCACAGCAGCAGCTCGACGCCAGGCGCGCGCGCGAGCGAGCGTGGCCGCCGCCGCCATCGGCCGCCGTGGCCCCCGGCGACCACCCCATGGGCGCGCCCCACTCTGGCAAGAAGTTCCCTGACGGCCACCGTCCTCCGGGACGCGCCGTCGAGACGATTCGTGCGTTTTGAACGACGTCCCGTCGTGACGCGCGCGAAATGAAGTTCGTTTTGGCGCTCCGTCGCAGCGACTTCGCGCGCATTTTCCCGGAGATCCGACCGTTGGATCGGCGATTTCTTTGCTCCGTCGCAATCTCGGTATATCCACCTTCATCCCTGTCAATTTTCGTCCGTTAATTTTATCGTTTGATACATGAAAACCGGCCACCAAGTTGACCGTTTAAATTGTATTAAATTTGGACAGTTTTGCGGGGCCAACTTCGTCAGCTTGTATCTCCTCCACCGCAGCTCTGTTTGGCGTGCTACCGGTTCCGGTGCGAAGCTGGTATAACCCTCTTGCTACCCCTTCAGTTTCGTTTCATTGTGAGCTTGTTTGATTGGTTGAATTCGACGCCAAAGTTGGTCGTCCGAATTCGTAATTTTCAACTTGTAAAATTCCATTTTTGAACACGGGACTCCAGATTTCATTTCTGACACCACCATTGGACTTGTGGCGTCGTTCTGGCATGTTTTCATATAAAATTTGTTAGATTTGGAGAACGTGGGCTCGGGCACGTTTTTCGGTGCAAAGCGGGTCCCACTTTCTGGATCAACGGGACTTTTTGACGCCGGCTCATCGGAATCCAATTCCGGAGATACCGTTGAGTTCGTATCGTCATTCTGGACTCGTTGACATATAATTTGCTAGGTTTTGGTGGACATTGGATCTGGCACGCATTTCGGTGCAAGTCGGATACCAATATCCGGGTCAACGGGTCATTTTGAGATCGGCTCATCGGAATCCAATTCCGGAGATACCGTTGAGTTTGTATCATCATTCTGGATTCGTTGACAGGTAGTTTGCTGAGTTTTGAGAACTTTGGCTCCGGTACGCATTTCCGTGCAAACCGGAATCCCAAGTTCTGGTCAACGGACCAAATTGAGATCGGGTTAACGGAATCCAATTCTGGAGATACCGTTGGGTTCGTATCGTCATTCTGGTTGCGTGGACATATAATTTGCTATATTTTATAGACTTGTTTTCTTACACGGTTTTCGGTGCAAAACGGCTCCGACACGGATACCGTTTTGACCCGAAATTACTTTTTTGCCCTTGTGTCCAAATTGGACCGTTGGGTAGGCTATTCTAGCTAATTTGACCATTCTGGACACGTTGGCGATGTTCATTTCATAGTCCGACAATGTTTGTTGATAATTTCTCTAAGTTTAACATTTTTATAATTAATTAATAATTAATTCATATAATGTTCGTATTTCGGGATTAGTACAACGAAACTGAGATCAGCCAATTCCAGTGATCTCACATCGCTGAAATTGACATGTTGGACACGTGGATAACTGTAATAAGATTATCAACCTTACCGATAATCTTTTTATCTCGATTTGCGTGTCGTAAGTTTCGACGTACAAATAACGAAGTACACTTTATATTAGATTAGATTTACCCTGTTTGACCAGAGTTGACCAGTTGACCCAAAGTCAACTGTAAGTCAACACTTGACCTAGTTTGACTAGATTATTGACCGGAGTCGACCTAGAGTTAATTTGACTTAGAAGAACCTAGAATAATATAGATTGCCTGTAGGGATTCATTTATTTCAACTTAAACACCTTGTAACCTGTGTTGCTTTAAATAGGACTCTGTGGCTTCAGTGGGACCCTCTCTACTTATCAGCTGTTCAGGTTATCGAGGCGAGTACATTCTCTGATCATTTCATATCTTGCTTAGAATTATTTCCTGCAGTAGATTACTTTACTTGTACTGTCACGACGGTCACACGGATTGGTACTTTATGGATCCCTTCTTGAGATGTTATCCTTAGGGAGCATCGGGTACTACATGATCTGTGCGTTTCACTTACATGGCGTATCATATGCTTCATTGGTTCTTTGATCACTTACGACATATACTCTTATGATCGTAGAGTCTTCCTAGAATCCTTATCCCATTTATGGGACTACTATGTATCACCTTCGGGGTCTATCACCTTCGGGGTCTATCACCTTCGGGGGCTTATCACCTTCGGGGTCTACTACCCTTCGGAGGCTGTTACATAGCATCATATAACATAACCTGGCTGGATCCTTGTGTATTGATTGGGGGTACGGGGGAGTAAAATTTGGACATGTGAATAATACACCAATAGTGTAGCATCAGAATCATTCCATAGTGTAGCATCAGAATCATCCCAGGCCATTTACATGTTCATATTGTACTCTGACTCACTAGTCACATGCTAGTTCTCTATGTATAGTAGATATTTCTATTACAGTTATCTCTCTGTTTACATACTGCTTTTCTTCAGTACTTGTATCTTACTTTACTGCATGTTATATATTTTCTAACCTGCTATGATCTGTTGAGATGTACTGTGCTCGCTCCAGTCCTGACTGGACCTGTTGATAAATTTTACAGATAGCCTGGAGGTGCCTGCTAGCCTAGAGGAGACACATTAGAGGTTGTTTAGGTGGTTATTTCATTTTGTCTGGAGTTGTATTTAGTTTGTGGATTACTGTATCTTTATTTGAGTTTTGAGATGTACTTCTGGGTTCATGTATCTTAGACACTTAGACTTCTATCTCCTGTATTTATTTTTGAATTTCATGTTTTATCTATCCTTATCATGCTCTACCTTAGATGTGGTTGAGTTTGTATCTGCTATGTCACCCTCATTCGGGGAGTATAAACTGTTTAGTCTTATACTGTTAGATGCATTGAGACCTAGGACAGCGTTCTACCGCCGACACTGCGGCGTAGGCTGGGCGTCGTTACGTTCTCGTGCCCTAACTCTAGGGTGCGGGTCGTGACACGTTTTTAGTGGTGGCCCATGCAGGTCGAGACTAAAGTGTAGTGGTATTCGAACTAGAGTACCACTACAGCCTGCAGTAGGATTATGATATATTTTGAAGGTACTCAATCACAGATAGGAACCCTTGAGAGATTTCCGGGACGACCCTGGAGAATCTTATTTAACTTCGATTTGAAAAACTCTTTTTTCCCCCTTGATTTAATTTATTTTACTTTTGTTGTTAAATTAGATTTTTACGGATTATTGTTGAATTTGAGTTTGTATTTATTTTGATGGAAGATTTTCGAATTTTGAATTTTGATGATAGCTGTTGCATTCGAGTTTGCATTTTGATGGATTGTGTTCACTTTTGAATTTTGATGTTCGTTAATAAATTTTGATTCGATTTTTGAGTATTCATTGTTGATTTAATTTGATTTTTGGCAAGATAAAATTATATGGGCTAGGTCATCTATGTTATGGAATCTAGTCTTCTATAGTCACATTAGCCAGCATGGTGAGGACATATAGTCTGACTCTGGATGTATTTCTCGGGTATGGAAATTTAGGATATATATAGAGAGGATGAATTAATCATGACCATTGGATCGTGATCCATGTCATATTCTAGATCAATCCTATCCATTGAAAGAAAACCAATTGTCCATTGGATAATAGAATGCATCTACACTATTCATGAAAATATCTAAACACTATTCATCAAAATATCCAAAACACTATTCATGATAATATCGGAAACACTATTCACAAAATATCTGAAATCAAAAATATTAAAATGTAGAAAAATCTATCCGAGCGGTATGCCGTCGGTATACTCCGGTACACCGTCGGTATGCCGGCCAAGGAGAAAATCTATAATTTGAGAAAATTTTAAAGCATTTCGAAAACTGAGAAAATACGAAATACAATATAAAATACGTATCCGTATATAAATACCGATACTGTGAGACGAGTCTCACAACTCTCCACAACTTAGAAAAATTTCGTCCTCGAAATTTCCTAAAGCCAGTCGAGCAAAGATACACATGCTAAAACAATGTAAAATCATAACGTATCGAAAGAAAACATCCCGTGTACAAGTGATATTTGAGATACAGAATTTAAGTAAATGCGAAAAATAATAAATACATACATATATAATACAAGAAAAGGAGGCATATGGAATAATATACCCCTGAGTCAGTTGAGTAGGGATTCGTCCTCGCTTGCCTACGCTGACTCACAAAGTGGACAAGGGTCAAGTTTCGAAGTAAGTCGGTACCAACGACTCAGTAGAAGACATGACTCTAATCCAGGACGCACCTACGTAGTCGGGATACATTATAGATATCGTGTATCACGAGATACGGTGGCAGATGAGTGGTACGAGAAACTCGTATTCACTCGTCGAATATGTCGAGGCGACCATTGTACTCTGAATGTAGGTGGAGTACAAGACCGTCAACAAAACCCAAGAGTAAGATAAACTGAAGGAATGCTCAAAATCTCACCAACAATCTGACCGCCCTCGGCCAACAGCTCCTGCAAGCTCATGTTGAAAGCCTGCCTATGCTTCACGGGTACTTGTGTAGTCTGCTACTGGCTCGGTCCTGCCCGCAGGGCTTGGGCATACTGTGTTGGACGCTGGTGCTGAAACTGCTGGGACTGCATCGGAAGCGGGCACTAAACATAGGATCGAGCTGACTCTGCTGGTGTCCTTTCGATCGCCAATGGTACTAGGGCAACTGATGAACCCTCTGGACGTAATAGTGGACAAGACCCAATCATATGGTCAGATGCATCACACCTGAGACACTGATGATTGGCCCTCCTACACTGGGCTCTGGTGTGCCCTGGCTTTCCTCAATAATCACATCCTGGCTGACCTGACTGCCTGGACTATTGTACTGATGCCACTATCGGGGATGATGATACTGTTTGACGAGGAGGTCGATGATCTGGAGCTCTGACTGCTGGAGCTGGGGCTGAGGACTGAATGGTAATGCCCCTCATAGTCGAGTGTGACCTCTTCTGACCTCCGGTCCTATCTGCTATCCTCTAACTGGTCATCTCCAAGGATCTAGCTGCTCTTAGTACTGTATCGAAGGTGTCATAAAAATGGCCTACCATGAGCTGTTGAAGCTCCAAGTACAAGCCCTGCTCAAACCTTCGAGCTCTATCACCATCAAAAGCCACCATGTAAGATACAAATCGACTAAGCCTACAGAACTCTGCCGCATACTGATCCACAGTCCTCATCTTCTGGCGAAGGTTGATAAATTGTTGCTGGAGCTGGAGCTGGAACTTGGCTGAGGTATGGAAGAACTTCTCCTGGAAGCGCTCCCGAAATGTCTTCCAACTAATAGGCCTAGGAAGACCCATCTTCTATGCTACCCACCAGTCGTGGGCAATATCTGATAACTGTAGCTTCACCACTGCTACCATATCCTCTGCTGGAGTCCTAGCTGTCTCCAAAATGGCCTCGGTATCTTGAAGCCAAGAATCGGCTGATACTGCATCTTCGGTGCCGAAGAACTGAGTTGGACGTAGACGACTAAAGTCGGATGCTGAGTTGTGACCACGACGACCACTCGCCTCCAAAGCTACTGTAACGCCCTAGCAAAGGGTGTTGTTGGTATGGTCCTGGCCCTGTTGTAAATGCTGGTACAACTGAACCACCTGCTGCTGGATCTGAAGCTGATTCTGATGTTGCTGTTGTTATGCCTCCATCATGCCCTGCATCATCTCGAGGAGGGCACGCTGGTCTACCTGGGCTAGCTTTACTGAAGGGACTGATGGAGCTAGCTGAGCTGACTGAACAGGAACGGACTGAGCTGCTGACGGATGATGAGATGGTAAGGGATTCTAATTCTGTGGAGGAGGGGTCTGATCATGACCTTCCATCTGAGCTTCCTGAGACGGCGGAGCAACTGAACCTTCAAAAAAAAGTAGACGGTGTGTCCCTAAAAGATAAGGACACGAGATATCAATAATGGACAGGAACAGAACAAGGATATGTCAATCATGTTTACAGTTCGAGGAAAACGAGAATGCAAAAAACAAAGGAAGATCAAATGAAGACAATTATATGATTGAGATTCTAACAAGATGAATCCCCCACAAGTCTGAAGACAGACCTGCATGGGACACCAAAAAAACCCTGTCATGCCCCAGAACTAGAATACTGGAAAGTAGGGGCAAAACAAAGCCAGCTACGTATATCAAAGTACGCCAGTACCCCAATGTACGATCAAAGCTGTCTAGAAGACAAGTGAGAAGACCATAGCAAGCCACTGACGACTCCTATGGTCGAACAAATCATATCTCAATCCAACAACAACAAGTATCAAGAGTATATCAAATATGAAAGTAAAGAGGCATCCCAAAATACTATATCATACATGATCATGAAGCTAGTGAATACAAAATGCTACACTAGCAAAGTACCAATATACATGATCACTATATCAGTCAAGATCTAATATAATACATCATGTTGACCGAAGTCTGAGAAAGTCTCAAAATAATAGGGCTAACACATGCCCTAGCTAACACCACCAAAATAAAATGAAACACGAACGGTACAAAAAGGGAACCCACTCGCGAGGAGGAACAACCGCAGATCTAAGCCGGCGGCGGGTCATCTAGAGAAAGGTAGGGAGAATCCTCGGGCTCCAGCAGTAAATCTGGCCAAACAAAACCAGTGGGGTCAGGCCCCAAATAGTAAGTACCACAAGGAAGCTCGAGATGCACGACAAAACCCAACAACAACACAATAACATAATAACATAAGTAAATAAATGCGGGTCGAGACTAGTGCGGTACCAATGCACGTATCTTAAGAATATAACGGACTAAATATAAATACTGAACAATATAGCAAAATAGAATAATAAGCTGATAAGCAACATAGGACTTAGGAACTACTCGAATTCGGAGCCACAACCCTTAAACCAAACAAGGACCGGGGTTGCAGATATTTTTTTGAGCAGAACTTAGTCTCTGGCCACTCAATGACACAAAGAGCATATAAGGAACAGACAATCAAAAGTGCACGGCCAATCATTGCCTACGGCTTTCTATCATTAACTAGCTAGGGTTATCACAATCCTAATTACTAGTATGCAAGTTGAGGATCTTCGCAACTACCTGACTGCAGACACCCGGATGTCCAGGGGTACGAGTAGTACATCTATTGCCCAACAAGACTGCTGGCAGATGAAACGTGTCTTGACTTGTAACATGAAAAACCATATCATATACTTGTAAAAGAAAACATATAACTGACTGTGCCGCAACCCGGCACGACATGTGACTCGATAATATATCAATACGCACAAACTTGGTAGGTCATGGAGCCCTTGCCTAGCAGGGTTGAGACACGCCTCATGGGGCCCTTGGAGCTCGGGGTTGGTAGTGCGAATTTCCTCCTACAATGATCTACTTGAATTTTACTAGTAATTTACCTTATTTTATTCATGTCAAATTCTTAAGTCGTGGAAACTCAATAATTTCCTAAGATGACGTGTGTTAAGTACGAGTAATTCGTAAGTTATCACTTACGAACATCCCTGTACTAACATCACGTGATACACGGAATAATACTCACACTCGATTGGCCAGTGCCAAGATGCAATAGATTAATATTTAACAAGCTATATCCACGGTGTCAAGAAAGAACATGTACTCATATCTCTGGTCTAGAAATCAATAAGAAAATCAAGTCATGAGTGCGCTACTACAAGCCACAAAATCGAGCTAGGCATATACAGTAATCTGGAGTGCAACATGACAAGCCACTAGCTATAATCTGGACATAGAACAATAAATGAACATAAGCATGTGCCATGTATATAGGGTGTACAATCATTCTCTAACTATCCAAGGTTATCTAATCATGTTAAGAGTCCATTACATTCGAGAAAATATCAAAAACGGACAAAAACGGACAAAAAGGGACAAAAACGGCCTAAAACATCATAAAACGACATACCGGCGGTATAATGCGATATTCCGATCTAAAAACAGAAAGTTTCAGGTGCAAAAATCGGCATACCATTGGTATACACCGGTATACCATCGGTATACCATTTTTCCAAGCAGCAACAAAATTCAAATTTTTGCCAAAACTTGTTTCGGCCATAAAAATTTCATTTTAAATCGAAATTCGGACTTTCAAAAGTCAAAATTGCATAGAATTGAATTTCCTACAACATAGAATTATTAGTTTTCACAAATTAAAACATTTGATAGATCAATACCTCAAAATACTCAAAAATCATATCTAGAAACTCAGATCTACGCAATATTGTCGATCAAAACCAAAAGTGCTATATATTAAACATGTTAAAAATTTAGAGGAGCATATTATAAAACAATAAAACTTTAATTTCTATGGAAAATAAATTATAGCATGGTCATGTTACTTTTGAGCAAGATGTACTTGCCTAGGTTAAGTTCCAAACCTAATCTTCTACTTCACCACCAAGAGGGGCACGAAACCACACTCTAGGCCTGAAGGCCAAGCCTTCCTAAGCTTGAGGAAGAGGGAAGAGAGTGAAGAGGAAATGGAGAAGGAAAGAAAAAATAGGAGAGAGAAACTCATAGGATATGTATAGAGAGGGTGAATTAATCATGACCGTTGGATCGTGATCCATGTCACATTCTAGATCAATCCTAGCCATTGAAAGAAAACCAATTGTCCATTGGATAATAGAATGCATCTACACTATTCACGAAAATATCTAAATACTATTCATCAAAATATCTAAAATACTATTCATGAATATCGGAAACACTATTTACGAAAATATCTGAAATCAAAAATATCTAAAATATGGAAAAATCTATCCGAGCGGTATGCCGTCGGTATACTCCGGTACACCGTCGGTATGCCGGCCAAGGAAAAAATCTATAAATTGGGAAATTTTAAAGCATTCCGAAAACTGAGAAAATACGAAATATAATACAAAATACGTATCCGTATATAAATACCGATACTGTGAGACGAGTCTCACAACTGGAGGAATCAAAATGCTAACGACGTTTGGACTTAGCCTTGCAATGGCTTGCTCAAAGTTCCGCTCGTTCGAGGCGACTCCTCGCTCAGGTGGGTGGCTTCGGTGAACTTGCCTCATCTTAGCCTTCACACTAATAACATAAAAGTTATCAACTACACAAGTAGGCTTGATAATAAAAGAGATGAATCCACATAGCTAAGGGAATAATCCCAAGTTGGGTCAGATTGAGTTAGAATATGGAAATGTCCCATGGTCGACTTAGAAATAAGCACGGCGTGCTTTCAAAATAATACTCGGTCGTTCGTCCTGTGGCTTGGGAGAAGAAAAGTTGGTTTATGTTGCCACAAGCTATGAACTTAGCATAAGTTTTAGGCATCGGACAAATAAATGCTTGATAAAGCATGCACTGTCCCACTATCCAATGCTTGGCATAGCAAAAGTGTCCCACAAGTTTCAATGCATGTTTCTACGGTACAAGGCTTGGCATAGCCTTTGCTCATCCTACGGGTTAAGTTGTTGCACGATTGAGTTAGGTAAAAGTTATATTGGGCTATCGAAGTCATAGCAAGCACTGTTCCGTGATTTTTGTGGTTATCATAGCCATATAGTCCCATAATCTTATGACTCGTCGTATAGAGTATGGCTTGAATGGTAGTGTCACATAGAACATAAGTTGGTTTAAGGCACGAGCCACGGTTGGTTCAATAAAAAAGTTAGCCAGTCTATGGCACCTAAAAACATGTTTTGTTCAAGTTAAGTAGGAAGTCTATGTAGTAGTCGTTCCCTGGATTTTAATAGAACGAAAAGTTTAAGCGATAGTTTTTCGCTTAGGCGGTCCCTCGTTTGGGAGTCTCATGGTTTCGATGCACGTTTTACAAAGTATGATTCCAATGCACGGTTTGCTAAGTATGGTTAAGTCATATCACAAATTAGGCCATACATTTACGTGAGTCTAGATGAAGTCTCGTAGGTGCATAGTCATGGACAACTTGTGCACAAGGGCGATGTTTCTTCAGACGACAACAGGGGGCCACAGGACCGATCCGACCAAGGAGGAAATACGGTATAGCTGATGCTGGATAGGCAACCAGGAATTCAATAGGCTTTCATTGGGGCCAGCTACCTGCAGTGAACAACCCATCGTCCTCCTAGCTATGTCCATGATGGCTAGTTAACGCCAGTGACCTTTTATATAGATAAATTGGCGTGCTGAGCGGCAATTCGTATGCACGGTGTCGGTCGAATCAAAGGTAGTGCAAGTATGGCACGAGTCGTGTTGACAAATTATGCACGGTTGTAATCCCAGAATAGAGCCTATGATTTGGCTATAAGGAAGGCACGTGCTTCGGCATGAGATGTGGTGTCGAGTATTGAGTCTTTTACACAGAATTGCATAAGTTGAGATTAAGTCGTATCGAGTTTAAGTCAGGAAGGGCCTTAAGGAAAGTTGGTTAAGTCATGTTGAGTTGTGAGGCACGACTCTCAAATGTTGAGGCACGACCACGTTGTTATGACAAAAGTATAGGAAAGTTACTGAGTGGCAAGGCACTGCTTCGATTACGCATGTTACACGAAGGGATTTATGGTATGACCATGTTGCGTCCCAAAGTATGAGTCAAAAAGGCAAGTACGAGTTGATACATTGATGTTGCAAGCACGAGAATGGTCTAGAGGCACACCGATAAGTAAGTTATCGGTACGAGGCACGGTGATGGTCTAGAGACGCAAATAGGCCAAGAGTCAATGTCCAAAATTTGATTCCTAAGGCAAGAATAGAAAGACAATCATAAAGGGTTTATGTTGTATAAAGTAAATGAACGTGTTGGTTTTGTATGGGTGGACGAGGAGCTCACTCCATGTAAACTCCCTATCGTATTTTCAAATTCTTTAAATAGTTAGTAAAATATATATGATTTATTTTTCTATATATAAAAAAAACTAGCTAATGAAATATAGGTTCTTAGTATATTGCTTGCAAATTATTTTTAATAAATAATATTTTTGAACATTTCTTGTGTATTAGGATTTTTAAAATTTTATTTATGTTATTATAGTACTTTCAATTTTCATTATTAAATACCTCATATTAGTTTATGATTAATTTATTGATAATACATATAGCACGTAGTTGTATGTTGTACATAAATAGGTAACCTTGTACCAAGAATATTTATTTTGGGTAATTATACTTTTCTAAAAAAATTGCAAATATTTATTTATTTATTTGAGTTGAGAGGTAAATATAAATATGTCCATAACTATATTTAATTATATATATATATAATATATATATGGAAAATTATAAAATACATCTCGTGGAAAAAGTTGTATCGATACATCCAAAATTTGAACCATTGGATGTTGATCCAATGGTTCGGATTGAGATCAAAAGTCAAAATCAGCATTAATACTGATTAGATTAATAGAGTAGGGAACATCATTTAATGCTGATTTTGACTTTTGACCTCAATCCGAACCATTGGATCAACATCCAATGGTTCAGATTTTGGATGTATCGATACAAATTTTTTCATGGGATGTATTATAGAAGGACCCAATATATATATATATATATATATATATATATATAATATATATTTTTTTTTTTTTTTTTTTATATATAAATATATATATATATTATATATAATAATATATATATATATATATATATATATATATATAATATTATATTATATATATATATAATATATATGTATATTATAAATATATATAAATATATATTATATATATATATATATTATATATATATATATATAGGCTAAAAAAATTATATATATATAGGCTAATATTGTGACCCACTGCCTCAGGAGTTACTAGATAACTCGCGGGATTTAATATCTCACAAACTAAGAACCTGCCCCATGCCCGAGCTTTGAAATCGAACCATGTTCCAAATATATAGCAGTAGCTATATATGAAACCGACCCCAAGTTAGTGTGTTTATATGATAATATAACGCGCAAGAAAGGAGGAGAGTTCGTACAAACCCTAACCCTAAGCCACGCCGTGTGACCCCCGACATCCCCTGACGTGCGTGCGGCAACCACGAGCCGCCACCGCCACCACAGCGCGCCTAGGACAGCCAATCCGTGCGACAATGACAGCAGCAACAGTGTACAGTTTTGGTGCTAACTTCTCGGCGACGTTTCGTCGTGTACACTCGTCCGTTCTCCGAGCCGTCTTCTCAGGTTTGTACGCAACCTATATGTTTCTAGATCCCTTCATATAGTTTCTGTTATTTCGTGTTACATTTCAAGAAATCAAATTCAAATATCAAAGAAAAATATTGTTTCTGAAACCATCAAAAACAGAACTTAGTCATCCAAACACCCAACTTGGAAGGCAAGTCATTGTCAATCCATCGACCAATTTGAGATCCTAATTGAACAGATTTCTAGGCAACCTATACGAGAGTAAAAACCCTTTTGTAGTTCTTTATTTCATCTACCGTATGCCATGAAAACAGATTTCAAAAATCATGAAAAACAGTTCTCAAAAATATAAATTCTAGCAAAAGTTTTCGATACGACGTACGCCCCGATAAATCGGGCGACATGGTCACAACCCATGAGCATCGAAAGATGCATATGGATGTTGATGACGTGTGGATTCGACGGAACTCAATTTTATTGTGTGTGCACGACGAAATCGACGCGTATCCGTCGAGATACCCCATATCGGCCCTTTTACAAACTAGCCCACAACTTCATGCATGTTCGTTATCTCGAGACGATACGCCAACTGAACCGTATCATTTTTTTGGTCATGTATGCCAAGTTTGGTGATTCTGAGAAGGTCGACCGAAATGTTATTTTGGCGGGCCCGCGACCCGATCAAACGGGCAAAATTGTGCACGGCCTACCGGAATCCAACTTTGGATGTACAGTTGGGTTCATCTTATCAAAATGGACTTGTAAATATAGTTTGATGACTTCAGAGACGTAGATACTGGCACACTTTTCGGTGTAAAGCTGGTCCAACGGCGGACATTTTGATCCGAAATTACAATTTTGCTCCGGTGTCCAGAATTGGACTTTTGGGTAGGAATTCTTAGATATTCTTTTATACCAAACGTATTGGTGATGTATGTTTCAGCATCCGAAGACTATTATGCGGGTCAAACTTTTGTACAGCACACTGAGTGGTTGGTTTTATCGATTTCACCAGCAAAGGACCCAGGTGAGTACATTTGTTGTTTGTTTTCGATATTGTTAATTACTATAGTCCATTGTTAGCTGCTTAATAATTGATTCTTGAGACGCTCTTCATATAGATACCACATTTCATCATATCTTGTCGGGTTTCTTATTGTCTGTCGGGAAGGGGAAGTTCCAAGTAGATGTGTGATCTGACCGTAGACATTATTTATTTTCTGCATGTAGACCTCGTAGACATTGTTTTTTGCAAGTTACCTCGTAGTCATTGTTTATTTTATGCAAGTAGACCTCGTAGACATTGTTTATTTTTGCAAGTAGACCTCGTAGATATTGTATTTTTATACAAATAAACCACGTAGACATTGTTTATTTTCATGCAAGTAGACCTCGTAGACCTCGCAGTGTAGTGTCCCAGACCGATCTCACATCGAAAAGAGTACTTCAACACACTTAGATAGTTATGTTCCTCGTTTTACCCTTTATATATTTACATATATTTTCCTGTCTCTTGTTTATTATATTACCATGTTCTCTCATCATGTATTTTATGGCTAACCTCTGTTTTATAGTTAACATATATTGGAACTGCACTCAATGTATTGTACTCGTTCTATTCCTGACTGAAAACCAACAATTTTCAGGTTAATCGCAACTTCTCTTAGCCATGGGGAGATACGGGTGTACTTGCAGGCCAAAACCTAGAGATTAGCTAGATAGATGAGTTGTATTCATTTTCAATATTTGTATGAATATTGTACTTTCTTTAAATATAAATCTTATAAATGTTTAGAAATGTGAATGTGCAATAAAGATAATTTTTTAGCATTTTGTTATTGTGGCCTGCACAGCGTTCTACCGTCGACACTTTGGCATAGGCTGACTTGGACACGCATTCGTATTCCGAAAAGTGGGTTCGGGTCGTGACAAGTTTTTGTGGTGGCCCATGTAGGTCTGTTTTCGCAAATCAACAACTCATGATAGTACTTAAGTTAATCGTACTATTGCAAGCCTATGACTAGGAAATGCTCATTTACAAGTTATGGTTAATTTGATTTAAGAGAATGACTAGGACTAGGAGTCCCTTATTAAAATTGACCGTTGGATAGTTAAGGTTATATAGGCCATGCAATTTAGATAAAGATTATTAAATTTAGATAACTTGACCGATTCCCATAGATACACTATTATATTTTGACATGACGATATGATCCAGTGTGGATAGACTATTCACTTGGTAAATTAGGCCTTCTTAGAATTAATGCTCTAACCTTGATAAATTGTTCAATTCTTTTTCTTTTTGCCCTCTTTAGGTATCATTCTCATATCATAAGTCAAAATTGCCTATTTAATTTGCATTTTACCATAAGGAATTATTTTATAATTTTTGATTCTGTTATCCATATACGAACCATGAGTTAGTTTCGATTCAAAGTTTTCCCTCAAACATTTGAATACACATGAAATAGATATTAGAATGTTTATACTTCTTTTGTCTTTAGTTAATTACTCCCTGATTAATCTTTTATTTTTAAGGATTAAGACTTATAGAACAGATACTTACGCTTCTTCCATCTTGATCATCCTGGAATCGATTTCCTGTCTAAGCCGTATCACTTATTTGTTTCCATAAGAAATTTATTTTCTAAAAAGTCAATATTTTATTTTCCCGTTGACTTTTGAGCCTAACATAACCCGGTTATCCATCTAGTAATCTCGAGTCAGTTTTTTTATGTTGTCCTTTAATCCTTGAGTATGAGAGAAATAGAAAATTAAAAATTTATTTTGGTCACTCTCATAGCCGATCGCTTAGTTATCAAAATTGATACCTAATCGACCATTTGATTTTCAAAATGGATGCTTTCACTTCAAGGACAGATACGTACGCTTTCTATCATATTCAACTTGTTTGAATCTCTAGAAGCTCCTTTGAATTTTACGGATATAGTTGGAAGAATATTTGTTGACTCATAATGGCATGACAACAGCACACTATCGCTATTTATTTGAATTATGGAGACTGTGGGTTCACTGCAGCCAGCAGCGACTGGCGAGGTACGACCCCTAGAGTTAAAATTATTTTAAGGAAACGTAAGTTATCGAATATTGAAAGCTATGTCTTAGTGGTCCTCTTTGATCTTAGTTACCCTTGTGTCATTATTGGGTAGAGTTAATAAATATCCGATATTGTATCATATTTGAATCACGAAACCAAAGATTTACTACAGCTAGATTTACACTGGCGAGACATAAATTCTCGGTAAAATGACTTCAGACATGATTACAGTTTTTAGATACTATAGAAGATAGGAAAATGCCCTGTATGTCCCATTGATTCAAAGCCAATACTAGTAGAATTTCTATAAGTTGGGTAGCATGCCGCCCAACCTAGCATTCCGTTGTCCTTGTGACCTATTAACGAGGTAATTGACTGATACTAATAGGTTTACCTAAAATATAGAGTTTAGAGGTCCATAATCTATTGGTCGACCAAGGCCTTAGATAAGAAGACTAGTAGAACAACCATAGAGGCACCAACCCCGGATGAGTCTTAGATTTTGATGAACTTGGACTAGTTTATTTCAATCAGCGTACTTATATTTTGGACTATCTTGACTAACGTCGCTACTATAGTCTAGTTTTGTAAGCTTATTCTTTATCGAGCTTGTTCAGGACATATGTCAATTGGGGACGCCCACTAACATATTGTCTAATTAGAATCGGTGTATTATGGTCTGACCAACCTTAGTGCACATGGTTCGCTCTTCATATGATTAACCTATGTGAATTGAGAGATAGATATCTTTAGGATCTCATTCGCAACAACCTTAACAACTCCCTTTGAGTTATTCAATCGCCTTTGGAATATCGTATTCACATTCGATCCCCTCTCCTTTGAACTCTTTATTGTTTTCACCTTTACTTAATTTAAAAAAACAAATGCTTGTATTTGAGAGAGGATAGACACAAAATGTCCCCCTTAGTTCACCATATCACCTATGGCCATGAAAGCTATTACGCAATCGTTTTCCATCTATTTGAAATCGGAGAACAATATTTAAACTTGATCCATGTCAATCGTATCACGTTATCTATTACACCGTGATCACGACTTGAATTTCTCTAACTTCATTAATCATAAAACCTTGTCTTTGTTTAATTTCGAGAAATAAATTTATGTAGTATATAGGTTGTAAGCCTCTAAATTTTAGGATTTACTAGTATTAGCGATTGATTTGGATAAGTTGGTTCCCACTAGATTAATAAATTCGTGCCTCATGAACACCCACTCTCTATTTAGATCATTTGATGTTCTCTGTCGTGACATTGATATTCGGAGCGCTAGACCAGCAGTTACCTTCCAACAAATGTCATAAGCAAGACCTAGACGAGTCCACCTTCTTGTAGGTATATCATGTCCCACTCATAAACGTCCCCTTGTACTCTATTTTAATGATACGACTTTCCAGTAAAAATGTTATCTATAATTCTTACCGTAATACCGATATATTTTTCGAATTCGATTGGAGATCCAACCTCGACTCAAACCTTTCAACCCAATATATGGTTGTGACCTACTCGAAGTCCACTACGCACGTGTCACTAGTGTGCCACTCAATCGAATATTCTTGTACTGTTTAAACACAAAAGTCACAGAAGGTGCATTTTTGGGCTTTAGGAACCTAGTTAACCAACCCGATCGGCAAAAAGCCCAATCACTTGAGTATTGAACCTATTCTAGGTTACCCTAACCTAATAGGAATGGTCTAGATTGATTTTGTGGATCTTGTCCAATATAGATTAAGACCAAGGACTTATTCAGGCAAAATTTATGTCCAATTAGGGAACCCATTAAAACCTAGTCTCCATCCATGCATATCGTCATATTTGGACTATAAAACCAAACTTTATGAAATAGGACCCTACACCTATAAGTAGTCCCCATCTCTTGATCCAAAATTCCTCCTTCCATAAATCCCTGAATCATATCCCTTCGTAGCCTATGATATACGAGGAAAGGAATCCTCTTGTACAAACTTATTTTCCGGTTATGCTTGACCAAGACCTCTCCTACTGCCTTGATGAAACATAGTCACTATATGAGCAATATCAAGTAAGTAATACCTAAATCTTCCTTTAGGGTCCATGATTACGATCAGAAGTACCCATATCCTCAAACCTCTCATTGAAATTTGATCTTCTTAGGGGTCCTATTACTGTGTTGTCCTTGATAACCAATTTATATAAGTTGGGTAGAACCTGAACTTAGTGTACTCCACCTCTTAGAATGGGATGTCATTCGTAACCATTCTTTCATCTACCTGGAAGTTGCGGTACAATCTTGTATTGCATTTATATCCCTTGCTCGTGTGTTTAGATAATTGCGATAAAAGATTATAATTTTGATTTTTTAAATTCCATTATATCGTAATATCGTGTCTTAGTTTTAATGTCAAAAAAAATCATAATGCATAGATTGCAAGCCTCTTTAAGAAACATAAGGTTTCTTTGAATTAGCATGTGATTGGGATGGGTTGATCCCAATTGAATGAATAAAAATAATGGTTCATAAATGTCCACTCCTATCTGTATCATCTGATAACCTCTATAGTGACTTTGATATTTGGAGCACATCACTAGCCTTTTCCCTCCAAAAATTTTTACCCTTATGATGTCACGACCCGTACCCGCTTTTCGGGATGCGAGTGCGTGCACGGGCCAGCTACATATTAAGCGGACTCCAGCCCAACTCGAATACGTATAAGTTGTCTAGACTATGGTAATATGCCTAATCATGGCAAGTTAAACTATATCTCAATCCACCAGAAGAATATGAAATAAGAATAATATTATGGTTCATGGTCTACAGCCCACTAGCATATATGTCCGATTAGACTCCAAAGAACATAACATGAGTCTATAAAAGTAGGCTAACAAGCAGAATTGATCATGATAAGGAATATAAAATACGAAAGGATAATAAAGTAATATCGCTAATATACCTGAATCCTGCTAATGTAATCAACTACCATCATGATCAGCTAACTAACTCCGTGCAATCAACTACCTGAAGAGATCATCAGGTCCTCAGGGGACTAGCAATGTACATAAAACATGCCTATCTAATAGTTTATCATGCATAAGGAATAAATATGAAAGAGACAAAAGATGACAAGTGACTATGAACACGGATACGAGAACAACTATGCATAAATGAACTGCTGGAAGAAACATGTGAACAATGTTGGCCCATTGGTCATGGTCAAACCTGATTTTAATAATTGATCAAACTCTGTCTCGATATAAATGCGAGTCAATTCAAATGTTTACTAACGACGTTTTGGACACTGATCAAAGATGGATATCTACTCCGTTCAAGACCGAAGCTGTTTGCCACTCAGAATGTATTTCCTTCAAAGCAAAGTAATTTTTTATTTTATTTAGTCTAGGAATACATTGTACACCAAGTCATATTGGCAAATAGGCTATCCGAAAATGTTTTTCAAAACTGACCTATCTTTTCAAAATGAACTATGTTTTTGAAAAACATCTATTTTTACATAAAGCTTCTGAAGGACTTTTTCAAAAAGCCAAAATTATTTTTCACAAAATCAACTGACCAAACCCTGATAGAACTCGGCCAGAGTTCGGCCAGAGTTCGGCCAAGTTGAACGTTATATGAACGTTTGATTTTAAACTTGGTCTTCCTTCAGTTGCGGTTTGTTACAAAGAGTTCTGTCCGAATTCTGTCAGAGTTCTGCCTTTGGAAAAACTATAAATAGATAAGGATTTCGATTATTTCAAATCACGAATTCACTTTCAATCTCTTCTCTTCTAAAGCTTACATTTCTTCCAAAGAGTTCTAAAAAGCTTCCATTTTCAAATCCCAAGCCAGTTACAATCCTCTAGTCGATTTGCCAGTGCGGTGCGGTCTAGAAGTTTCAGAGCAATTGTAATCAGAGGCTTGATTGAAGATTGACTCGTCACAATTAAAGTTGGTCGAGTTCTTCGCATCAAAGCTTGTCTGTAGAAGTTGCAAGGACTTCGTATGAAAACTTGCGAGATTTTCTAATAGTGGATTCAACTGGAAGCTAGAGTTCTTCCGACAGGACTAGTCCTCACAAGAGGAAAACCAGTATAAATCTCAGTGTTTGCGTTTGCCTTCTGATCTCTTTTTTATTTACAGTTATTAATTTTTATGATTATCATTATATCTGTGATATAACTGCTGTCAAGTTTTAGTTAGCAATATTCCGCTGCCTACTCTATCACCCCCCACTAGAGTATTCTGCTTTACGATTTCGTTCCTACAATTGGTATCAGAGCGGGTTATATAGGTAAAATAAGGTAAAATTAGTGTTATATTCAATTATTATATAGATCACAACATTACACATGACAACTGTAAAATTCACAAGTGAAGGCCAAGCCCAAATAGACCTCCGCTGTTTGACGGCACAAACTACACTTGTTGGAAAACACGTATGAGTTCTTCCTGAAATCTCTTGATTTTGACTTATGGTCTGTAGTTATTGATGGCTATAAAAATCCCCCTCATATTAATGTTGATGGATTTTTAGTTGAAAAATGCCATGACAAATATACAGAGGATAAAAAAAAAGGCCAGTCTTGACGCACGTGCTATTAACGCTTTATTTGTGCTTTAGACAGAACTGAATTCAACAGGGTATCTACTTGCATAACATCAAACGAAGTGTGGAAGCTTCTCGAAGTAACCCACGAAGGAACAACACAATTCAAGGAGTCAAAGATCAGCAGACTTACTCAGGAGTACGAGGCGTTCAAAATGAAGCCAAGTGAATCAGTCACTCAGATATTTACAAGATTCTTGGATATTGTAAATCCTTTATCTTCACTAGGCAAGGATTACAGTAACCATGAGAAGATTCGCAAACTTCTACGAGCTCTCACAATGAACTGGATTCCAAAGGCTACAACAATCATTGACGGGAACGACCTCTCAACAATGTCTCTGGAAACACTCATGGGTAAGCTACTCACTCATGAGTTAAAACTTCAAGACTTTGAAGATGCTACACAAAAAGAAGTCAGAGAAGTCGATCACTCTCAAGGCTCAACATAGAAGAACTATCGAAGATGACTCTGATGACAGCGACTCTGACTCTGAAGATCAAGATTTTCTGGTAAGAAAATTCAAGAAGTTCATGAGATTTAACAGGAGAACAAAAGACAGCAACAACAACAACAACAACAACAAGGAAGATCCTATTTGCTACGGATGCAAGAAGAAAGGACACATGAAAAAATATTGTCCAATAACATCATCATCAAAGAAAAGCAGCAAATATAACAAAGGCTACATGAAGAAATCTACATCAAGGAAGTATGCCAACACAAGCATATAGCATGAAAGTGCAGCCAGCGACTCAGAAGACGAACAATCAGATGACACTGCAAATATATGCTTGATGGCTTGAGATCAGGTAATCATTAATCCTATTTGATCCTCATGATGATTTCACCTTTGAGCAACTAGGAGAGGCTTTCAGTGACCTGTTAAATGATTACAAGAAACTGCGTAGTAAATGAAACCTCTAAGAAGGTACTCAAAGAGTACAAAGGTGAAATAGAAAGACTTATCGACCAACTAGATCATGTTAGAAATAATGACTCTTCAAATGAGTCTGGTGAGCTTTCATCTATTAAGTTGTTGTTACACGAGACTGTTAAGCTATCCAAAGAAAAAGACCAAACTATCATCCAGTTAAAGGAAACACTAAGGAGAGAAAGAGTCTCCAGTGTGCACAAGTCAGAATTGAAATACTTACATCTGACTATACTAGATTATATGACACTTCCAAAAAATTGGAAATTTGTTTAGGAAAACGGCCTGAAGTTGCTGCTTCCAATTCTAACACGTGTCAATTACCGAATCATCGGAACACGCCTAACACTATCCGACCAAACCATACCAAAACTATGCCCAAGAAGACTAATAGGCATGCATTTTTCTATACTAGAAAATTAAAACCTACCAATCATGTACCTCACAAAACTTTCAACACTCAACATGCCAAATGTTATTATTGTGGCCTCATTGGTCATATATCTTCTGCATGTAGAATCAGAAAGTTAGTAGATTTAAATGTTTATGCATGGATACCAAAAACTAACCAGTCAGGAACCTACAAGAAATAGGTACCAAGAGTTTCATCTGCAAATTGTTTTGTAGGTGGGACGTCCTTCACATGCTAGGAGCAAATGGATCCTCGACAACGGTTGTTCACGGCACATGACGGTGATGCTTCATTATTCGCAACACTATCGAAGAAGAATAAAGAAGGATATGTCTCCTTCGGTAATAATTTAAGAGGGTACATAATCGGTATCGGTGATATTGGTAAGGCTCTCTATCCTGTGATTAAAGATGTCTGTCTAGTTACCGAGGTAAAACATAATCTACTCAGCATAAGTCATTTAGCTGATCATGGTTATCGTATTAACTTCGTCAAAGACAAATGTACTATAGTTGATAGTTCAACTGGTAGTATTATCTTTGAAGGTATCAGGAAAAATAATATATGTTTTCTATTTGTTGGAAGATGCTAACAAAGCAGGTAGATGTTTGATGGCCAAAAGCATTGAGAGTCAACTATGGCATATGAGACTCGGTTATGCAAATATGGATACAATTTCTAGACTATCTACAAAGAAGTTGGTACGCGGCTTACCAGACATATCTTTCAAAAAGGATACGGTATGTAGTGAATGTGAAAAGAACAAAGCTACCAAATCCGCATTTAAATCCAAGAACGTAAGTACCACTAGACCTCTACAACTGTTGTATATGGACTTATTTGGACCATGTAGAATTGCTAGCTTAGGTGGTAAGTTATATGCATTTGTCATTGTAGATGATTTCTCTAGATATACATGGGTTTATTTTCTTGCATGCAAGAACGATGCATTATCAGAATTCGTCACCATTTGTAAGAAAGTACAGAATGAAAAAGGGTTCATGATTACTCGCATTCGTAGTGATCATGGCGACGAATTTAAAAATGTAGAATTCAAGCAATTTTATGACACACAGTTATTTGCATGAATTTTCTTGCCCTAGGACTCCTCAACAAAATGGAGTTGTGGAACGTAAGAACAGAACTCTATCTGAAATGGCTAGAGTAATGTTAAACCAGTTTAGTCTACCTAGATACTTTTGGGCTGAAGCTGTCAATACAGCGTGCTATATTCTCAATAGGGTTCTAATTCGACCTATATCGAAGAAGACTCCCTATGAACTATGGTTTGATAGAACACCCAATGTTTTATATTTTAAGATTTTTGGTTGTAAATACTTTATTCTTAATACTAAAGACAATCTGAGTAAATTTGATGAAAAGGCCGATGAAGGTATATTTTTAGGTTATGCAGCAAAAAGGAAAGGATACAGAGTCTTCAACAAAGAACCATGATCATCGAAGAATCAATCAATATCAAGTTTAATGAGTTAAATCAACACTTAGACGATAACGACAACGAAGACGTGATCACACCAAGTACAGCTACTGCAAAACCTTCACACCAAGCACCAGCTGAGTCTTCAAGCAAAGAAACAGGAACCAGCAATCCTGAGGCTACACCAAAGGAGATGAGATTCTTGGCTGATAATCCAAAGGACTTGGTAATTGGTGAGATTACCAAGGGTGTAAGTACTCGTTCCTCTAATAAAGATATAGCTTCTTGTGTTGCTTTTGTTTCGCAGTTTGAACCTAAAAATATTGAAGAAGCATGTAGTGATAATTTTTGGTTAGATGCTATACAAGAAGAATTAAACCAATTCGAACGGAATCAAGTTTAGGAACTTGTTCCCAAGCCCATTGATCATCCGATAATTGGCACCCGATGGGTATTCCGAAACAAACTGAACGAGAATGGTTTAGTGACTCATAATAAGGCTCGACTCGTAGGTCAAAGATACAATCAAGAAGAAGGTATCGACTATGATAAGACTTATGCCCCAGTTGTAATATTAGAATCCATTCGCATGTTATGTGCATTTGCATATTTTCATAATTTCAAGTTATTTCAAATGGATGTCAAAAGCGCATTTTTGAATTGTTTTATAAAAGAAGAAGTTTATGTAGCTCAACCTCCCGGTTTTACTGGTTTAAATATCCTGAATATGTTTTCAAGTTAAAGAAAGCCTTATACGGTTTAAAACAAGCCCCTCGTGCTTGGTACGATCGTTTAAGCTCATTTCTACTTGATAACGGTTTTTTAAAGGGAAGGTTGACACTACATTGTTTATAAAGTCTTTGAATAACAACATTTTTTTGATTCAAGTCTATGTAGATGATATTATTTTTGGATCTACTGATGAATCTCTTTGTCAAGAATTTTCAAAGTGTACGCAGAATGAGTTTGAGATGAGCATGATGGGAGAGCTGAAATTCTTTCTCGGACTGCAAATCAAAAAATCAACAATGGAACGTTCATAAATCAAGCAAAGTACACAAAGGATCTATTAAAGAAGTTCGACCTGGAAGCAGTCAAGCCACTTAGCACTCCAATGGCGACTTCAACCAAGCTTGATATTGATGAACAAAGCAAACCCGTCGACATACGTAAGTATCGAGGTATGATCGGTAGCTTACTGTATTTAACTGCTAGTCGACCAGACATTATATTTAGTATTTGCTTGTGTGCACGTTTTCAAGCTAATCCTAAGGAATGACATATGTGCGCAGTTAAGCGTATCTTCCGATACCTTAAAGGCACTTCTTCTGTCGACTTATGGTATCCCAAAATCACGTTATTTGACCTAACCGGTTATTCTGATGCTGATTTTGTCGGATGCAAAGTAGATAGAAAAAGCACTAGCGGCACATGTCATTTCCTAGGAAAAGCTCTAGTCTCTTGGTTTAGCAAAAAGCAAAATTCTGTCGCATTATCAACAACCGAGGCTGAGTATATTACCGCAGGACATTGTTGTGCACAAATTTTATAGATGAAGCAAACTTTAGAAGACTATGGATTGCATTTTTTATACATACCCATTTTCTGTGACAATACTGGTTCTATTAATTTGACTAAGAATCCAGTATGTCACTCTCGTACTAAACATATCGAGATTCGACATCACTTTCTTAGATATCATCAACAAAATAGAAAAATAGACCTTGTATACATAGACACACAGAATCAATTAGCTGACATACTCACAAAACCTCTAGCGGAAGATCGTTTCAATTATTTACATCGAGAATTAGGAATTTTAGATGTCAATAATATTAATTAATTTTGTTTTATTAATTAATTTATTCAATACTCATTAATTGTTTTTGAGACAAGCCTAAAAATAGTCTGTCTGTCACCACGACTACGGTCGAAGCGAAGCGGCATTTAAGAGTTCCCCGGTGAACCTCGTCAGCTGGGACAGTACTCCTACAGCTAATCTGAGACAGATGCTGAGTAAAGAATATTAATTTATAAAATAATATTAATAGTAATATTTGAAATTTAAAATTACTAAACTCTGAATTAAACATTTGAAATGAATTGATGAAAAAGATGTGGCCCCACAATTTTTTTTATAGCCAGGCAACCCTTGGCGAATTCAGCCCGAGTTCGGTCCGAATTCGGCCAGAGTTTGGGTGGATATATATATGTACCAGTCAGAACCCGAGGCCCCCTCTTCTTCATTCTTCCAAACCTCATCAAAACAGCAGCAGCCGTGCCCCGAAAACCCTAGTTCTTCTCTACCTTCTTTCTTCCAATCTACGTGGAGATCTTCGTCCAAAATTTGGATTCGTGCGGAGAATCTCATCCTCTACAGCATACCTAATTCTTGGAAGGTATAATTCCTTCTCTCCTCTACATTCAAATTTTTAGGGTTTCTAGTTTTTGGGATAGAATGCCTAAGGGATTTAATCTTTTCAAGAGGAAGACGACCCATGCCAGAGAAGAGGCAACGTCATCTGATCTACATACAGATTCCCTCTTTTCTCGGTCCAATCGGATGATGGTGCATCGGACGAGTTTTATTTCAAAACTCCCGACCAAGCCTTACTTTGGTATGCCGACTTTATTATACGTACTATATGTACCGGATCTCCGATCAAATGGACTGTATTTTTGACCATCGTCCTTACTTTGAGGCATTAGGGTTACATCACTTTACTACTTTACAATTCCCTATAGCTACTAATGCCATTAGACCATTTTACTGTAATTTCGTGTTAGACACTTTTACCATGAGAGCTCGTATCGGCGGGATAGATATCGAGTTCAATGATGAATTGCTAGCAGAAATCTTTGGTCTTCCAAACGAAGGTGCCCCGCTCGATGACATCACTGATTTTGATTTTCCCGAGGGTACGACTCTCGTTAGTTTCAAGAATGAGCTTTGTGCGCCCGCACGTGCTCGTCCTAGAAAGTTCAAGGCCAATAACTTGAATTTGTTTAACTATAAATTACATCGCATCATATATTCAACTCTATTTCCAAAATCTAATTCAAAAGATGATGTCACTGCAATTAAGCTTTCTGCTTTATATCACATTCTTAAGGGGATTCCTTTTTCTGCCTCTAAGACTATCATTCAGATGATGGGTAGATGTCGCGGTAGAGATCGTAACCTCTCTTATGCGATGATCATCCAACGCATCTTTGAGAGATTCGATATTGACTTATCCACTTGTGCTCTGGACCCTAAGCCCAAGTTCCTCAAACTCTCTCGTCGCAACATTGCCACTGTTCCTCCACCTACTGTACCTGCTCCTCCTACACCTACTCCTACAGCACCTGGTCCTCCTCAGTCTTACCCTATGACCTTTGAGGGTATTCACCAGCATCTATCATATCTACAGTTATTTTATGTTGACACTTCCAGGGAACATGAGTTTCGTGACGTGACTCGGTTTCAGGCTATTGCCAACTCCTTCGCGATCTGCGATTTGCACAGACAGGTCACTCTGCTAGCTCTCTACCTCGAGACCCTTTGTTTCTGGCTACCGTATTGATGATGAGGCGGTCCACTCTCTGTTCCAGCCAGGGAACGCATACGATTGGTATCGTACTTCTGGTGCCACTCCTCATACTTCTGGAGCCGGCACTTCTGGAGCTGGTCCTTCTGGACATGCTGGCACTGCAGCCGATGATAATGAGGATGAGGATGATATATTTCTGAGATGTTACTGTTTGAGACTGTCTATTTTGTCTTATGTTTACTTGGAAGTGCTCCGACATTCCAAGATATTATCAGTACACTTTATTTTTGGATATGATTTGTGACTCTTCTTAGACATGTTTTATGCCTCAGTTTGGCATAAGTTTTACTTTATTTTATTATTCAGCTTAGCATTTTATTTGTTTCAGCTTTATAGCTTTATCTTTCTTTATGCTTCATATAAACTGCCTGTGATAAATACCATGCATGTGTTGTTTATATCATTTTAGTTTATCTTATTTTTCTATAAATGTTTTTACCATGCCTGTGATGAATGTTTTTATATTTTGCGTTTCTTCACTGATTGTTACTTATGCATTTATTGCGGGAGAGCTTTCTCTTTGCAAGTATTTTGCTAAGTGACAACGGGGAGAAAGATCTAACATCTTCATGAATACATGAATACAGGTTATGAACAATTTTTTTCATTTTACCTCTTGGTACTTTTGGTACACTTTTGAATTAATCAAAACCAAGATGTTATATCGGCAAGGTTTGTCAATTATCAAAATGGGGGAGATTGTTGGCCCATTGGTCATGGTCAACCTGATTTTAATAATTGATCAAACTCTGTCTCGATATAAATGCGAGTCAATTCAGATGTTTACTAACGACGTTTTGGATACTGATCAAAGATGGATATCTACTCCGTTTAAGACCGAAGCTGTTTGCCACGCAGAATGTATTTCCTTCAAAGCAATGTAATTTTTTATTTTAGTCTAGGAAAAATTGTACACCAAGTCGTACTAGCAAATAGGCTATCCGAAAAAGTTTTTCAAAACTGACCTATCTTTTCAAAATGACCTATGTTTTTGAAAAACATCTATTTTTACAAAAAACTTCTGAAGGACTTTTTCAAAAACCAAAATTATTTTTCATAAAATCAACTGACCAAACCTTGACAGAACTCGGCCAGAGTTCGGCCAGAGTTCGGCCAAGTTAACGTTATGTGAACGTTTGATTTTGAACTTGATCTCCCTTCAGTTGTGGTTTGTTACAAAGAGTTCTGTCCGAATTCTGCCCAAATTCTGCCCAAATTATGTCAGAGTTCTGTCTTTGGAAAAACTATAAATAGAGAAGGATTTCGATCATTTCAAATCACGAATTCACTTTCAATCTCTTCTCATCTAAAGCTTACATTTCTTCCAAAGAGTTCTAAAAAGCTTCCATTTTCAAATCCCAAGCCAGTTACAATCCTCTAGTCGATTTGCCAGTGCGGTACGGTCTAGAAGTTTCAGAGCGATTGTAATCAGAGGATTGATTGAAGATTGACTCTTCACAATTGAAGTTGGTCGAGTTCTTCGTATCAAAGCTCGTGTCTATAGAAGTTGCAAGGACTTCGTATGAAAACTTGCAGGATTTTTCAATAGTGGATTCAACTGGAAGCTAGAGTTCTTCCGACTGGACTAGTCCTCACAAGAAGAAACCAGTATAAATCTCGGTGTTTGCATTTGCCTTCTAATCTCTTTTTCACTTACAGTTATTTATTTTTGTGATTATCATTATATCTGTGATCTAACTGCTGTCAAGTTTTAATTAGCAATATTCTGCTGCCTACTCTATTCACCCCCGCCTAGAGTATTCTGCTATACGATTTCATTCCTACAAACAAGAGATCAACGGATACCAAACCCTCGCCCCGAGTATGGACTCGCAGGTTTGAACAAATCACTAACCCTCGCCCCGAGTGTGGACTCGCAGGTTAGTTCAAGACAGTCACCCTCGCCCCGAGTGTGGACACACAGGTGAGAAAATTGAAACAAGGAAATAGCAGTTCAATTTATAACACACTCATTCTTATGATGTGGTACGAATAAGTCAAGGTACAGGTGAGAATATATCCAATATGAACTATAATGTCAAACCATGACGGAATATGAAAAGACCAGTAAACTAGTGTGCATAATATAAAGAAAAACTCATATCAACGATCAGTCAAAGAAACTAGATAATGCATATATCAATGAGAAAGAAACATAAGCATGAAATAAACTTTAGAGGAAGGCAAGGTATACTTGCCTGGTAGTAGCACGAAGAAACAATATTATCCAGTCAATCGACGAGCCACAAAAGTCAAACTCTCACAACTGTCTCCGGGGGCTGAAACAGATATTACCAACTTGTTTAGAATAGTCAAATTAGCTTGGATAGTCTACTCATAAGTCCAATTCTCTACACAGGGGCAAAATAATAATTTTGGGTCAAAACGATGTCCGCCGTTGGACCCGCTTTGTACCGAAAAGCATGCCAACATCTTTGGTCTCTAAAGTGATAAAACTATATGTCTATAGGTACGGTTTTTCGATGTAAAGCCAACCGTTTGTCCAAAGTTGGATTTCGGTGGGCCGTGCACAAATTCGCCTGTTGGATCGGGTCGTGGGCCCGCCGAAAGGGTGTTTCGATCGATTCTTAGAATCAGAACAAACTTGGCATACAAGACCAGAAAATTAATATGGTCCTGTTGGCACAAGTTTCGTCTCGATATGACGAACGTGCAAGAAGTTATAGGCTAGTTTGCAAAGGGGCCGAGATGGGGTATCTCGACGGATACGCCTCGATTTCGTCGTACACACACAACGAAATTGAGTTCTGTCGAATCCCACATGTCGACAACGTCTATACACGTCTTTTGATGCTCATGGGTTGAGACCATGTGCCCTGTTGTCGGAGCGCATGCCCTATCGGTGATTTTTCAAAATTTCTATAGTTTGAAAATAGTTTTTCGTCAATATTGGGAAGCCGATTTCTCGGCGCATAGTCGTTGAAATTGACTTCTGTAAAAAGGGTTCTGTAGCCCTAGGTATCGTCTAGGACTGTCTTTAAGTTGATTTTGGAAATTTCTAGTATTGGGTTCAGAATTTCTTTTCGAATACAGGGGGGGATGGATTTACTGTTCTGCGTTCGGACAGTTTCCACTCGACTTTGTGTCGATCTCACGGGCAGGTTGTTCGACTTGATCCTAACCTATTTACTAGTATATCAAGGTGGCTATGTAGTCTCCCGATAGAAGTTTATAGTTTCAAAAATAATTGAGCAAACAGGAAGAAAACTGAGTGAGAATATGGTACCTGGACTGCCGTAATTGCCTTTACAATGCGCGTGCGCGTGGATTGGCCATCCCTGGGCGGTACTGCTATCATCCATGGCAGCGTTCAGGTCGTCAGGGTAGCACCCAGGACTAGGGGGATGTTGGCGACTTCTTAGGGTTAGGGTTAGGGTTTATCTCTTTTTCATCTTTGTGTCGAGGGTTTCATGGGGATGCTCGTACGGTTTGGGCTCGGAAAGCCGCTCACAGGTTTGTTTATTTATTTATTTATTTTTTCCTTTTTCTATATATAGATATATTCTTTGTATAACTACTTCTATCCCTTTACATGTATATCCACATATACATATGATAAATACATATATACCATACCATATGTATATGTCAAGATTTAGATAATAACTAAAACAAAATAATTAACATTTTTATTTATTTCCACACTTCCTAATTATTTATAAGTTAATATATATGTTTTTATTATTTTTCCTAATAACACAATTACTTAATAAGAAGATATTTATATACCAATTATTGTATCAATATAACAATGATAAACTTATAATCACCAAATGTAGGTATAGTATTGGGGAACACCGTATACTCCTGCTCTAATTGGTCACCGAAAATCGTTCAAATGTTCTAAATTGCCATATAATAGTAATACCTATATTGTACATTATAATAAATGTTTAAAAAATATTTTTCAATCCCTAAATAAAATACAAAATATTTTTATACACATAAAGTGTGTCTACATGGGTGTCTTTGGCCTCACTACATGCCTACATGGACATGGGCTCGGTTCGGGTCAAGTTAAGCCTGAATTGGCACAACCGGGTCTCCTAAAAATCATAATATCAATAAATAAATAAATAAATTATTTATAGGTTCATGTCACAACTTAGCCAGATTTTTTTAGTTAGAACACACCTATGGCTTGGCCTTCCCTACCATGGCTAAAACATTAGTCAAGGCACACAACTACACTATCCGTGCCATGATTTCTAGTCACCTTGTACCCTAAATCTCAACCATGACTAAGGTCATCTATCGTAACAACTATTTAATTAAAGTATTTATAAAATTCTAAAAATTACCATTTAATTCAAATAAATAATAAAAAAATATTTTTAAAATTTTGGGAAGAGAGGTTACAAATCTACCCACCTTAAAAATAAATTCGTCCTTGAATTTTTAGGAGCAATCAATATCGATGGGTATGCTACTATAGATATGAATATCTAGAAAGGGTATTCTTAGATACTTTGATCTTTTTAATCAAGTAATTTAACGAACCAATATTTTTTCTCAATATTAGCCTTGGAAAAAAACTTTCATAACTTCCAATGCCCAAATTCATGTATATAGCTATCCCACAATCATATATTAGTTTACATGGGACCTAAAGTCTAATCCTCTTTATAGTCAAATATTCACAATCAATTTCGCTATTTTTTCTACTTAATTCACTCATTCAAGCCTACAAATGTCAAAGATTCATCTACATGTTTACAATGGTAAGGTCGGTATCATTTAATTCCTCATCCTAAATCATCAAAACTACATATCATAAACTTTCCTTGTCATATATATAACTCGCACAAGTCCTGAAACTTTTAAAATCCACAATTTGTTTTACTAAAGATTTTACTAACCGTTGTACTAAATCAGGTCGCAACTCACATTATTCTTATGGTATCCACTAACAAAATTATTACCATATTATTTTCCTCAACCATATCTAGTAAACTCATCTAATCTCCTTCAACTTTTCACTAACGTCATGTTCCTTCATCAATTTCTCTTTATTTATAAGAGATCCAAATTTTCGTGAGGACTTCTAACCACCTTTGACCCAATCGTATCTATATACAAAACTCATATCATCCAAGTGGAAATTCCTAAAAATCAAATGTCATTACTACACTATCCTAGTGAAAACTAATCAAATAATGGTTTTAATGTTTCTTATGAGTATAAGTCATCAACTATTTTAACCCATACAAGATCCTTGAGTTCTAATTTCTTAAGGCTTAGTATCGATACTTATAATGGTAAGGGAGACATTGATATCCCAAAATGTAATTGTATATTTCTACAAGTTTAGTCACCCTTGATCAGTCAACATGCATGCTCATGCTAGCTTCTAGTAAAACATTCAAAATTAACATCAATGTTATCACTAACTCTGGAAAGGGTAGGTAGTAGATTCTAGGTTTTGATTTAATCTTTGCTAACAAGGTCTAACTACCACCCTTCTCTACTCCCATATATGAGAGTTACATATCTAGAATTTTCTAACTATGGTAATTCCTATCTTCTCAATTCTTTAAAACATGTGCTTTTATTCATCATACGATGGTTTTCATATGTGGAGGATTACCAAACACGTTTACTCGTCTCTCTGAAATATAAAGAGATAAAAACAAGAATAATGATGGCAATAAGAAATACGCGAGTGCAAGTGTGAAGGACAAAGGAGATAATCAATTTCAAAAAGGATTTTCAAGGCAAATATGGATTGAGATTCCTAGTCAAGTTTTAATCCAATCGCAGGGTCGCTCGGTACAGTAACGTAACTGAAACGATATGCTCTGATATGCATGGGCCACCAAAAGAATATGTCACGACCCACACCCGCTTTTTGGGATGCGAGTGCGTGCACAAGCCAGCTACGTATCAAGCGGACTCCATCCCAACTCAAATACGTATAAGTTATCTAGACTATGGTAATATGCTTAGTCATGGCAAGTTAAACTATATCTCAATCCACCAGAAGAATATCAAACAAGAATGAACATTATGGTTCATGGTCTGCAGCCCACTAGCACATATGTCCGATTAGTCTCCAAAGAAAAAAACATGAGTCTATAAAAGTAGGCTAACAAGCAGAATAGATCATGTTAAGGAATATAAAGCACGAGAGGATATAAAGTAATATCGCTAGCATACCTGGATCCTACAAATGTAATCAACTACCATCATGATCAGCTAACTAACTCCGTACAATCAACTAACTGAAGAGATCATCAGGTCCTCAGGGGACTAGAAGATACATGAAATATGTCTATCTAACTATTTATCATGCATAAGGAATAAACATGAAAGAGACAGAAGATGACAAGTGACTATGAACATCGATATGAGAACAACTATGCATAAATGAACTGCTAGAAGAAAATAGGTGAACAAGAGATCAACGGATACCAAACCCTCGTCGAGTGTGGACTCGCAGGTTTAAACAAATCACTAACCCTCGCCCCGAGTGTAGACTCGCAGGTTAGTTCAAGACAGTCACCTTCGCCCCGAGTGTGGACTCACAGGTACAAACGGTCAACCCTCGTCCCGAGTGTGGACTCACATGTTGAGAAAATTGAAACAAAGAAATGGCAGTTCAGTTTATAATGCACTCATTCTTATGACACGGTACGACTCAGTCAAGATACAGGTGAGAACATATCAAATATGACTATAATGTCAAACCATGATGGTATATAAAAAAGACCAGTAAACTAGTGTGCGTAATATAAATGAAAATTATATCAACGATAGTCAAAGAAACTAGACATATATCAAAGAAAAAGAAACATAAGCATGTAAATAAACTGTAGAGGAAGGCAAGGTATACTTGCCTGGTGGTAGCCCGAAGAAACAACACTATCAAGTCAATCGACGAGCCATAAAAGTTAAACTCTTACAACAGTCTCCAGGGGCTGAAACAGATATTACCAACGTATTTAGAATAATCAAATTAGCTTGGATAGCATACCCATAAGTCCAATTCTGGACAGGGGCAAAACGATAATTTTGGGCAAAACGATGTCCGCCGTTGGACCTGTTTTGTACCGAAAAGCTTGCCAACATCTATGGTCTCTAAAGTAGTCAAATTATATGTCTATGGGTCCAGTTTTTTGATATGAACCATGTTGGCCATTGGTCATGGTCACACCTGATTTTAATAATTGATCAAACTCTGTCTCGATATAAATAAGTCAATTCAGATGTTTACCTACGACGTTTTGGACACTGCTCAACAATGGATATTTACTATGTTCAAGATCGAAGCTGTTCCGAAGCTGTTTGCCATTCAGAATGTACTTCCTGCTAAGCTATGTAATTTTTTATTTTATTAGTCGAAATACATTGTACACTGAGTCGTACTGGCAAATAGACTATCCGAAAACTTTTTTCAAAACCATCTATTCTTTTACAAATGACCTACATTTTTGAAAAATATCTTTTTTTATAAAAAGCTTCTGAAGGACTATTCAAAAAGCCAAAATTTTTTTAAAATGAACTGGCAGAACCCTAGCAGAACTCGGTCCGAGTTCGACCAGAGTTCGGCCAATTGGAACGTTAGTGAACGTTAGATTTTGAACTTGGTCATCCTTCAGTTGCGATTTTTTACAAAGAGTTCTGTCCGAATTCTGCCCAAATTCTGTCAGAGTTCTGTCTTTGAAAAAACTATAAATAAAGAAGTATTTCGATCATTGCAGATCACCAATTCACTTTCAATCTCTTCTCTTCCTGAGCTTACATTCTTCCAAAGTGTTTTCAAAAAGCTTACATTTTCAAATCTCAAGCCAGTTACAATCCTCTAGTCGATTTCCTAGTGCGGTGCGGTCCAGAAGTTTCAGAGAGATTGTAATCAGAGGCTTGATAGAAGATACAACTCTTCACAATTGAAGTTGGTCGAGTTCTTCGTATCAAAGCTCGCGTCTGTAGAAGTTGCAAGGACTTCGTATAAAAACTTGCGAGATTTTCCAATAGTGGATTCAACTGAAGCTAGAGTTCTTCCGACTGGACTAGTCCTCACAAGAGGGAAACCAGTATAAATCTCGGTGTTTGCGTTTGCCTTCTGATCACTTTTAATTTCTGTCATTTACTTTGTGATTATTATTATATCTGTGATCTAATTGCTAACAAGATTTTTAATTAGCAATATTTCGCTGCCTACTCTATTCACCCCCCTCCTCTAGAGTATTCTGCTTTACGATTTGTTCCTACAATTGGTATCAGAGCGGGTTATACAGGTAAAACAAGGTAAAATTGTTATATTCAATTTTATATAGATCACAGCATTACACATGGCAACTGTGAAATTCACAAGTGAAGGCCAAGCCACAAACAGACCTCCACTGTTTGACAGCACAAACTACACTTATTGGAAAACATGTATGAGTTTTTCTGAAATCTCTTGATTTTGACTTATGGTCTATAGTTATTGATGGCTATAAAAAGCCACCTTGTATTAATGTTGATGGTGTTTTAGTTGAAAAATCCTATGACAAATATACAGAGGAAGAAAAAAAAAGGCCAGTCTTGACGCATACTATTAACGCTTTATTTTGTGCCTTAGACAGAACTGGATTCAACAGGGTGTCTACTTGCACAACAAACAAAGTATGGAAACTTCTCGAAGTAACCCACGAAAGAACAACACAAGTCAAGGAGTCAAAGATGAGCAGACTTACTCAGGAGTACGAGGCGTTCAAAATAAAGCCAAGTGAATTAGTCACTCAGATGTTTACAAGATTCTTGGATATTGTAAATCCTCTGTCTTCACTAGGCAAGGATAGTAACCATGAGAAGATTCGCAAACTTCTACGAGCCCTTACAAAGAACTGGATTCCAAAGGCTACTGCAATCATTGAAGGGAACGACCTCTCAATAATGTCTCTAGAAACACTCATGGGTAAGCTACTCACTCACGAGTTAGAATTTCAAGACTTTGAAGATGCTACACCAAAGAATTTCAAGACTTTGAAGATGCTACACCAAAGGAGAAGTCAGAGAAGACGATCGCTCTCAAGGCTCAACAAAGAAGAACCATCGAAGATGATTCTGACGAAAGCGACTCCAACTCTGAAGATCAAGCTCTTCTGGTAAAAAATTCAAGAAGTTCATGAGATTTAACAGAAGAACAAAAGACAGCAAAGACAACAACAAAACAACGAAGAAGATCCTATTTGCTACGGATGCAAGAAGAAAGGACACATGATGAAAGATTGTCCCTCAGCATCATCATCAAAGAAAAGCAGCAAATATGACAAAGGCTACCTGAAGAAATCTATATCAAGGAAGCACGCCAACACAATCATATCGCATGAAAGTGAAGCCAGCGACTCATAAGATGAACAATCGGATGACTCTGCAAATGTATGCTTGATGGCTTGTGATCAGGTAATTATTAATCCTCTATTTGATCCTTATGATGATTTCACCTTTGAGCAACTAGGAGAGGCTTTCAGTGAACTGTTAGATGATTATAGGAAACTGCGTAGAAAATATAAAACCTCTAAGAAGGTACTCAAAGAGTACAAAGGTGAAATATAAAGACTTACCGACCTAATAGATCATGTTAGAGATAATGACTTTTTAAATGAGTCTGGTGAGCTTTCTTCTATTAAATTTGTTACACGAGACTGTTAAGTTATCCGAAGAAAAAGCCAACTATTATCTAGTTAAAGGAAGACTATCTAAGGAGGAAAGAGTCTCCAGTATGCACAGGTCAGATTAGAATCACTCACATCTGACTATACTAAATTATATGACACTTCCAAAAAGTTGAAAATTAGTTTAGGAAAACCTAAAGTTGCTGCTTCCTATTCTAACACGTGTCAATTACCGAATCATCGGAACACGCCAACACTGTCAGACTAAACCATACCAAGACTATGCCCAAGAAGACTAATAGGCATGCATTCTTTTATACTAGAAAACCAAAACCTACCAATCATGCACCTCATACTACTTTCACACTCAACATGCTAAATGTCATTATTGTGGACTCATTGGTCATATATCTTCTGCATGTAGAATCAAAAAGTTAGTAGATTTAAATATTTATGCATGGATACCGAAAACTAACCAGTTAGGACCCTACAAGAAATGGGTACCAAAAGTTTCATCTGCAAATTGTTTTGTAGGTGGGACGCCCTTCATGCTAGAGCAAATGGATCCTCGACAGCGGTTGCTCACGGCACATGACCGGTGACGCTTCATTATTCGCAACACTGTCGAAGAGAATAAAGAAGGATACGTCTCCTTCGATAATAATTTAAGAGGGTACATAATCGGTATCGGTGACATTGGTAAGGCTCCCTATCTAGTGATTAAAGATGTTTGTCTATTTACTGAGTTAAAACATAATCTGCTCAGCATAAGCCATTTAGCTGATCACGGTTATGGTATTAACTTCGTAAAGATAAATGTACTATAATTTATAGTTCAACTGGTAGCACTATATTTGAAGGTATTAGGAAGACATATATACGTATTCTATTTGTTGGAAGATGCTAACACAGCAGGTAGATGTTTGATGGCCAAAAGCGTTGAGAGTCAACTATGGCATATGAGACTCGGTTATGCAAACATGGATACAATTTCAAGATTATCTACGAAGAAGTTGGTACACGGCTTACCAGATATTTCTTTCAAGAAGGATATGATATGTAGTAAATGTGAAAAGAACAAAGCAACTAAATCGCATTCAATTCCAAGAACACTGTAAGTACACTATACCTTTACAATTGTTATATGGACTTATTTAGACCCAGCAGAATTGTCAGTCTAGGTGGTAAGTTATATGCAGTATAGATGACTTCTCTAGATATACATGGGTTTATTTTCTTGCACGCAAGAATGATGCATTATCAGAATTCGTCCCCTTTTGCAAGAAATTACAGAATAAAAAAGGGTTCATGATTACTCATATTCATAGTGATCATGGCGACGAATTTGAGAATGCAAAATTCAAGCAATTTTGTGACACACACGGTTATTTGCATGAATTCTCTTGCCCAGGACTCCGCAACAAAATGGAGTTGTGGAACGTAAAAACAGAACTCTATCTGAAATGGCTAGAGTAATATTAAACCAGTTTAGTCTACCTAGATACTTATGGGCTGAAGCTGTAAATACAGCATGCTATATTCTCAATAGGGTTCTAATTCGACCTATATCGAAGAAGACTCCCTATGAATTATGGTTTGATAGAACACCAAATGTTTCTTATTTCAAAATCTTTGGTTGTAAATGCTTTATTCTTAATACTAAAGATGATTTGAGTAAATTTGATGAAAAGACCGATGAAGGTATATTTTTAGGTTATACAGCAAAGAGCAAAGGATATAGAGTCTTCAACAAAAGAACCATGATCATTGAAGAATCATCACATCAGATGAACCTCCACAAAAGAACATGATATAGAGTCTTCAGCAAAGGTATATTCTTAATACCAAGTACAGCTACTGCAAAACCTTCACACAAAGACACAGAACCATCACATCAGGCATCAGATGAACCTCCAAGCAAAGAAGCCAGAACTAGCAATCCTGAGACTACGCCAAAAGAGAGATTCTTGGCTAATCATCCAAAGGACTTGGTAATTGGTGAGATTACCAAGGGTGAAAGTACTCGTTCCTCTAATAAAGATATAGCATCTTGTGTTACTTTTGTTTCGCAGTTTGAACCCAAAAATATTGATAAATCATGTAGTGATAACTTTTGGTTAGATGCTATGCAAGAGAATTAAACCAATTCGAACGGAATCAAGTTTAGGAACTTGTTCCCAAGCCCATTGATCATCCGGTCATTGGCATCCGATGGGTACTCCAAAATAAACTGAATAGAATGGTTTAGTGACTCGTAATAAGGCTCGACTCGTAGCTAAGGATACAATCAGGAAGAAGGTATCGACTACGATGAGACTTATACCCCAGTTGCGAGATTAGAATCCATTCGCATGTTATGTGCATTTGCATGTTTTTCATAATTCTAAGTTATTTCAAATTGATGTCAAAAGCGCGTTTTTAAATGGTTTTATAAAAGAAGAGGTTTATGTAGCTCAACCACCCGGTTTTACTGATTTTAAATTTCCTAAATATGTTTTCAAGTTGAAGAAAGCTTTATACGGTCTGAAACAAGCCTCTCGTGCTTGGTACGATCGTCTAAGCACTTTTCTACTTGATAACGGTTTTTTCAAAGGGAAAGTTCAAAGGGAAAGGTTGACACTACTTTGTTTATAAAATCTTTGAATAATATTCTTTTGATTCAAGTCTATGTAGATGATATTATCTTTGGATCTACTGATGAATCTCTTTGCCAAAAAATTCAAAGTGTATGTAGAATGAGTTTGAGATGAGCATGATGGGAGCTGAAATTCTTTCTCGGACTACAAATCAAACAAACCAGCAATGGGACGTTCATAAATCAAGCAAAGTACACAAAGGATCTATTAAAGAGTTCGACATGGAAGCAGTCAAGCCACTTAGCACTCCAATGGCGACTTCAACCAAGCTTGATATTGATGAACAAGGCAAACCTGTCGACATATGTAAGTATCGAGGTATGATCGGTAGCTTACTATATTTAACTGCTAGTCGACCAGACATTATGTTTAGTGTTTGTTTATGTGCACGCTTTCAAGCTAATCCTAAGGAATCACATTTGTGCGTAGTTAAGCGTATCTTTTGATACTTTAAAGGCACTTCTTCTGTCGGCTTATGGTATCCCAAAACTACATCATTTGACCTAACCGGTTATTTTGATGGTGATTTTGCCGGATGCAAAGTAGATAGAAAAAGTACTAGCGGCACATGTCATTTCCTAGAAAAAGCTCTAGTCTCTTGGTTTAGTAAAAAGCAAAATTCTGTTACATTATCAACAACCGAGACAGAGTATATCGCCGCAGGACGTTGTTGTGCACAAATTTTGTGGATGAAACAAACCTTAGAAGACTATGGATTGTATTTTACACATACCCATTTTCTGTGACAATATTAGCTTTATTAATTTGACTAAGAATCCAGTATGTCACTCTCGTACTAAACATATCGAGATTCGACATCACTTTCTTAGAGATCATCAACAAAATGGAGATATAGATCTTGTATACATAGACACACAGAATCAATTAGCTGACATACTCACAAAACCTCTAGCGGAAGTTCGTTTCAATTATTTACGTCAAGAATTAGTCATTTTAGATGTCAATAATATTAATTAATTTTGTTTTATTAATTAATTTATTCGATACTCATAAACTATTTTCGAGACAAGTCTAAAAAGAGTTTGTCTGTCACCACGACTACGGTCGAAGCGAAGCAGTAATTAAAAGTTCCCCGGTGAACCTCCGTTAGCTGGAAAAGTACTCCTACAGCTAATCTGAGACAGATGCTGAGTAAAGAATATTAATTTATAAAATCATATTAATTATATTACTTTGATATTTAAAATTACTAACTTTGAATTAAACACTTGAAATGAATTATTGAAAAAGATGTGGCCCCATTTTTTTTTTGATATATATATATATATATAGCCAGGCAACCCTTGGCGAATTCGGCCCGAGTTCGGTCCGAATTTGGCCAGAGTTCGGCTGGGTATATATATGTACCAGCCAGAACCCGAGGCCCCCATCTTCTTCATTCTTCCAAACTACATCAAACAGCAGCTGCCGCGCCTCCAAACCCTAGTTTTTCTCCATCCTTGTTCTTCCAATCCGAGTGGAGATTCTCGTCCAAACTTTGGATTCGTGCGGAGAACTTCGTCCTCATCAGCATATCTAATTCTTGGAAGGTATAATTCCTTCTCTCCTCCACTTTTCAATACTTAGGGTTTTTAGAAATTTTGGGAAAGAATGCCTAAGTTCAATCCCTTCAAATGGAAGAAGTCTAATGCCAGTGAAGAGGCATCGTCTTCAGATCCGCATACGGATTGCCTCTTTTCTTCGCTCCAATCGGATGACAGTGCGTCGACGAGTTTTACTTTAAAACTTCCGATCAAGCTTTATTGTGGTACGCCATTTTATCATGCGTACTATTTGCACCGAATCGCCGATTAAATGGACTATTTTTCCAGATCACCGCCCTTATTTTGAGGCATTAGGGTTACAACATTTTGTTACCTTACAATTCCCCATTGCCACTAATGCCATTAGATATTCTATTGTAATTTCGTGTTAGACACTTTTATCGCGAGGACACGTGTCAGGAATCGATATCGAATTCACTGATAAAATTAGCAAAAATCCTTGGTATCCCGAACGAAGGTGTACCGCTCGATGACATCACTGATTTTGATTTCTCGATGGCACGACACTCGTTAGTTTCAAGAATGAGCTTTGTGCGCCCGCACGCGCTCGTCCTGGAAAGTTCAAGGCTAATAACTTGAACTTGTTTAACTACGAATTATATCACATCATCTATTCCACTTTACTTCTAAAATCCACTTCCAAAGATGATGTCACTGCACTTGAGCTTTCTGCTCTTTATCATATTCTTAAGGGGATTCTTTTTCTGCCCTAAGACTATCATCCAGATGATGGGTAGATGTCGCGGAAGAGACCGCAACCTATCTTATGCGATGCTTATTCCTCGTATCTTTCAGAGATTTGATATTGACCTATCTACTTGTGCTGTCGACCCCGAGCCCAAGTTCCTCAAACTCTCTCGTCGCAGTATTGCCATTATTCCTCCATCTACTGCACCTGCTCCTCCTGTACCTACTCCTACAGTACCTGTTCCTCCTCATTCTTATCCTATGCCATTTGAGGGTATTCATCAGCACTTATAAGATCTGTAGTCCTTCTATGTTGACACTTCCAGGGAACGTGAGTTTCCTGACGTGACTCGGTTCCAGGCTATTGTCAACTCCTTCGCCGATCTGAGATTTGTGCATATAGGTCACTCAGCTAGCTCTCTACCTCGAGACCCTTCTGTTTCTGGCTACCGCATTAATGATGAGGCGGTCCACTCTCTGTTCCAACCAGGGAACGCTTACAATTGGTATCGTACTTCTGGTGCCACTCCTCATACTTCTGGAGCTGGTACTTTTGGACATGCTGGCGCTACAGCTGATGACGATAATGACGAGGATGATAATTTTTAAGATGTTAGATATTGAGACTGTTACTTATGTCTTATGTTTACTTGGAAATGCTCCTACATTCCAAGTTATTATCAGCACTTTTATTTTATTATGTAACTCTTCATAGACATGGTTTTGATTATGCCTCAGTTTTGGCATCTTAGTTTATTATTCAGCATTTTATAGCATTATCTCTCTTTTTATGCTTCAATATAAACTGCCTATGACAAATACCATGCATGTGTTATTTATACAATATCTTTTTAACTGTTTATACCATGCCTGTCATGAATATTCACATATATTTTTTACTGTATTTTTTTACTGTTTGTTACTTATACATTTATTGCGGGAGAGCTTTCTCTTTTGCAATTATTTTGCTAAGTGACAACGGGAAAGAAATAAGATCTAACATTTTCGTGAATACAGGTTATGAACAATTTCTTTTGATTACTATTTTGAATTGATCCAAGCATAGATGTTATATCGGCAAGGTTTGTCAATTATCAAAATGGGGGAGATTGTTGGCCCATTGGTCATGGTCACACCTGATTTTAATAATTGATCAAACTCTGTTTCGATATAAATGTAAGTCAATTCAGATGTTTACCTATGTCGTTTTGGATACTGCTCAACAATGGATATTTACTATGTTCAAGACCGAAGCTGTTCGGAAGTTGTTTGCCATTCAGAATGTACTTCCTGTTAAGCTATGTAATTTTTCATTTTATTGAGTCTAGGAATACATTGTACACAGAGTCGTACTGGCAAATAGACTATCCGAAAACTGTTTTTCAAAACCATCCTATTCTTTTACAAATGACCTACGTTTTTGAAAAACATCCTTTTTTTTACAAAAGCTTCTGAAGGACTTTTCAAAAAGCCAAAATTGATTTTTCTCAAAAATGAACTGGCAGAACCCTAGCAGAACTCGGTCTAAGTTTGGCCAGAGTTCGGCCAATTGGAACTTTAGTGAACGTTAGATTTTGAACTTGGTCATCCTTCAGTTGCAGGTTTGTTACAAAAGTTCTTTCCGAATTCTGCCTGAATTCTGTCAGAGTTCTTGGAAAAACTATAAATATAGAAGTATTTCGATCATTTCAGATCACCAATTCACTTTCAATCTCTTCTCTTCCTGAGCTTACATTCTTCCAAAGAGTTTTTAAAAAGCTTATATTTTTAAATCCAAGCCAGTTACAATCATCTAGTCGATTTGCCAGTGCGGTGCGGTCTAGAAGTTTCAGAGAGATTATAATCAGAGGCTTGATAGAAGATACAACTCTTCACAATTGAAGTTGGTCGAGTTCTTCGTATCAAAGCTCGCGTCTGTAGAAATTGCAAGGACTTCGTATGAAAAACTTGCGGGATTTTCCAATAGTGGATTCAACTGGAAGCTAGAGTTCTTCCGACTGGACTAGTCCTCACAAGAGGGAAACCAGTATAAATCTCGGTGTTTGCGTTTGCCTTCTGATCACTTTTAATTTCTTTCATTTACTTTATGATTATTATTATATCTGTGATCTAACTACTAACGAGATTTTTAATTAGCAATATTCTGCTGCCTACTCTATTCACCCCCCCTCTAGAGTATTATGCTTTATGATTTCGTTCCTACAAACCCAATCGTATGTCCAAAGTTGGATTCCAGTAGGTCGTGCACATATTCGTACGTTGGATCGGGTCACGGGCCCGCCAAAAGGACGTTCCGGTCAACCTTCTCAGAATCAGACCAAACTTGGCATACAGGGCGATACAGAGTATCTTGATGGATACGCCTCGATTTCGTCGTACATGCACAACAAAATTGTGTTCTGTCGAATTCCACATGTCGACAACGTCCGTACGCGTCTTTCGATTTTCATGGGTTGCAACCACGTCACCCGATTTGTCGGAGGGCACACCGTGTCGGAGATTTTCTCAAAATTTCTATAGCTTGAAACATTTTTTCGTCAATATTCACTACAACAAAAAGGCCTATTAATAACGCTCGACAAGACGTATTGATGACGCCTGATACCTAAGCGTTATCAAAGTTCGAAATACCTTTTTTCTATGACGGTTTGGGCTAATTCTGGACTTTTTATAACGTTTATAAAACAAAACGTCATTAATATTTTAGAGCGGTGGCAAACTTGTAATATTTTTTAAGTTTAATTTTTGGCAAATCCTTCTACACCCCGTCAGCGCTTCAACAAAATTTTTTTCTCTACCCCAATTCTGGTCGGTCTTCAACTTCTCCTCCTTTCTCCTCCCTCCTCTCCCCCAACTCCAAAATCCTAAGGATTAGATCCAAAACCTTAACTCTAGTTCAGCAACACCCTCCTCTCCTCCTCTTCTTCTCCTTCTTTCCTCTAACTATAAGACCCTAACCCTAGAGCCCGTTCTCTTCAAAATTAGGGCTAGGGTTTTTAATTTTTTCTTCCTCCCGACAAAAAATAGGGAAGCGGGTTCATGACGTTCCTCTCCGGCGTGGTGTCGCACGTGATGCTGGGCTACACGGTGGTGGGGGCGATCTGCAATGCGACAACGAGATGAGCAGTTCCTGCAGGAGATGAGCTCCGCGAGGCCGAGCAGTTCCTGTAGGAGATGAGCAACAACGGCTTCGTCCCCGCCCTGCCGCTGCCGCGACCTACTCATCGACGGCCTCGTCGACGCCGGCTACCTCGAGTCCGCCAAGTCCCTCATCTGTCGCATGGTCAGGGAGGGTGCCCTGCCCACCCTCAACTCGCTTCTAGAGGCACTGGCCAGGGCCAGGGAGGTCGAGTTCTATGTCGCGCTGCTCGATGACGCGGCCGGGCTCGGGCTGTGTCCCGATATATCTATATATAAGCATATAATCCCGACGGTCTCCAAGGCCGAAATGATCGACTAGGCATTCAGGCTGATTTACAGTACGATAGAGGACGGGCATAAGCCTTCCCAAGCCTGTACGTGGGGATCATCAAGGTGCTGTGCAAGTCGGCAGTTTTAGGGACGCATTCAGCTTTTTTGGGATATGAAGGCAAAGCGGCACCCGCCGAACAGGACGGTGTACACGATGCTGGTGAAGATGTGCGTGAGGGGAGAGAGGTTCGTGGACACGGTAAACTATCTGGTGGAGATGACGGAGATGGGGCTGGCACCGAGGGGGCAAGAGCTTTGACATGGTTGTCGACGGGTTGAAGCACACGGGGATGCATGAGCTCGCGAAGAGGATGGAGCAAATGCAGATCTCTTCGCTAAGAGGGGAGTGAGTGGCCGATTGTTTGGTAGAACCGGGAGGAAATCGTGTTATGGTGATGCATTCTGTTGGATTCGATGGCTGAGGTAACTAAAGGAGGCATTTTGATACCGCTTTTTTCATTCATAATCATGCTTATTGTTGGTGTTTAGTTACAAATCAGTGTGAATTATGTTTATGTAGTGTTTTGGACCTTTAGAAGAGAGCTACAAAAACCTGCTTAGATTACTCAAGAGTCGATAACATATGCTAAGTACCAACTGCATCATGGTAATGCCACTAGCCCAGTATTAGTTCATAGATTCTTCAGTCTGACATACGATAACTGTAATAAACTCAAACGAGTGCCATGATCATATTTACCTGTCGTTCATGAATCTTGAGTTTGATATGGAATCATCAAATGACTGCTCCTATTTTGGTATTTATTTTATTTTATGTGATGTGAACATTTTAATTTTTTGGGCTTATAGATGATAATATGGTGTTCATATATATATATATATATATATATATATATATATATATATATATATATATATATATAAACTTATATGGATGTAAGAATATGGTTCCGTTCGATGATTGGGACGATCGCCTGCTCGCGATCGAGGAGATCCAAGCAATGGTACACACAAGGAAAGAAGCTTCACTGAAACGAGAGAGGGCTCTCTCCTATGCTTTCTCACATCAGGTTTTTTTTAAGCTCGGTTTACTTTTTGTTCTCACATTTAATTTCCTCTGTTCTAGTAAATCACTAACGAACTACGAATGTGACAGATATAGAGGTCCAATAGGAACCTCTCTCGACCAGTCCACGAAGACGAAGAGAAGGAAGAGGAAAGAGGAGGTCGAGCCTCCGCAGGGGCTCGACTGCTGGATTGCCTCCAGAGCCTCATTCGACAACCACCACCACAGTGCCAGCAGCAACACCAGCTGAGGCAGAGCAAGAGCCTCCACGGAGTACCACAGGGACCCCATCAAAACTTTCGAGATCAACACGGCCCGCCCCTTCTTCTACTCGACCCGACCAATGCCATCCCCCAGCGGCCCCAAACGAGCTCGTCCCCCCTCCACAGGCACTCCCGGTAAAATTGTGTTCAGACTCGCATATTCTATAGATTTTGGTTGTGACTCTTCTTTCAGATTCATTCTGACTCAAAGTCATTTTCGTTTTATCTCTATTAGTGTTGTTATTCTCGACACAAATTGCTGAGTCGGCTCGACTCGAGTCTATCAAATGCACAATAAATATGACTGTTATTTGATCGAGAGTTTCATAATCCTCTGATTGATTTAAATTCTAGTCGAGCTTCAAGAACCTTGGATTTTTTTGTCTTCATGAATGGACGTGAACTGTGGCACCTACGTCCGGTGGATGTCAGCTTCGCGAAGGATGATCGGACCATCGGGGCGATCTTGTGGGCCGGGTATCCTGGAGAGGCGGGCGGATTGGCAATTAACCAGGTTCTATTTGGACAGCACAATCCAGGTGAGGTTTTCTCCTTTGTTTCTATAAATTTGTCGTTATCAATCAACATCCATAAGGCCACGATACGGACTCAGGATACGAACACGGATACGGATAAGTTAGACTTACAATAGAATATACCCAAATAAATAAAGTATATTGAACTTTGTTTTTATCTTTTTAGGATTTTGCTACATGTTCTGTGGACAGTTTTGATATGGCCAGGTTTTGATGTGGACAATTTTGGTAGTTGTAAATATATATATGTATATGGATATTCAATGTACTGAAGATGTTGATATGTACTCTATTTTGAGAAATGTAATAAAGATGGTGATATATAATATTAAGTTTTTGAAATGTAATATATATTGTGCAGTATAAAGCATTATAAATATGCTAATTTGAATAGTATAAAGTGTTAAAAATGTGCTGCATTGAGCCTATACATATTATCTATTCATAACGTTTTAAAATTGTTCTGAATTGTGCAGTATATATTAACTATTCATAACGCTTTTATAGAATCTATTCATGACGGTTTTTTTATAACGCTTTTAAAAAACTATTTATAACACCCGTATTCATAATGGTTGCTTTGAAAAAAAAAACCGTCATGGTTTGTCATTAATGACGCTTTTTAGCCGTCATTAAAAGGGTTTTTGTTGTAGTGATTGGGAAGCCGATTTCTCGGCGCACTGTCTTTGAAATCGACTTCTATAAAAAGGGATATATAGCCCTAGGTATTGTCTAGGACTGTCTTTAAGTTGATTTTGGAAATTTCTTGTATTAGGTTCAGAATTTCTCTTCGAATACAGGGGTTGGGGCTGGATTTACTATTCTGTGTTCGGACAGTTTCTACTCGACTTCGTGTCGATCTCACGGGCAGGTTGTTCGACTTGATCCAAACCTATTTACTGGTATGTCAAGGTGGCTATGTAGTCTCCCGATAGGAGTTTATAGTTTTGAAAATAATACAGCAAACATGGAGAAAACTGAATGAGAATTTGGTATCTGGACTGCCGTTGTTGCCTTTGTAGTGCTGTGCGTGCACGTGGATTGGTCGTCCTTGGGTGGCACTGCGGCCATCCACGGCGACGTTCAGGCCGTGAGGGTGGCGCCCAGGTCTAGGGGGATGTTGGCGACTTCTTAGGGTTAGGGTTTCTCTCTTTTTCATCTTTGTGTCAAGGGTTTTATGGGGGTGCTCGCGTGGTTTGTGCTCGGGAAGCCAACTGCTCACAGGTTTGTTTATTTATTTATTTATTTTTTCTTTTTTCTATATATAGATATATTCTTTGTATAACTACTTCTATCTATTTACATGTATATCCAATATACATATAATGAATACATATTGTTACTCCATTCCTCATATTTTAGAATTAAAATAAATAAATATTTTAGTTCATTATGTAAATGCATTAATATTGTGATCTAGATTTTTGTTAAGGAATATTTTGCACATTTCTTTTGAAAATTTATTTAATTTTATTCTTAAATTTATTGGGCCAGCCTTCGGTTTAGGTTGGGCTGAATAACCCAGCCTAATGAAATTCATTTATTTTATTTCAAATTCCTTCGGTTTCAGTAAGAGGAAGACTCTCTCAACTGTGAGTTTTCAAATTTGAATTTTTTTTTCTAACTAACTTCCACTGTAGCATCCACTGCTACTCTCCCGCCAATTTGAATCCAACGGGTTATAAAAACCCAGTGATCCCCATTAATTTCCAATCTCAATTTCCCCTCCCGAGCAAATTCGTTATTCTCCTTCTTCTTCCCAGAGACTATGGCGATGGTAATGGCGGTGGGAGCAGGTGTCCACGTGAGGAACGGCGACTGACCTGATCCAGTTCACGGCGATGACGTTTTCGCAACGCAACAGCTCGACACGATCTCCGGCGATCGACAGTAAGTATAGGTTCAAATTCTTTCAATGATCCGATCGGTTGTATTCCCCAATTCTTGATCACAAATTTGTGTTCAATTTTTGAATCGACTGTGGGATCGTTCGAGTTCTTCTTACGGTGGGGAAGACAATCTACTCGTGTCAACAATCAACCAATTCGGGTAAGTATCGATCCCATTCCTCTGGATTTAATTTGAAATCGGTGTTAGAATCTGAGTTTTATTGGCATGGACAGGGTTGAAGGGGCATTCCTCTGTTTTTGATTATAGTAACGATTGGATGGAATATTGATTTGATCGTTGAGCTGAGAATTGAAGGATTTGTGTTTTTGAATTGAATTGTGAGTATGAACTGTGTTTGAATTTGTTTTCCAGATTTTTGGTTCAAACGAATTCAAATAGTAGTGACATCCTATGTAAACTCTGATGCACCGCAACTGTTTGATAATATGTCTGAACAGAGTTTCCCTACTCTCAAATCGATCTCTGGAACACAACTTCGACTCGTCCTAGTAGTACAATTAGAGATCTACCCTTTTCTACAAGTATACATCATTCTCATATTCTATTTTTGTTCCAGTTTAGAAATTGAACCTGTTGGATAGGAATTGAGTAGAGTTGTAACTTGTTCCTGTTTGGAAGGAAGTCTAGCCGAGTGCAATAACTAGGAATCTTGTAGCTGTTGAGTAGTTTGAATATTTTGTTAGCAACTTAACTCTGTGGTTAACTAAGAGCCTTTAGCTGCTCTCACTAGTATTATAATTTGCTGAACTGAAATTCTTAGATTAATATTTCGATGCAAATTGTTGAACTGACAGTCCTATATCAGAGTTTGATTCAAAATGATGAACTTGAGTTAAATATTAGGCAGCTTGGAAGTCTTGTGCATAAGTAGCCGAGTTTTAGCCAATTATTCAACCCTTTTTGGACTGATCCTGATAACAGGGGTTAGTTGTTGGCTGATTTGAGATCTCCTATTTCAGTAGTTGACACTTGAACTTGAGAACTCAGTTTAGTGTCAATAAACCTGGGGATTGGTTAGTAGTTGTACTGAATTTCTATTTCAGTTTTGGATATTTGACTAAAGGATCGGTCCCCAGGTTCTTTGCTAAGTACCTGACGGATATTAGGGCTCGACTGAAGGTTATGTCCAGTAAAAGTTGGACTTGCCTATATGTATTTGCAATTTAACTAAATTTAGATTGTATGATATTGAGTAGGTTTTCTTTTCCCATGTTGAGCCTATGAGTTGTTCGAACCTGAGAGTGCTGATTATTTACTTAACTGAAGATTCCCATATGCAATATTAGATTCAATTCGTTGAACTAAGGTTTTGTATCACTGCCCTGGTCCACTGGTAAACTTGAGAAGAAATTCTCAGTATAAACCTGAGAACTAACTCTCAGTGTAAACCTGAGAAGTTAGTCTCAGTGTAAAACTGAGATAACATCTGTATAGTTACTTTAGCCTGGATTTTTAGTTGAACTTGGGACCTTATGCACTGCCTTGATAAGTGTAAATCTGAGATTGTATGTATCTGTGTGGAGGCATTCAATTGAACTGAGTTTGCACATCTAAATATGGGTTCATCTTATTTAACTGAGAAATTTACATATGCAATGCTGAGTTATTGTTGAACCTGGGCCATATATTCATGTCTTGGTTCAAATTCACAAATAGGGATTCATATATCAGTGCCGTTTCACTTAGGTAGCTGTAGGACACCTTAATGATAGACAGGGGATTAGCTTTGTAGAATGAACTAAAATTCCTGTATCAGTTTTTTTTATTAACTCAGCTAAGAGATCAACTCCCAGGATCAGCCTAGAATTTGACTGTGCTTCTATTCTGTCAAGTCATGATAAACATTAGGTAAAGCCCAGTTTAGACTGTACCTTAAATATAGGCATTCCTATATTCAAAGGTTGAACCTGAGAATTTGTAGGAGACCCCTTCATTAGAGACACTCTAAATCCTGTTGTAAAAAATAGCACATTATGGACTAAGTATTTCCTTTAGACTAATTTAAGGTTAGGTAGTAGCATGGTTGGCAATGTAGGTCTCTATTTCAAACAATGTTAGTTATCTTTATATTCTAGTGAATAGTTTAACTAAGGGTTTTAAGTATAATTGTAGGGAGTTTAATATTGAGTAGTTAATATTTAGACTTAACCAAATATCATAATTATAGAACTGCAAGATACCAATTTAGAGCTTGTTTAATTATTAACCAACTTGTACTCAATAAACCAGGAGGACATCCAGCTCTATTCATTGCCCTTGATCACCCGGAGCAAGGCAATTACTTTTCTAGGATCTTGTGCATTTACATATCTTGTATTATTCTTGTGACACGTCATAACACGATATCCTGTACCCATGTACTCCTATATTTCCGTTCTTGTACTTGCTTGTGTCTGGTGGGAAAATACACTTGCCATGTGACCAAACCCGATTACTATATTCATATAGATAGCTTAGGCCTCGCATCGTGCATGCGGGCCCTAAGCCATACCATATTCATGTACTCCTGTACATGCTTCTGTACTCACCCCAGCCGGTCACATGGACTAGTTGTATTTCAATATTGTGCACTTATCATGTCTTGTACTTCAGGATTATAGTTTCATTCCTGTACTTTATAATTCTTGTACTTTATATTCCTGTACTATAGTTCATGTACTATATTCCCTATACTACTTTCATGTACTTTCCTATTCATTCCTGTAGTTCATTTTCATGTACTCCTGTACTCAGTTTCATATCATGTTCTTGTTCATTACCTAGAACTGTACTTTTCTCTGCTCCTGACTAGGATATGTTGCAGGTGAGTTGGAGGCTCTTTGCGACACATATTATGGCCGAGAGCCAGTAGATGCAGGAGAGCCAGCTGGAGTTGCTATTGACTTAGAGGCTGCAGAATCCTAGAGCTTTACCTTAGTATTTCCATATTTTCCTTGTATTGAGACTATCAGACTTATTCTAGCTGGAAGAATGTAATAACTTGTAGCCCTGTACTTTACTTTTATTCTGGGATACGTTTATAGATGCTGTGATTTGTACTTGTCTTGATTATCTGGTTAGATTTCCCTAGATTGGTACTGCTACTTCATCGTGTCCAACGATGAAGGCTGGGCGTGTCCGACTCATGTCCGATTATTCGGGAGCGGGTCGTGACATGTTTTTAGTGGTGGCCCATGCAGGTCTATCTTAATAATACCTAGGTATTAGAGTACTATTGGACTTGATTAAACTAGGGAAACTTGATCACAGCATAGGAAATCGGGTACATCGGGTATATTGATATTCTATAAATACTTTTTGTTTCTAGGTTTAGGACATTTAACAGTTCTCTGTTTTTCAAATGATTCAACACACAAATATAGGAACCGTCAATTCACCTGCACTTGACGTTTTCGAGCTTCTACTACCTTCTATCGCCACTACTATCCCCATGGGTAGTACGCAGTTGACGGAGACGTTTCAAGAGTTCCTCAACACCCAGAGGTAGTAGGTCATCCTTTTTCCAAGCCAGCTTTGTGTATACACTCTCTGAGCTAGGAAGGACTTCTGATTTTCAGACTCACGGATCCTTGGACTTCTCCGACACCAAGCGCATATCTTGTACTGAGGAGCAGATCGAGAACCTGGAGTTACCTCTTCTGAAGATCATCAAAGCCTCTGAGGATCCGATTTCTCTGAAGATTTGAGCTACCATCTAGTAGATCCAGAATATAGCACAGACAATAGAATGAGACCTAAAGAAGGCCAAAAGAGACATAAAGACTTATGACGAAGACAGCAACTAGCCTGGACCCGCAAAGTGTCGTAACACTCAGATGATGCTTCTTCAGTCACATCATCAGAGGCAGATTCAGGCCCACATTCACTGAATAAAGGATTGCCTACAAATCGTGGATCGTAATGACCGAAGAGCAGCAGGATCTCAGCAGCCAGCACGACAACAGCCGTATATTCTGGCTAGAGCCCTGCATTTCAGTCCTAGCAGAAGATTCAGATTCAGTCGACGATCATTTGTATTTTCTGTCGCGCAGGACACCACTACAACAAGTACCGTAAGAGACTGGAGTATGCATGTTCTGTGGATCGTCTGCCCACCAAGTCAAGGATTGTTCGAAGACCACTGATCACACTACCCAAGGACAAGCACGAGGAGCATCAGAACTACAGCAAAGGGAACCACCTCTCCAGATTCAGCAATCACATAGAGCACTACCGCATGGACCAGTCTACGTTAGGACAGTTAAAGAAGATTGAAGAGATTCCAGTCCCGGGGGAATACTAAAGATAGACTGAAGGCAGAAATTTTCTTTTGCATGGTTGGAGAAAACCATGTATCGTGATTCGCAATCCGGTCTTCCTTTAAATTCCTTGAAGCACCTAGATTATTTCTTGAAACTTCTTGTTTGAAACCTTGGTTGATGTTGAAACTTACTTCGAGATATTGTTTCTATTTCGGTGAACTTGTTTCAGATCCACAACTTGATAATTGTTTGAAATCCATTAATTAATACCGTTTGCATATTCATCATTCCTACCTTGTTCCCTAGTGATGGCTCCTATTTGCAAATTTTGTTCCTTTATCAAACTTCGTGTTAACTGATATTTAATCGCTTCTCGAGATTTTATTCGAAATCCTGTTCCTCATTCAAAACTTGTTTAAAGCTCCGTCCTATGCAGCACATTGTTGAGGATCCCTTTGAGGGTTGTGAAGATTTCATTTCTTATTAGAGATTCGTATTCACAATTCGATACTTGTTTCCTATTCACTCATTGATTTTATTTTTCTACTTGTGACTTTGATTTCATTCGAGATTTTGAGACCCTGTTTCCTATTTCGAGACTTTGCTTTCGTTCGTGATTTTGTCTCATATTCAAGATTTTTCAGACTTTGAAACTCCAGTTCCTACTCGCGACTCGATGAGACCTTGTTCCCTATTCGATATCTTATTTCCTCGTCAAGATTTTCTATTCAAGATTTTATTTTCTAATAATGACTTTGTTGATATTGGTTTTCTATTTGAGACCTTGTATCCTATCAGAGGTTGTTTTCCCTTCGAGATTTTGTTCGTGATTTCGTTGTTATTTGAGATGTTGATGAACCGTGTTTCCGATACGAGATTTTATTCCTTATTTTGAGACTTTGTCTTTTGTCTGATACCTTGCTTTTATGCCACCTTTGAGACTTCGTTACTTACCCAGGATTACATTCCATATACGGGATCTTGTTATCATCCCGGATTTCTTTAAGATTTTGTTTACTATTTGAAACTTCGATTTCCTGTTCAAGATTCTAAATTTCCCAGGTTGCCCTTTTGTACTCACTACTCTTTGATTGGATTCCATATTGCTTCATAGTACCTAATAAACCCTTGTATTCTAACAGACAGGTAACCTCACCATTTTTGTGACTTTGACTATTGAAACTTATTTTGATTCTTTTGGAATTTTCCTATGGATAAAGTTCAAAGACTATTCGATGACCTACTAGGGTGTGGCAGTGCGCGCTGCAGCCGTTATCTGGATTGCTGAGATCGAAAGTTCACTGTAGCCAGCAACGCACTGGCGAGGTAGGAACTCTAAGTTGAAGTGATTTCAGACATTCATAGGTTTTTGAGTATTATTGAGACTTTATCTTATTTTTCATACCTTTGATATCTTGGGTGGTTTCGACAATGATTGTTGGAAAATGGATAAGGTTGATAGAATATTCGGTGACATATTGTTATTTGAGTCACGGAGCCGAAGTCCACAGCAGTCAAATATATACTGGCGGGGTAGAGATTCTAAGCAAAGTGATTTCAAATACCTATATGTTCTCGGGTATCATGGAAATTATATTTTCTTTTTCATATGATTATTGGTTTTCAAAAATCACAGATCCTTGCACATTCATCCTGATTTGATACTATATTTCCTGAGTATTTCATACGTTTCCTCAATCAACCCTTGCTAATTTCTCTTCTAGCATTTTATCGTTAGATCATTGATTTCCTCAAATTATACATTGCCATATTTTAATTCCATACTTCGTTTATGTCTTGTCTAAACTTCAATCTTAAAACATGTTTATCTGACCATGATTTTCCCATCTTGACCTAGTCCATTTTGATCATACTTAATAGTTTGTTTCTTCATGATTTTTCTCCTCTAAGTTGTAATTGAAACTTCATTCCATCTCGTGCCTATTTGATTTTGATCATTGTTAGATCGTGTTATTTCAACTTCTTGTGTGTAATTATCATACTTGGTCTCAAGGCTCAGGTCGTCACAGAGTTGCACAGGATCAACGGAAAGCTCAGCCCAGATACATCGGACCCTTCGACGTGACGGCACGGATTGGCGAGGTGGCATATCGACTAGCATTTCCAGCTAGCTTGGAGGGAGTGCACGACATTTTCCACGTGTTCCAGCTTCGATGCTACATTCCAGATCCGAGTCATATAGTGGACTATTCAGAGCTAGAGGGGTGAGCCCGAGCT
>JANAVB010016600.1:14609684-14727522 GCA_029216955.1 Iris pallida | reverse complement strand
TATAGCAAACAAGTTTGCTCTCCAAAATATTTTGCAGCCAACAGAAGAAAAAAAGAAGAAAAAGAATAAGAAAGAAAGAAAGAAAGAAAGATGAGATTTCAACTGCCCTGCTGGGGTGATAAAAAGTACTGTTGCTCTAAGCAAGATTCGCCTTTATGTGTTCCACTTCCAGGAACTAGCAAGTTCTCAAAGAACTTTTGCAACTCTCGTTAGTCAATTTTTGTGACTCGAACGGGCTCCCTGGATTCAATAAGATCTATTTGCTTTCCAAGTTGGTGCATCTTACAAAGGAGGCCAAGGGGCTCTATTATGGAGTGGAGTGAGACTTCACCTTTTCTCCTATCTGATGTAGGACTAAAATACCAATACTCAAAAATAGGGTTTGATATTTTAGATTATCCCACGATCAGCATAGTCGTGTGCCAGTCCACGCCTACCCCTGAACACGCCCGTGCATGCACGAGTCAGTGGAGTTCGTATCCGAGTTTAAGTCCAAATGTCAAAAAGCAACTTGCTTACTTATTGGAGTTAATCCATTTTCCTTCTAAGTAAATACCCCCACATGGCACACACATGTGCCACATCACACCATGTGCACACCTCAACACATGCTTTCCAATATATTGAGATACCCACTTGGTGGTATAGCCGATGTGGGACTATTTGCGCTAGTCCAAAGGCAAGAACACCAACAATCCCCCTACATATCTCAATATATGTGGGTTGAGCGTTCTCCACAATGACTGCCTATCATGCATTAGGATAGATGTCGCTACGAATTGAATCTTCTCGCATGGGTTAAATAACAACGTAACACAAGAATGGGCTAAGTTGAATTCTGCCCTAACTACATTCTTTCCACCCACATAATGACTTCAACTGTGCTTTTGGCTGCACATTAAAGGCCCTATGCCAACCTAGTTTCGGTGTATATATTGTGTGCCTATAAGGTTTTCCTCAGCGACGGCCTATATCTCTATCCATACACTCTAGGTGAGTTCTTTAAAGAGTCTTGGCATAAAGTCTTTCGCTTTCTTGCGGTGCTACACCACTATGACATGGCCCAAAGCCAAGGCAATGCCTCATGTAGTGTCTATACTGTAGCATGAGGTCCATCCTCTTTGTTGTGCCAAACTATCCAGCATGAAGCCTTTACTTTATTACGGTGTTACATCGATGTGATATGGCTTGCGAAGCTGAGACTTTACCCTTTTTAGGTACCTCATGTGGTATCACACTACTATAACATGAGGCTCAGCCTCTTTGTAGTGCTGCCGACCACTCGTTATTCTACAATATTAGGCTTACTTGTCTATTGTGTTGTGCCGCTATGACTTGGCCCGAAGCCGAGACTTTACCCTCACTAGGTACCTCATATGAAGTCACCCACTGTAGCACAGAGTACTACATTCCTTTCTAGTGTTGTGCTACCGTGCTTCCTGTAAAGCATGCTGGACATCCCAAATGCCCGAGACACATTAAGGCTTCCAAGCCATTCTCTCACAGGACTTTATTCTGTACAAAGAACAAACGGTAGAAAATAGTAGTTCCGGGTCTATAATCCTGCAATATCCTATAGGACTGCCCACTGACAATGGTTCTGGGTCCATAATCTCATAATATCCTAAAGACTGCCTACTAATCGGTGGTTCTGGGTCCATAACCCCTCAATATCCCAAAGGATTGCGTATTGTACCTAATATTCTCCCAATCAATGGTCCTCTCTTGAACCAAAAGCTAGATGCCTGGTAGATTTCTCTTTAAACCAATCAGCATAAAATTTTATGATAGGATTTTAGAGACATAATATCAGAGGTTCGCCAAGCCCATTTTCTGTTAGTCTTCGACTATCTGGCACTTGAGGCCTTAGTGAACAGATCTGTCAGATTCTCTGACTCCGTGCACCAACCACTGTAATGATCCATGCTTGATAAGCTCATTTAGTGCCATGTGCCCTAGTTGCACTTTCCTCTTCTTGTCATTGAAGAGATCATCCGATGCCACTACTGCAACCACCTGGTTGTCGCAATATATCGACACCTGAATTTGTGTACCAACCACAGGAAGATCGTGTTTGGTTGTCACAATACATCGACATCACTCAGATTTGCGTGCCAGCCACAAAAAGATCCTTCGTGAGCTCCCGAAGCCATTCTGCTTCATACCCGAAGAAATTTTGCTTTATCTACTGTAGCTAACAGAACTCAGATTCCGTAGTGAAAGAAAGGTCTGCTTCTTCGACACCTCGATATAGCAGCACTACCCTTGTAGAAGATGTAACTTCTTCTTTCTCTCCTTTTAAGTACCAACTGGCATCATTGAAGCCTTCTACCCCTATAAGGTAAACGTTGTAGTGCATACTTCTGAGTCCTTGAGAGATATCCTATTACTCTTTTCACAGCTTTCCAAAGATCAACACTTGGATTGCTCGTGAATCGACTCGTCATGCCTAAAATAAAAGGTATATCAAGCCTGGTGGTACTTATAGCCTATTTCAAACTCCAGATTATGCTCGAATACACCAACTGTCTCATGCTTCTCCAGGATCTGGCTTCAGCTTTTGATCACACCTGTAAGAAGTATCTATCCCTGGAAGATCCCAATGTCCATAGCGTGTGAGCAATTTCCACGTTGTGAGCCTGTGACAGAGTAAGCTCAACTTCCATCTGGATTATTTAAATCTCCAAGATGACATCCGTATCTCCTATGTCCTTTATATTGAATCTGGATGTGAGGAATATCTTTGTTCTAGTGACACATTATTATGTCGTCCATATAGAAACAAACGATGACTATCATCAGTGAACTTCGTATAATCACACTTAACAGTCTCGCTGACCCTGTAGCCTTTTCTCGAGCCACAAATTAGGAGTGTACTTCAAACTGTACATAGAATTCACTAGCTTGCAGACTTTGTCTTCAAGGCTCTGAACGACAAATCTATCTGGATGTTGTATGTGAATCTCTTCTATCCTTTCTCTATCCAAAATTACTGTTTAGATATCCATCTGATGATAGAACAGCTTATGAATAGCAGTCGCGACCATCGTCATCCTGATAGTTGACATCTTAGCCATTAGAGCATATGTGCCAACCTCATCTATCTCCTATTTTTGAGAAAACCCTCCTGGCAACCAACTAGCCTCGAAATCATCATCAGTTCCTTCGGCTTTTGTCTCCTTCTACTTGAAGATTCAATAGGTTTAGCTCCTTGAGGCAGATTAACTAACACCCACTTGTAATTAGATGTAATAGAGTCAATCTTACCATTGACTCACTTCCCCCAGAAGATCTTGTCTCTGGTTTTCATCGTCTCATCAGCCAATATGTGATAGTTGATAAAGTTATCTCTGAAGTCTTTCGGCCTTTTCACTCACTTTGCTAACTGCTTAGCGAATACTGGTTCAAGTGTTGTCTCATCAATAATAACTACCTTCTAGACTACTAATTCTTTGGCACTACTTTGCTTCTTCGGTACCAACAATGTTCTCTGGAACAACCACGAAAAAAAAATGTTCTTGTCCCTACCAAACTTGTCTTCAAAGAATTTGTATCGCGAGACTATATCAAAGGATCTCTGAGTGTAGCTTTCAACAGCTTATCCAGAAATACAGTCTTCTTGGTCTTCGTCCCTAGCTTTTGAATCTTGATATCCAAAAGTTCTGCGTACACCAGACACCCCCACACTTGAATGATATCCAAAGTCAGGTCTAATCTTGAACCAGTGTTAATAAGAGGCAATTACAGATGTGGCAAACGGTACTTTACTTGAAAATAAACGTAGCCGTAAGCACAATCTATCCTCAGAAGTGTATTGAAAGACCCGCAATAAAGATATCATCATCTGATAGCTCACTGGTCTTCCTCTCTGAAACTCCATTTGATGAGAGATACTACGGAGCAGTCGTTTCATCGCCAATTCCATGTTCATAACAGAACGATGAGAATCCAAGAAAATGATACTCTCTGTCTCAACCACTTCTGAGTCTCTTGAGTTGTCGACGGGCTAGATGTTCAGCTTCAGCCCTAAAGTCTCTGGACTTCTCGAACGTTCTATCTTCGAGAAATACTTTAACTCGACCTCAGTAAAGAATTGATAAAAGTTTACAGATATCTGAGTGTACCAACTCCAGAAGATCTGTACTTTGTTTTAATTGCCTAAGCAGATTCCTGACAGTCTTTGTCCCTACACAGACTTCATATCCCTCCACCTCCTTACCCCATATTCTAGAGATAAGGTTTAGGCTAGACATCTTGAGTCTGCTATTACATAACACATATTATAGTCTATTTGTCACAGCTTAATTTAGAAACTATATCATCAGTAGAAGTCTGAACATTCGCTTGATACTGAACAACTTTCCAAAGCATGTTCATGGCCAAGAATCCAACATCTTGCCAGCATGAATGTCAATCTTTAAGTCTGTATCGAACAATAGACTTCCAGAGATCAGGTCCTCAGAAATAACTGGTACGTGCTACACGTACACCAGTGTCAACAACTTTCCGAAAGTCCAAGACTATGATTCTGATCCCCAGATTTTCTGCTAACAATATGTTTGCCATCGAGACCTTCATCACAGCTAGGCTCTTCCAAGGTGATCAGCTCCTTGCACGGATGTAACGCTCCAGTCCCAAAATACATAGGACTAGGTACGTAGACATGCCAACCGTATAATAAATATACGTAAGCTGTAAAATATAGTATAACCATGATAACTAATCTCATCCATAAACTAAAAGAATAATGATGTGATAAAATCAACTTTAATTTTTCATTTGTACTGGTCGTTGGGCGGAGACAAATCCACTACCAACTATTTTAAATAAGAAGAAAAATATAATAAAAGAATTTATAAAAAGTAGCAAAGGACGATCCAAGAGCAATCATCTTCGAAAGAATAGAGAAGATCACGGACTTGGCTAGAACACTTGCGGTGAGTCCCGAAAAGCACATACATAGAGAAATCACCATGTCTTCAGAGGAACGTAACAAGATACTAGAAGAATATGCCATATGAACTGAATATAACATAAATCACAAGTAAAAGTAAATAGTCCAATCATAACACGGTCCATTACCACATCATCGAAACAGTGGACTACTCCTACAACCAATAAGGACAAGGGGTAGCAAACTATTACGTGATGCGACACTATCCTATGTAATGACTAGAATACGGGGTATGACATGACATCAACTAAGGACACCTAACCATTCTACTATGATCATTTAGTTAAGAACAAACCTTCGACGCATGGGCACTCTGGCTATATGGGATTGGCATCGTCCCTTTCCTTTGGGCACTAGGTGCCAACGTCTATAACGCTCTGTGAATGCCAGAGGGCATCAGTCTAGAGGTTACATCCATAACACTCAGCGAACGTCAGAGGGCATCAATGACCTGCATCTCCGACGGAGCTTGCAGGTTAAAATAAAGAAAAGTACAAAAGGTGGCCCATACATCAAGGAACTGTTCTCTCCACCCTATGCACCTATTAAGTCGTATCCCTGACCATCTACCTCTACTAACTGCCAAGTCTCCTAACATGCCTCTATTAGTAGTTAGACCTAACGTATGCATACGGGTGATCAGCCAATATGCAAGTACCTCTATATGCTACTCATAACTCACACATATCTCGTGGCTTAGTCGTGACAAAGTTTATGATAATACACTAACAAACGGTAGTCCCTTAACTCTAGGTCCATATGCATATCAAAAGACAAAAGGAAAATATAGCTAGCATTTGCATCATGTATAGCTAAAAGCAAGTAAGTAAATCATGAACGGTAACAAAGATGCAACTAGATGAACTGGAAATAAATATTCAGTAAATATGCAATAACTAAAATAAATATGCAGACTAAATATAAGCAGTAAATATGGCAAGATATCTTGCCTGGGGGTGTGCAATATTCTGACAAGTCCTGATTTGTCCGATAGCCATGGTTGATGTGTAGGGCCCGAAGTCGCGAGGGAATAGGAAGTATGATCAGTCACGATCAATGGTGGAAATCGAAGAAAATTTGCGGAAAGAAGAAAATACTTATACTACTTTTAGAAAATATTATATAATATTTGAAACTAGATTTTATTAGTTAAAAAATATTTTTAGGAAAATACATTGAATAATTAAACATCATTTTTAGGCAACTCTAAGTATATCACAAATGGGTTTTCTATAAAAAAAAACTATATTCTATTAGTTAAAAATACTTTAGATAAATACTAGAAAGTCCATGAAATCATGTTAGAGTTTTGAAAACAAAACTATGATTTTTAGACCAAAACTTGTAGTTAAAATAAATCAAAATACTTAGTAATATTTTAGGTAACTTTTGAAAGCCAAGAGAAATAATATCAAAACTATAGTTTTAATTAGGTAAAGAATATTATAGTAATTAATGAAGCCATATACGTAATCAAGCTAAAATATAAAAAGAGCCTACATAGAATTTGTATCAAAACCCAAATTAATTATTTATATAACTATAGACCCCAAAATATTTTTATAATTAATATCACTAATATACATACCCATACTTCAATTAATTCTCAGCCCACTAAAATATGTATAATACAAGCCCAAAACTTCAGCCCAATACATAACCTATTAACAACAATCTTCTTCCCTTAGTTCCTGTAGAAGAGAAAGAAAGAGGGATTGGGAGTTAGAAATTTTGGGAATGAGAGAGAGGAAGGAGTGGGTTTTGGAAGCAGAAAGAAGAATAGAGCCATGAGAGAGGGAGCGAGTGATGGGAAGGAGGAGGACCGGTGGGAGAGAGTGAGTGGAGAGGGTTAGAGAAAGAGCTACAGAAAGGAAGCGGGGGAGTTGATATTTTGTGAGAGGAGGATGAGTACTCACCGGCGGGATCTGGGTGGCCGGCGTGGATGCGCAGCTCGTCGACGCTGGCTAGCCTGGTTCGACTGCCCGATGGTGCTGAGCGGTTCTGGAGGCACCAAATTCGGAGGGTGTGGGGGAGACTAGACGGCGCGGCACGTGGGGGCGCTTGGAGGAGGTCAGGGTTGTATTTTATTTTTCTTTTATTTTTCTCGTGGTGGCGACGGTGGTGCCCCAACGATTTTGCCGGAATGACGGTGGCAGTGGTAGGGATTGTGGTGGACCTGACAGTAGGGACAGTTGTGGTCGTGGGTTGAGGACGGGGTTGGTCTGTGGTGGTGGTGTTGAACTCCGGTGATGTTGTGGTCAGTCGTGGAGGAGCGGGGGGACAGGCGTGGCATGGTAGATACGAGTGGCAGGGAAGTCGGGTGCTGGTTTTGGTGTATTGTCGACACGAACACAGGGATCGAGTTAGGGTCTTGTAGAAAATTGGATGTGTCCGGATGTGTCAGATACGGATTAGGATTCATTTAAATCCCCACTAGATAATTCACCCTTTTATTTAAATCAATTTAAAACTAATTCAATCAAATAAAATTCAATTTAAATCTAGATATTGGATATTAACATCTTTACTCTAAAACTATTTAAAATAAAGTCAATAAAATCTATTCAAAATTTAAATTCCCATAATTAATTAAACATTAAATCAAACAGATTCTAAAATATCTTTTTACAAATAATAAAAATATAATAGTAAAGAATTTCGAAAATCACAATAAATCGATAAATATTTGAAAAACCTTTTTATAAATAAAACAGTTACAGATAGTTTTCGAAAATCAAGGTAAACATGAATTTAATTTCATGTTACTCGCATGTAACTATAATATTTACATAAAATATTATTTTCTAAATTACTACTTATACTTGTACAATAAAATAAAATAGTCTTTTAAAAATAAATTAAAGTTTGGCGAATCTAGGACGACACATAAAATATTTACTTATACTATTTTGAAACAAAAGATCTATATCTATATTTATAAAAAAAAAATAATAAAATATTTTGTATAAAAATAATTAAATACTTCGTATTTACGTATTTACGCATTCGCAATCGACGTAAAATACCAAAAATAAAAAAATACCAATAGAAAAATAATAAAAATTATAGTAAAATTTTTGGGCAGTTTACAACGTGTGGCTAGATGCACCAATATCCACCAACTAATTAGCTACCATACTAGATGACTCAACCTGTGCATACATTTAAGTAATCAAAGTGACCAAGTTTAGCTTTACATTGCTATTCGGTTTTATATTTCTCCTTCAAGTGACCCTTCAAGCCACAACAGTAACTAACCCCACCAAGATAAGTCTATCTTCATGTAGGATTATTACACTCCTGGAGAATTTTTGTGCTTTATACAGTCAAAACCAAGCGCATATTGGAGCAAAACCTATGCACCAATCCATGCACATCATCCAGGCTGTCCCATGCGCCTCATCCGAGTGGACCCATGTGCCAAGATATGCAATACCCTACGAGCATATGTAGATAGCACATCTACAGTCATGCATAGACTCTACCATGTGCATATGTAGTCATGCGCCGAGATCACCATGCACTGCTATGCTCTTAGTTGGAGCAAAACCCATGCGCCATGCCTAGTAGAATCCATGCGCACAAATACCTTGGTCTTCTTCTCATTTGTCTTGAGATGCTCTATGAGAGACTTCTCGTTCGCTCTAGCACAAGTTGTAATCTCGATGCACTATCGGCAAATCCGATTTGCAATGTAATGTGCATCCTCCTCCTTGGACAGCTAAGCCCAACACTCATCCAACCATTTTGACAAAGAACTTTTTCTTATCCAAATGTTGGAAGTGTTGTCCGTCAATCTTCTCAAATTTGTTAAATCTTGTATCGAGAAGGATTGTATGGCAATTCTTCATCTGATCCGATCTTGCTTTGAGATTGTTGTTCCCGAAATAGATCTAGATGAAAGAACGATCAGAATTTAAGAGCACTTGCAAATAAATTTTCTCTCTATTCTGATAAAGTAACTGTCAGATGCAGAGATCTTCTTGCAAATAAATTTTTTTCTGTTCTGACTAGAATTTTGAAGAATACTTGCAAATAAATTTGCTCTCCTAATTTTCTTAAGTTGGGACTTCGAAGATTCCTGCAAACGAGTTTGCTCTCCAGAAGTACCTGAACTGAGTTTAAGCACTTTGGAGATTCCTGCGAACGAGTTCACTCTCGAAAAGTGCATGAACTGAGTTTTATGGTTTTTGATATTACGGCAAACAAGTTTGCTCTTCAAAATATTCTGCAGTCCACCAAGAAGAAGAAGAAGGAAGAAAGAGAAGATTTCAACCGCCCTATTGGGGTGATGAAAATCATCGTTGCTCAAATCAAGATTCTTCTTTATGCGATCCGCTTCCAGGAACCAGCAAGATTATGGAACGCTCGTTAGTCAACTTTTTGTGACTCGAACGGGCTCTCTGGACTCAACGGGCTCTCTTTGCTTTCTACTTTGGTGCATCTTACAAAGGAGGCCAAGGGGCTCTATTTATAGAGTAGAGTGAGACTTCACCTTTTTTTTCTATCCGGTGTGGGACTAAAATACCACTACTTAAAAATAGAGTTTGATATTTTAGATCATCCCACAATCAGCATAGTCGTGTGCCAGTCCACGCCTACCCCCCGAACACGTCCGTACATGCACGAGACATCCTGGAGTCCGTATCCAAGTCCGAGTCCGAGTCTGAACGATAAAAATAAACTTGCTTCCTTATTGCAGTTAATCCTTTTTTTCCTTCTAGGTAAATACCCCCACATGGTACCCACATGTGCCCCACCACACCCCATGTGCACACCTCAATACATGTTTCTCAATATATTGAGATACCTACATGGTGGTGTAGCCGATGTAGGACTATTTTACACTAGTCCAAAGTCAAAAACACCAACAATAAGTGTTAAGCCTACACAATTGTTGTCATTACCATAAAACCTAACTATATGACGATCAATGGTGACACACCATTTTGGGCGATTCATGGTATGGCAATGATATTTTCAGTCAAAAAGTCCTGAATTTCCTATATATGCTTATATGTCAATATTAGTTATCCGCGTTCCTGCTAGGCCGAATCAGTTCCTTGGACGCATATACCGTACGAGAAAATAAACCTTGTGCATAAGTTGTCTATGACTATACATGCATATGCAATTTAGCTATTAAAATATAACATGCATGATAACATAAGCTTGAAATAACTATGCAATACATTCTCTTTTGTACTTTCATATTTCTTGAGTCATCGTTCGTTTTTTTTTTTACTTTTCAATCTAGGGATTACCACCCTTGTCTACTTTCCAATCTAAGAAATTTTACATTAGTGACTCAACGGTCCCAATTTTTTTCTACAATTCCATTTCTATGTAATAACAATACAATATTTCATGTCTATAACTACATCACGATATTCTATATTTATGTATAGCAAGTTAATAACAATAATATTATTCTCTTTTATCTTGATTCTTTTATTTAGCATTAACAATCTTATGGAATATAGAAACAAAGATTAAGAAAAGTTATTTTTATTAAAGTATGAAGGTAAAGGATTGAAGGATCCAAAATAACCCATCATGCATTGACGAATTGCCTTCGTCCCGATCGATCATAAAGCCTCTGAATGATTCATCTGCATGAATCCAAGTCCAAGGACCCTCCGAGACAACAAGCCAGCACAATATACTGCATAGAACGGAGAATTACTCGAGATAGAGAGATCCAAAGAGCTAGAGAGTGAGAGAGGAAAGGAAATTCCAGTAAAGGAAAACAATTAAGAAAGGCGAGAGAAATGAAGGGTTTTTATAAGCCCCTAAGTCACTTATTGGCTGTAGATTTTGACCCAACAATTAAAATCTACACCAAGTCTGTATTGCCTTTTGCAAGAATCCTATCAACGATATACTGATAGGTATTCCCTTGACTCATGAAAATCTAGTTTAAAACTATATTTATGTATTTTGATCTAACAGCAATCTTTGCCAGTGTCTATGACATCGCCAAGTGTTTGTACAAGTCTCGGATGGTCTAACAATTAGTTCAATTTAATCGAAAAAAATAAAGTAATATTGCAGGGTCACATAAGTCGGTAATCTGATTCATTTACTAATTCTTACATGACCAACTCGCTCGTTGGACTATTGTGGCACCAAATCAAGGTAATCTCAAAAGCTACCCCAACACGAGAAAGAAGGAGGGGTGGTGGTTTGGCGATTAACTTATATATTTATGCAAAATAAAAATTAGGATGAATAACCAGTTTATGAGCTGGGTTGTTTTGTCACCAGTACATAACAAAGATATCAAGCCATGAAGAAAACGTGTATAGTGTTGTTCTTGAGTCTACTGGATATAAAGAGTAAGCTAAACAATCCGCACGAATAGGAAGGTTATTCTTGGAACAAGAAATACTAACCGACCCAAAAGTGGTGTATGTGAAATTAATTGTAGACTGAGAACTAATAGTACAATATGTAGGCCATATTTGGTTTGCGAAATCAAGCCTTGAGAAAGGAAAGTAATTTATTTTCAGTGTTTGGATGCCAAAGAAAATGACTAGGAAAGAAAATTGATTCCCGAAGAAAAATAGGAAGAAAAATGGTTTTTCCTACCAACCCAAGGATTCACTTTTCCCCTTCTAAGGATTCACATCCCCTTTCAATTTGTTTGACAATTCCAAATATCAGAAAGAAAATTGATTGGAATTCATGTAGTTTCTCAAAGAAAAGGAAAAAAATAAAATAATTAATTTCCTTTCATTTTCTTTCCGCGAACCAAACGAGGCCTAAGAACTTCAAATAATTAATTTCCTTTCATTTTTATGACTTTGTTGAAAGGGGAAAAAAAGCTTTAGATCTAATTTCTTTGACCTCAACCGCAATTGTGAGAGTTTTAGGTAACAATATCCTTATTGCATACCTTAGTTTCCCTCATAATTGAAAAAAAATGTATATTATTTTCCCAATTAATTTATTAGCAAAGAAAGTAAAATGTTAAGAGTACTAAATATAGGATTGGAGTTCGAAGTTGATAAACAATGTTCAAGGAAAAAAAAGTCCATCGTCTGGGGGCCAAAATTTGGAATAAACAAGTACGAGGAGTTAATTTAAATTGTATAGATGGGAATATAAATAAGAGTACACAGCTCGTACGTATAGAAACCAATTACATCCTTGTTTAGTGAAATAAAAATTAGGATGAATAAGCAGTTTATAAGCTGGGTTGCTTTATCCCCAGCAGATAAAAAAGATATGAAGCCATGGAGAAAACGTTTCTAGTGTTTTTCTTGAGTCTACTAGATATGAAGAGTTAGCTAAACAATCCGAACGAATAGGAAGGTTATTCTTGGAACAAGAAATACTAACCGACCCAAAAGTGGTGTATGTGAAATTAATTGTAGACTGAGATCTAGTAGTACAATATGTAGGCCATATTTGGTTTGTGGAATCAGGCCTTGAGAAAGGAAAATAATTTATTTTCAGTGTTTGAATGCCAAAGAAAATGACTAGGAAAGAAAATTGATTCCCCCTTCTAAGGATTCACATCCCCTTTCAAATTTTTGACAATTCCAAATATCGAAAAAAAATTGATTGGAATTCATGTAGTTTCTCAAAGAAAAGGAAAAAAAAGAAAATAATTAATTTCCTTTCATTTTCTTTCCGCGAACCAAACGAGACCTATGAACTTCAAATAATTAATTTCATTTAATTTTTATGACTCTTTTGAAAGAAAAAAAAGGTTTAGATCTAATTTCTTTGACCTCAACCGCAATTGTGAGAGTTTTTAGGTAACATCATCCTTGTTGCACATCTTAGTTTTCCCTTCCTCCTCAGTTTCTCTTTCTTTCCTTTCTTCCAGTAAGCACCTTTCCTTCCAATAGCCTTCTCCTCGGTTATGGACGATCAAACGTCTACTACATTACTGAAGTATTGGAAAAACTAGGCAACCTCTTATCTTCTACAACCTTATTTAGCCTTGATTCCTCTACAATCTCCTTATCCAATCCACAAGTGGAATGGCAAAAATTCATATTCTTCAAAATCCTATCCAGGAAACATTATCCCCCTCATGTTGTCATTGCTACAATCTCGAAGATGTGGAAATGTTCCAACACTGTTAAAGTTTCTGAGTACTTTGAAGATTCATTCTCTGCAAAGTTTGAGAGCCTCGATGATCTCGAATTTGTCATGGATGGTGGTCCATGGAAGTTCAATAAGCACCTTCTTCTTATAGAGAGATGCCTCCCAAACAAACTTCCTTGTGAATACTCCTTCACCAGTACTCCTTTTTGGATTCAATTCCATGGATTACCTGTTAATCTATTAACCATCAATTTTATCACGACTTTGGCGGCAAGAGTTGGAACTGTGAAGCCTATCTCGCAAATTGAAGCATAAAATTGGAGTTTATTTGCTAGAGCCAGAGTCCAAATCAATATTGCTCCTCTCCTTAGACAGCTTCGGGTTTCCATAGGAAATAATGCTTATTGCATCGTCAAACTGAGGTATGAGCGTCTTACAAAATTTTGTCATTTCTGTGGACGACTTGGTCATGGCGTTGCTCACTGTCCTACCCACATAGAATTCAAATCATCGATCAATGAATCATGGACATGTGACCAGAAAAAAGCAAATTCTGGATTTGCTTGACAGGCGATTAGATCACTCTATCTGTGTTAATTGTGCTGGAAAATTTTCTAAATCAAAGATGCCTGATACCACTCAAAATTCGGTGAACTCACAATCGGATAATCCTCCGTCCACCAGTTCTCCGATGACGGTTATTACTGTTACACCAACCACAACATCCGTACCACCACTTTTACCATGTCCTTAATCCCCTTCAAATTTGGAAGCCTCAATTCCCACTCCTAATCAGTTATCATCTACCACATCTCCAACAACCACCCAATCATCTGATACTAACACAAACCCTGTAAACGCTTATCCGTCTGGTATCAGCAATTCTCCTTGTGTCACCACATTTTCAAATCCATTACCAATCAATAATATCTCTGCATATCAATCCAACAGTGATGGATTTTCCCATGTTCCTATACCTCAATTCCCCAATCCAGCATCGATCACCAACACAATCCTCACTATCAAATCTACTGATACCCCAAATGCATTTTTCTTTCAAACTCTCCTGATTCCTCCTTCTAAGAAAGTGTTATCAGATATTTCAAACACTATCTCTCACAATACTTCTGAGTTCATACCAACATCTGATTCTAAACTTCCTTCCAGCTCAAAGCATCATCATTCAACCAAATCAAAATATGTTCCAAACAGAGTTCATTTTCCTATTCCTCTACCAACCATCTCCCAAACTTTCACCTCTCTACTGTCATCACTCACACCAAAAATAAAGGAGCCTATAGTCGACATTAGTGGAAATCCAATTTCTTTGAAGAATCATCATGTTCCTATGCTTACATTGCCAATATCCAGGAATAACACAAAGAGAATGAGGGAAAACATAGTTGAAGGAGATGTAGTTTCTCATCTTTCAGACCACATAAGAGATTGATGATTGAAAATAATGATTATGAAGGCGCGGTTGGCCTTCAACAGCCTCCTAATCCATGATCTTCTCCTGGAATTGTCGGGGTTTGAGGAATGACCAAACAATTTGTACAATTACTTCATTTCTCCGGGCATCTAATCCTAGAATCATATTCCTATCGGAAACAAGATGTTCGTCAAATGTAGATTCTTCAATAGCTACCAAACTTGGATTTCCTCATTGCTATGCTCTGTCTTCTTGTGGAGTGTCGGGTGGCCTGCTACTCTGTTGGAAGGCGGATATCAACATTGCTATCACTTCTTCAGTCAACTACATTCATGCTTCAGTTCACCCTGTTGAAAGTACTCAAATATGGCATACCTTTTTCTTATATGGGCCACCGATGGTGTCCAATCGGTCTCACTTCTGGAATCATTTGGAAACAATGGTTAGATCAATTATTGTACCTTGGTCATGTATTGGAGATTGTAACTCTATCCTTCATCCTATAGAGAAACGTAGGGGGAGATCTTTCAATTATCATATTCATAAGTTCTTTATCCATTGGTTTCATAATGTTGGTGCAATGGATATAAGCTACTCAGGCCCTGCATTCACATGGAGTAATCATCGAATTCCCAGATGTAATATAGCTGAGAGATTAGATCGAGCAATGGTGGATACTAAATGGTTTTCTTTATACCCTAAAGCTGGGGTACTTCATCTTTCTTGCCTGAACAGTGATCATAATCCAATTTTATTACAGTTGAATGTCTCATTGGTTAAACACAAACCTATCATTCGGTTTGAGGCTGCCTGACTCAAGAACCAGATTATCACAAAGTTTTTCAGGATATGTGGAAGAACATTCGGAACCAAGAGTTTCTGCCTAAACTAAGGAGTTTACTGCCTAAATTACATAAGTGGGGAAAATCTCGACTACGAAACATTGATATGGATATCAAGCATTGTCAGGAGAGGCTTCTTTCTATTCAGGGTCTATCTCCAACTGATGATTTATATGCAGAAGAAAAAAAACATTCAGATTTGGTTGAACAAGTTGTTATTCCAAAAAGATCTATACTGGAAGCAACGATCAAATGTTTCCTGGCTTCGCGAAGGAGATAAGAATACAAATTTTTTCCATTTGTCTGCCACGATCCGGAAACAGAGGGATACTATCCAAAGCATTAAAGCTGATAATGGAACTATGTTAACTTCTCAGGTGGATATTTTTCTAGCTTTCGAAGCTCATTTCCGTGATCGGTTTCAATCAACAACATATCAACCAGTTCCAGATCACATTATTCATAAACTTAAATGACTGGATGCTAATGACAATGAAGGACTCCATGCTGTTCCTACCATCGATGAAATTCTCACCGTCATCAAACATATGAGTCCATATAAATCCCCTGGTCCAGATGGTTTTCTTGCTGCATTCTATCAAAAAATTTGGGATGTCATTGGCTATGAGGTAACTCATCTTATTCAAATTTTTTTCATATTGGGTAGTATGCCAATTCATCTTAATCACACCTATATTGCTTTGATTCCTAAAACCAAAAATCCTCTTTCTCCATCTGAGTTTCAACCGATAGCATTATGTAATGTCTTATACAAAGTTATTACAAAGATCATTGCTAATCGTCTCCGACAACATCTGCATCATATCATCAACCTCCTTCAAAATACATTTGTCCTTGGAAGATTCATTGGAGATAATGTAATATTAGCACACGAAATTCTCCATTGAATTTTGAAATCCAGCCCTACCAAAGGATCTTTTGCTCTTAAACTGGATATGTCAAAGGCCTATGATAGATTTTAATGGGGTATTATCAGTCAGGCAATGACTGGATTTAGAATTGTTGGTATAAATTTCATGATATCATCATGGAGTGCATTTCCTCGGTATCACTTTCTGTTCTTGTCAATGGTGCACCAACCAATTGCTTCAAACCATCATGCGGCATCCGCCAGGGATGTCCTTTATCACCATATATATTCATAATGAGTATGGAAATTTTGTCCACCCTTATTCTTATTATGGAGAGAAATATGCTCTATGAAAGTATTCGATTGAATCGTTGTCCTATATTATTCTCTCATCTGGCTTTTGCAGATGACTTAATTCTATTTGGTAATTGCTCTCTTCATAATATTTTCCAAGCTAAAATCATTCTCAAATCTTTTGAAAACTGGTCTGGGCAACGGATTAAATTTGAAAAGTCATCTTCGTTCCTATCTAAGAAGATCGATCAATATATGCGTAATCTTTTCATTAACTTATTTGGTGTTAAGCCAATGGATCCTTGGGATAGTTATCTGGGCCACAAAATCCTTCAATCTAAGTCTCGAACTAGTACATATGCAGATCTTCTCAATACCAGTCTCCAAAAACTCAGTGGTTGGAAGCGTGGCTGTCTTTCACATGCTGCTCGCACTACTCTCATAAAATCCACTCTATCATCCCTTCCCACATACCATTTCTCTTCATATTCCATCCCAAAATCTGTCACAAACTCATTATCTAAACACCAACGAGATTTCTGGTGGGGGACATATAATACTAATCGAAAAATCCATTTCACTCCTTGGTCTTCATTTACAAAACCAAAGTTTCAAGGGGGGTTGGGTATTCGTGATCCTTATATCATAAATTTATCTCTAATGCTGAAATTAGCTTGGAGGTTCATCACTGATTCCACTTCAATCTGGGCATCCCTTCTTCACAGCAAATATCTTTCTTCTTCTAACTTCTGGACTGTTAATCCTTCTCGTTCCTCATCATGTATATGGACAAGTATTTTGAAAAGTAGAGAATTTCTACATGGACATGTCTTTTGGTCGGTTGGGAATGGAGCTGATATTAATATTTGGTTTGATCCTTGGGTTCCAAGTCTACCAAATAACAGAGTGGTTGGCTATCATCATGACAAAGATGAATTCAGATTCGTTGGTGATCTCATTAACCATGATTCTTATACCTAGAAGGAACATCTAATCCATGTCTTATTTCCCCCACATGAAGCTCTGGCCATTCTTCATATTCCTCTATCAAGGAATTGTACAACTGATAATCTCATATGGAAACACACTGTGGATGGAGAATTTACTACGAAGTCGGGGTACAACGCTATTCATGAACATGTTTACAAAGATCTTCCTACATCTGTTGATACTGTGTTTAAAGATTGGAAGAAGTTTTGGAAACTTTCTCATATCTATCCTCGTGTTCTCCTATTCGCCTAACGAGTGCTGACAAACTCTTTACCCACAAAATCAAATATCAATCGACGAATCAATGATATTGGCAGCAACATGTCTCATATGCCAGGTATGTGATGAAACTACTGACCACCTTATTTTACACTGTTCTATTTCAGGTCAATCTTGGCAAAACAATTTTGCAATTTCACGTCTGATTCGACCACATACAACTGTGTCCTCCCTACTGTCTACTCTTCTAAAAGATGGAGATAAAGATAATATATCAAGAAGTTTATATCAAATGTGGTCCATCTGGAAGGCTAGGAACAACTATATCTTCAACAATTCGAGGATTTCTACAAACAAAATCATCTATGAAGCAAAAATCCTGCAAGATAAGTATATATGAAGCTGCGCTTGGCTTGAGTACATCTTCTACTCCTCTGGTTTCTAACAGATTGGCTTCTCATGATAATTGGCGACCACCTGAACCAGAGAAGTGGAAAATAAATTTTGATGGTGCTTATCTAGATGGCAAGATGGCAGCTTCAGCTATACTAAGAGATTCTGAAGGTTCTTTCATTACTGCTCTCTCCAAATGTCAAGATGGAGGATCACCAACTGAAGCAGAAGCTCTCGGCATCCATTTAGCACTTGTCATCATAGAGAGAAGACAATTGAAGCAAGTCAGCGTGGAAGGAGATTGCAAAATTATCATCGATTCCATTACCCACCAGGAGGACTCATCTGTTTGGCTTGCTCGTCACACTATTGCAAATGCCAAGAATTTCCTTTGCTTAAACAAGGATGCTTCCTTTTCTTATATTCATAGGAATGCTAATGTTTGTGCTCATTAATTAGCTTCCTCCTCTTTGCTCAGTAACTCTATGAACTTCCTGCAAGTTCATGATAACATTCCTCCTTGTATTCGTGATCTTGTTGTTCGCGACAGATCTGGTTGTATTTCTGTTTTTACTGAATGAATGGTTTATGTTTTTGCTCAAAAAATATAGAAACCAATTACATACTTGAGTAAAACAAAAAAAATTACATTTTTGAGTAGTGAATTTCGTGCCTACTTGTTCCTGGGCACAAGGAACAGAGGGTTTTTCTTGTAAGTGACAGATCCAGGAGCTTCGTCCAAGTCGATGTCGTCCTCCTTGATACCAGGAGGCAATTCCCAGCGGAAGGCGTAGAGTAAATTGGCAAGCGCAACATGGACAGTTGCCATACCGAAATTAATCCCTGGACAAATCCTTCGTCCCGCTCCGAAGGGTATATACTGGAAGTCATTTCCCAAGTGACTGATAGGGGATGAACCTCTCCGGTCGAAATTCCAAGGCATTTTCCCACGAACTCTCGTCTCTGGCCAGCGCCCACGCGTTGACGAACACTAAGGTGCCCTTGGGAATGTCATAGCCATCGACCTTGCATTGTTCCATTGATTCTCTTGGTATAGGAGATTGTTGATGCAGCCTCATAGTTTCATACACTACCAGTTTGAGGTATTCCAATTGAGGCAGGTCGCTCTCTTCGACCTTTCCTTTGTCTCCGACTACGCTCCACAGTTCCTCCTGTGCTTTCTTCATCACTCTCGGATTTCTTGCTAGCTCGGCCATTCCCCATATCACAGTTGACGCAGATGTGTCGGTTCCACCAACCAAGACGTCCTAAAAACAAAAACAAACAATATTAATTAATAGGCGTACTGTAAGGAAATATATGTATATCACGCAAGGAGCACAAGGGGGCAAAAAGGAAAATAACCAAGTATCTAGACTGACATACGTACCATGATAGCTCCCTTGATATGATCCTTGGTGATAGTTGAACCTTCCTCTTTTCCCAACCTCAACATAACATCAACAAAATCCTCGTCATGCAAATCTTGTCCTTTCTCAGCAGCAGCAGCACTGATCTTGTGCTCCTCTATAACTTGGTTGTAGAACTTATCGAGCTGCCTGGCATTCCTCTCCAGCCTCAATCTAGCCCCCGTAAACCAATCGATGATCCATCCGAACCTCGGAAAGTAATCCGCAAGGAAGACGGTGTCGAAAAGGGCATTGCCCTCCTCGAGCAGGTCGTGGAAGCCGCTCCGTTCCCCGTACTTCCCCTTGCTCTTGTAGCCGAACACGACGCGGCAGACGATACTGCTGCTGAGACGTACCATCAGGTCGCTTATGTTGACTGGGGAGTCCTGGTCGGATCGGGTTCGGATGGAGTCGATCATCTGGTCGACCTCGGATTGACGCGACGAGCGGAAGAAAGGGAGCTTCCGGTTGCTGAGGAGCTCGAGGATGAAGATCTTGCGGAGGTTTCGCCAGTGCTCGCCGTAGGGGGCGGCAGCGACGTCGCAGCCGTTGAAGGAGTACTTGCGGAGGACGGTAAGGGGAGGGCGGGAGCAGAAGACAAGGTCCTGGTTGCGGAGGATCTCTTTGGCGAGGGCCGGGGTGGAGACGACGATGGAAGGGATCTGGCCCATGCGAATGTGCACTATGGGGCCGTACGTCTTGGAGAACTCGTAGGCGGTTTTGTGAGGGAGGTCATGACTCATCTGGTGGAGGTTCCCGATGACGGGGATCGGTTTCGGGCCCGGCGGGAGGTTGAGTCTCGGCTTTTGCTTCGTTTTCTCTTTGAGGAAGAGGAAGAGGAAGAGGACGGGGAGCAGGGAGACCAGCAGCAGTACAATAGCAGCCATGTTAGGTACTTGCTACCACTTCTTGCTCTCTTCCTCTTGCTCTTTTCTCAGGTTGATGTTATGCTAGCTTTCTCCACGGACTTGTTATATAGATAATCTATAGCCGCATCTTCATTTCTCTCGCCAATTATATATTTAATTCAAATGACACCACATGTCTAAGAAAAAGGATTGATGTCCCGGTCGATAGAGAAGTTACTCACGCAGTCGCCTATCTTGAAGTCCTCAGTCAATTCCAATATGGTTGATATGTTAAAAAAAAAGAAACATTTGACAAACTGTGTTTGTCAAAAATATAGACCGATTGATTAATTATAAGAGATGTTCAGCTGCAAATTCCCCATTGGATGCGGTAAAGATGGGCTGAGAAGAGGACGACGAATTCTCGGATCCATCGTCATCTTCTGAAATGCAGTATCGAAACTGGGAGATGGTATTCATATTCCGTCAAACACTTCCGCTCAATCACTAGTACTACTACTAAGCTTAATTTGGATACTTGCACAAGTTATTTAATTTCTAAACAAGTGAAACGTTGAAAGTGAGACGCAGGAAAAGGTGCAGTAGTCACCTATTTCTAAATCTTCAGTCAAGAAAACAGTACACAAGTCGATTAGGGGGGTATTGGCTAAACATATTACTACTTGGGGGTTGTTTTGTTGGCTATCAACCCTTCTCCTTCTCTTTCCTCCTTCAGTTACTTCTCCAAAATAGATCTCTCTCTCTCTCTCTCTCTCTCTCTCTCTCATATATATATATATATATATATATATATATATATATATATATATATTTCCTATTGCTTTTCCTATTGCTTCTTCCCTCAACATAAAAAAAATATTTTAACAAATGACTTTTATTGCCTAATCTCCAAGAAAACTATTTTGATGATACATGATCAGCCAACCCCAAACCAAAACAAAGGCGTGAGCTACTGTAAAAATAAAGAACTTAAACAAATATTCTTCAATCACCCTATAGCAAATTTGGAGAGGGCTTTGTGGAGGATGAAGACCAGAGGTTCATAATTTGCTGGGGAGTGACTCTGCGCTGATTTTGTCTTCCTGTACTTGGGCACGTTCCTTGAAATAGAATTATTACCCTCGTCGTAGATAGCCGCCGGTATATGATCAAAGGACTCAGCCCCCGGGGATACGGTAGACGACTTTCTAGTGCAGGTGGCTGCGCCCATGATGGTGAAGCTAGGGCCCGATGACGCCACGGAAGAAGAAGCTAGGTGGATATTTTTGTATGTTTATCTTAATGCTCGCAAGTTGTTTGTTATCTTGTTTATATTAGCTAGCCTTATGCTCTATTGTTGGGGTGTTGTACATAGGTGTTGTTTTGCTCAGGAGATGGTTCGCAGCCCCTGTTTATTGGTTGGTATAGGGGTCGAGGTCCTTCTTTAGAGTGCTTCGCCCACTCATTTGTCATTCCAAGCCTATCTTATATGCTTTTGTTTCTTGACATCATGTTATGTTTCTTATTGAATGAGAGATACTAGGAAGGGTTGTTTTATTATTTGTTATTTGTTAGGGTTGTTTTATTATTTGTTATTTGTTGTTATGGTTGTTTGGAATTTGTTATTGGAACAACCTTTTGTTATTTCCATTGTATATATACATGCACAATTGAATGAAATAAACACAGAAAAATTACTCTAATCTCTCTCTCTCTTCGTGCTCATATTTTTACATGGTATCAGAGCGAAGATCCTTCCTCTCTGTCGACATCTCCACCCTCCAGTTTGAAAACTTCATTCTTTTGGCCGCTTCCTAGGCACGTCTTGCCGAGATCGTCGTGTTCCTCTCCGACGAGGAGCTCTGTCCAGTGCCATTCCCAACTGCACCAACGTCTCTTCTCGATCGATAGATCCAGGAGCCTTCCTTCATCTGACAACGGCTTCCCTTTCCTTGGTAGCCGCACGATCCCTCCCTTTTTTTCTCTCACACAAAAAGAAAAGAAAAGAAAAGGGAGAGGCCGAGAGACAGAGAGAGAGGCTTCTGGAGTGTTTTGCATAGGACTTTTGCTTCTGGAGTGTTTTTGCTCCATATAGTCAAAAGACAGTGTTTTGGCTTCAGAGCCTTTTTGAGCCATTTAAAAAAAAGTACCTATAGAATTTTTTTTCATAAGGTTAACTCCTAGAACATGACCTTCTAATACTTCAATATTCAATATTGGATATTGAAATATTCCAATAGGTCTCTTTATCTCTTTCAATATTCAAAGTCTAATTTTAATTTTTCAATCTTCCAATAGGTCCCTTCTTCCAACATCACACCATGTCTGATGAAAATCTTGTTACCAATGTCACGCTGTCATCAACATCTATGAAAACAGATCCTTATGCTATTCATCACTCAGATAGCCCTTTTACCATTCTCGTCACACCTCTATTGACGGGAGACAATTATGGATCATAGAGTCGTACGGTGACGATGGCTCTTCGTGCGAAGAATAAGCTTGGCTTTGTTGATGGATCCCTCTCCATTCTGAAGGAGAAAGATGATGTTGCCAACTGGGAATACTGTAACGATCTTGTAGGCAGTTGGATCCTTAACTCTGTCTCACCTAAGATCCATCCAAGTATCCTGTATGCTGAAACTGCAGCATAAATCTGGACAAATCTGAAGGATCGTTTCTCTCAATCGAATGCTCCTAAAATCTATCAATTGAAACAATCAATTGCTGCCCTCAAACAGGAAGGTATGTCGATATCATTGTATTTTACACAACTTAAATCTCTATGGGATGAACTCAATTCCATCACTCCCATCAATCTGTGCATCTGTGGTAATGCTAAAAATATCATTGAACAACAAAATCAAGATCGTGCCATGGAGTTCCTTCAAGGACTCCATGATCGTTTTTCAGCTGTTCATAGTCAAATTCTCTTGATTGAGCCATTTCCTCTAATTCATCGTATCTATAATTTGGTACGTCAAGAGGAAAAACAACAAGAGATAAATATTCAAACAACTCCTATAATTGAATCGGTAGCCCTTCAAGCATCTAAACCATCATATAGGCCTTCGGGAAAATGCCAACGTCCTTTCTGCGACAATTGTAACAAGCATGGTCACACTCTTGCTACTTGCTATAAAATTCATTGTTTTCCCGATAGGCAAGTGAAGAAATCAGGGCCACTACCAGTCACTCCCGCTACCTTTGCTAACCAGATAACACCTGAACAATACAAACAAGCTTCTTGCTCTTCTAGCTAAAGAAGAACCTGGTGGACAATCAGTCCATTTGGCAGGACCGACCAACGAAGAAGAAGATTGGTCAGGGTAGTGCTCGAAATGGTCTCTTCTACCTGGATGCAGATTTTGGTTTTTACTCTGCTTTCTCATTCCAGCATTGTAATAAATTTGATCTATGGCATTCTCGCCTTGGTCATTCATGTAGGTCTCGTTTTGATTTCATAGTTAAGAATTTTCCACATGTTCGTACAAAAAAAAATTTGTTTGTGATGTATGCCCGCAAGCTAAACAATCACGTCTTCCATTTTCTCAGAGTACATCGTGCTCTTCTTATTGTTTTGAGTTAATTCATGTGGACATTTGGGGTCCCTTTTCTATTTGTTCTAAAAATGGTTCACATTTTTTAACTATTGTTGATGATCATTCACTGTGTACTTGGATTTATTTAATGAAAAATAAATCTGAAACTTTTACTATGTTGGTTCATTTTTTAATCAAGTAAAACGTCAATTTCAAACAAAACTTTCTCATATCTGCTCTGGTAATGGGAACATTTGTAACACCCAGTTTTCCAGAAGAGGATAATTTTGAAATTTTGTAATTATAATTATTATTTAATGATATTTATTTCATATTATGATTTTTAGTGATTTTTAATTATTTTTAAACTATTTAAATTCATGACTTATGATTTTTGGTGTTTTGCTAGTGAACAGTAGAGACTGTCTACCCTAGAGCCTAGCCATATGATTAGGGTATTTTTGACATTTTGGGGTTATTTGATTTTATTATAATTTATTTGAATTTATGGAAATTTTTAGAATTTATTTTTGTATTGTTTGAATGAGGGTTGACTAGGTTGACTTGACTAGCAATGACCTTGGTAGCCTAACCTAGATTGGACCTAACCTAGATGGGTCACAACTAACTTAGTGAGCCACTTTAAGAATTAGATGGGTTGGTTAGGGGGTTGAGTCAAAGTTTAGTTATGGTTAAGTGATTTTCAAGAAACTGGGATAGAACCCTTTGCTCTAGGCCATCTATTTCCCTTGATTCTATCCTAGCCATAGGATGAAACCTAAAAACCCTAACCCTAACTATTATGACCAGCCAAGAGACCCCCATTGCCTATATAATGTCTCTGTGGGGAATTGTGCCTCTTTCTTCAATAGTTCTTCAATTCTTAAGGAAATAGGTAAGCCTTTATTAATTCCTTCCTAGTTTAATCAATAGGACTCCTTTTTGATTGGAATTTCTTCCATTAGGATCTAATCAATGTTCTCTTACTGTTTGTGGTGTTCAACCTCAGCTTTGGGGCAATTTGGAGAAGTTTGCTAGCAAGAGGAACCCCCCCCCCATTTGAGGCTTTTCTTGCATTTTGACACCAATAGGTAAATCAATGTAAACACCATTAAAATTCTAGTTTCTTTTCATGTAGACCTAACCCTAAGTGTCCTGGTCCTGTAGGTATGCCTAGACCTAGGTTTTGTGTCCATTTCGTGTCCTAAATGGACACGTATCAGCCTATAGACCTAGGTGTTTGATGAAATATCCCAAAGGACATTTCGGTTGAATTTTAGGAATATGTTTGAATAGAAAATTAGGGTTTAGTCTTGCTTATCGATTTCTGGTTGACTGATGTGATTATTGTGTCTTATCGTGTCGGCATGGACACGTGAACACGCTGTTCTGACACGGTGCACATTGTCCTGCTACTCGGGGGCAATTACTTCCTGTACACGACACGTGGACACCTAGGATTTGACACAGCCCTAGGGGCAGACACTGACACGAGGTCCTCAAAGTTTGAGACACTCTCTTGTCGTGTCGGACATGCACGAACGTGTGCACTACGCGTGCACTGTGCGCACGGATGTCACTTTTGGGCACTGATACGGCCTTCGTGTCGTGTCTAGACACAGCGTGGACACCTCGTATTGACACGAGTGTGTAGCCCTATGCCTGGGCTACACGTGTCTGTGAGCACGAGAAGTCATGTGGCCCGTGTCGTGTTCTCTTGGGCTCGATATCTCCCCACGAGGCTGTGTCTAGGCAGTATTATACTCTAAATGTTAATCTTATTTGGACACATTAGTGTCCACTTGCACGGACACGAACACTCGTGGGACACACTGACACGTGCACGATTACTTACCAACCATTGATTTTGGGACTTATATGAATTGGAGATGGGAATGAGGGTCTTCCTCATTGTTCTGATACTGTATGCATCAGGTTGGGCTGATAGTTATGTTCTCACCAGTTCTTAGTTGATTCAAATGTTAATCACCTTATTAATGAGAAATTACATGGCTAAATATTAGTTAGTAGATATATAAGTTCATGTGTTCATGGGGGATTCAATGAGTATTCGAATATTAGGGAGTTTAGGTTCGAATTTGACTTACAGACAACAGTTCCTTCCCTTCCTTTCCAGTTCTTGTAATTCTAATAGGTTTTTGTTCATGTTTATTTCATGTTTTACTTTCGAATTTGACTTGTTGGGGGTGTTTCTTTTAACTGATTAAAACTTGAGATGAGAACTTGGCATTATATTGGATTTTGAACCTGTTCACTATTTTTTTGAAATCTGAAACTGTTCCATGCATTCTCCTATGTACACACACTCAATTTCCTGTCATGATAGCCACTGTCATAGGAAATCTGAGAATTGGTTTTCCCTTCTTTTTTTTTAAAACTAAAATCGAGTGATCATCCAATGTAAATTTTCATGCAAGTATTAGTAGTGTACATAGTTGAATTCGAATGAGGGATGTTGTTAACTGAGTTTAAATAAATGATTAATTATGTTACTGTCAACTACTTCCCAGTTTTCATTATGGTTCTTATTGCAATCTGAGATTGCACTGTGTTGTGAACTCAAGAACTGAGTTCTTATAAATCTGAGAAAGTGTAGGACTGTCATGAATCGATTTCCCTTTTCTTTTTCCTAAAATCTGAGAACTAAGTATTCTTTTAACCTTGTTCACACATAGAAATCTGAGATGTTGATTGTTACCTGAGATTTTGGCTTGGTTTAGATGATACTTGATTTTTTTTTTTGGTTCACAAAGGGAAATCTGAGATTGAGATTTGATTATAGGCTTGATGTTGATATTTGAACACTGTTACACATCCACTAATTCATGTATACACTGTTCCTGTGCAGCCTATCCACATACACGTTGTTTATGATTCACATTTCATCAGTCCACTCACTCACTGTTCTTGTTAACTGTCATGAGGATATGGTTTTAGCTAAATGAATTCCAGATTTTACATTACACTATTTTTCTAATGTATTCACTGATTTTTCTATTTCCCTCACACCCTCAAGCCTAACACACACTCATATGTCCCTCACACACACACACAAGTATCTCACTACACTGTTCACTGTGCACTGTTTGTTTCTTCCATGTTTTCCTAATTTTACACATATGTTATATTACACCCTCAAGTGACACTCTCATGTCACTTCATACACACACACATGTACACAATCACATTTCCTTTCCTTGTTTCCTATGTATGTATATATATGATATGTGAGATGTTTATTAGATATATACCTATATAGTTGTTGTATAGATATATGTTTATAAATAATTGTATGGTTGTATGTAGAGTATAGACTATATGTGATATGTGATAGCCTATAGGGTTGTATATAGGGTTTTGTTATAGGTTACCTATAGGCTATATGCCATATGCTAGCAAGTGTAGATGTAGTATATATTCATGCTATACAGGTATACATAGATATTGGTTAGCCTAGAATTGTTTAACTTAGACTTTGTTAGACCTAGTAGAGTCTAGATTAGTCTTGTACAGTCTTGTTAGACTTGGAATAGGCTAGTTTTGCCTAGGTTAGACTAGTATAGACTTGATTAGCCTAGATTAGTCTTGTTTGACCTAGTTTGACTTCTAGGGTTGACCAAAGTTGACCAAGAGTTGACTTTGGCCTAGATTAACCTAGAATCATGTAGAATGCATATTAGGACTTCATTATATCATTTTAGACTTGTTGTGACTTGTGCTGTTCTGATTAGGAGCCAGACACCTCTCCTCGGACAGTACATTTCATCCGGACACTCAGATACATGCGAGTACAGTATCCTGCTTAGAATTATTTTCCTGCATTAAATTACTTTAATTGATACTGTCACGTTGGCCACACGGATTAGTACAATATGGATCCCTCTCTGAGATGTTATCCCTTCAGGGAGCATCGGGTACTCTATGTTCTGTGCGTTTCACTTACATAGCGTATCATATGCTTCTTTGGTTCTTTGATCACTTGTGACATATACCCATATGATCACAGAGTCTTCTTTGAATCCTTATCCCATTTATGGGACTACTATGTACCACCCTTCGGGGGCATATCACCCTTTGGGGGCTTATCACCTTTCGGAGGCTTATCACCCTTTGGGGGCTTATCACCCTTTGGGGGCATATCACCCTTTGGGGCTTATCACCTTTCGGAGGCTTAATAACCTTTGGGGGCATATCATCCTTTGGAGGCTTATCACCTTTCGGAGGCTTACTACCCTTCGGGGGCTGTTACATAGAATCATAACATAACCTGGTTGGATCCTTAATTGGGGGTACGGGAGAGTATAAATAGCCATGTGAACAATTCCAAAGTAGAATAGCCATGTACGCCTCTTTAGTATAGCTATGTACAAATCAAGCCGTTTACATGTCGACTTTGTGCTCTAAATCACTAGTCACTGGTAGCTCTTTACTTACAGTAGATATTTCTATTACAGTTCTCTCTCTCTGTTTACATACTACATTTCTTCAGTATCTATATCTTACTTTACTGCATGATTATATTTTCTAACCTGCTATGAACTTTTGAGATGTACTGTACTCGCTCCTGTCCTGACTGGACCTGTTGAAAATATTACAGAGGACGAGGAGGAGGCCTGAAAGGATACCTTCTACGGAACAGCTCTAGCTGAGGACATCACCCCCACTGCCTAGACTAGTTTAGTTAGGCCTTATCTTATTTTCATGTTGTCTTGAGACTGTTTAGCTAGACTTTACTTCTGTTCAGAGTTGTTGAGTTGTATATATTCTTTCTTATTCAGTAGCTGAGATATGTACTCTGGATATTTGCTGGGATATTATCTTAGACTTTTCTATCTTTAGTATTTTCTTGAGTTCTATATCTTATCGTGCTTTCTTCTTCCTTAGTTGTGATTGAGTTCATGTACTGCTTAGTATTATATTGCTAGATGTACGTTGACCTAGGACAGCATTCTACTGCCGACACTACGGCATAGGCTGGGCGTTGTTACGTTCTCGTACCCTCACAGTGGGTGCGGGTCGTGACACGTTTTTAGTGGTGGCCCATACAGGTCGAGTTTATGTAGTAGTATTCGAACTAGAGTATCACTACAGCCTGCAGTAGGATTAGGATATATATTTTGAAGGTACTCAATCACAGTTAGGATTCCTTGAAAGATTTCTGGGACGACCCTTGAGAATCTTATTTAAACTTCAATTTGAATCATTTCCCATGTTTTGTGCTCTCACTCCTTGATTATTGAATTTGATTTTGTTGGATCGTTGTTGATTTAATTTTTCTATCGAGATGAATTTTTATGGCCTGAGTTACGATATTTTTCTGATAACATATGTCGACGGGAATACAGGGATGGTAAAACGTCTACTTGATTATGGAGCTTGTAGTTTATCGCAGCCATATTAGCTGGCATGGCGGAAACATAGAGACCTGACTTCGGATGTACGTATCTTGGTTATGAGATTTGGAAATTCTTGCAGCTATACTAGTCGGCATAGCGAGAATTCCAGACGACATGATTATAGAGGTGCATGCCCCAGTTATGGGACCTATTGTTTATCGCAGCCTTGCTTACTGGCATGGCGGAGACTCTGAGTAACATGATTTTAGACAGACGCATATGATTATCAGATTATATCCTGGGAAGGTTTTTAAACATATCATCTCTATCGTACCCTTCTGTTATTATAAATTATTTTCCATCATCAAATAATTTAGGAGTAGAGATACTTTAGCTTTATAGAGCTTATGCATATGTAGTTCTTTCTTAGTGTGTTGATTTGATGACTTGTGATTAGGCCCTTATCTTAGGAATGATAGTATAGCCTGGCCTTAAAATAGTGATTCTTGTAGCTGGTTCTCCTTTGTTTATATTTACTAGTTTTTCAGCCTTGATGATTGATTTATTTTTATTTTCCTTTCTTTTCTTTCAGTATGGCACTAATGACCCGAGCCCGTCGCCTGAGAGCAGCTGCAGCTACTGAGAGTGTGCCTCCACCTCCTACTGTTCAGGAGGTAGTTATCCCTTTATCTGATCAGGGGGTGGTGGCACCTCCTGCCATTGAGGAGATGGTGGTAGCCTCGCCAGAGAGTCTTCCTTCATCTCCTATCGTTCAGGAAAGAGCTACAGATTTGCCTGAGACCGAGAGCCTTCCCCTATCCCTTGGGATGGTACTCCCTACTGTACCACCCGAAGGTTTGTTACTTGACGCAGCCCAGATGTTTGGATATTTTCAAGAGAGGCTGTTGGAGTCACAGAGAGTTTATGAGGAGGCCATGAGGGAGCAAATCCAGAGGTTGCTACGTCTGCGGGACTCTGTGCTTCTAGGAGGAGAGCCTAGCTCCAAGAGGGCGAGGAGCAGTACCCAGTCCTACCCAGAGTTTGAGGAGTACCCATTTATCCAGCCTATATCATCATACCCAGCCTAGTCTCCTGTCCAGCAAAGGCCAGCTGAGCTAGAGCCTATCTGTGCCTACTGCAAGAAGTCTGGACACAAGTGGAACAACTGTAAAAAAAGACTAGGATTGTGCCTAATCTGTGGTTCAGCTGCACACTGGGTGCAGTACTACCCTGATATACCTGCCCCAACCAGGGCCCTGCTTCCAGGAGGGAGTTCTGGTTCTCAGACCTAGCTGGAGGTGAGTTTTGACCTAACCTTAGTATTCCTTTTTGAGAATTTTGATGCATCCCTTGCTTGTATGTTTTGATACCTTGTGATTGCCTAGTACTGTAGCATGGTTGGTATAACTAGATGAGACCCCAGACTGATATTACATGCCATGACCCCGTAGGTTACAATTTTCTACTGTATGTTTTAAGATAGATTTCTGAGACTATGATTGCTGGGGGTTTAACCTAGATGGGGTGCGATCATCTTAATTTCGAGGACAAAATTTTTATAAGGTGGGTAGGATTGTAACACCCAGTTTTCCAGAAGAGGGTAATTTTGAAATTTTGTAATTATAATTATTATTTAATGATATTTATTTCATATTATGATTTTTAGTGATTTTTAATTATTTTTAAACTATTTAAATTCATGACTTATGATTTTTGGTGTTTTGCTAGTGAACAGTAGAGACTGCCTACCCTAGAGCCTAGCCATGCGATTAGGATATTTTTGACATTTTGGGGTTATTTGATTTTATTATAATTTATTTGAATTTATGGGAATTTTTAGAATTTATTTTTGAATTGTTTGAATGAGGGTTGACTAGGTTGACTTGACTAGCAATGACCTTGGTAGCCTAACCTAGATTGGACCTAACCTAGATGGGTCACAACTAACTTAGTGAGCCACTTTGAGAATTAGATGGGTTGGTTAGGGGGTTGAGTCAAAGTTTAGTTATGGTTAAGTGATTTGCAAGAAACTAGGCTAGAACCCTTTGCTCTAGGCCATTTATTTCCCTTGATTCAATCCTAGCCATAGGATGAAACCTAAAAACCCTAACCCTAACTATTATGACCAGCCAAGAGACCCCCCTTGCCTATATAATGTCTCTGTGGGGATTTGTGCCTCTTTCTTCAATAGTTCTTCAATTCTTAAGGAAATAGGTAAGCCTTCATTAATTCCTTCCTAGTTTAATCAATAGGACTCCTTTTTTATTAGAATTTCTTCTATTAGGATCTAATCAATGTTCTCTTGCTGTTTGTGGTGTTCAACCTCAGCTTTGGGGCAATTTGGAGAAGTTTGCTAGCAAGAGGAAACCCCCCCATTTGAGGCTTTTCTTGCATTTTGACACCAATAGATAAATCAATGTAAACACCATTAAAATTCTAGTTTCTTTGCATGTAGACCTAGCCCTAAGTGTCCTAGTCCTGTAGGTATGCCTAGACCTAGATTTTGTGTCCATTTCGTGTCCTAAATGGACACGTATCAGCCTATAGACCTAGGTGTTTGATGAAATGTCACAAAGGACATTTCGGTTGAATTTTAGGAATGTGTTTGAATAGAAAATTAGGGTTTGGTCTTGCTTGTCGATTTCTGGTTGACTGATGTGATTATTGTGTCTTATCGTGTCGGCATGGACACGTGAACACGCTGTTCTGATACGGTGCACATTGCCCTGCTACTCGGGGGCAATTACTCCCTGTACATGACACGTGGATACCTAGGATTTGACACAGCCCTAGGGGCAGACACTGACACGAGGTCCTCAAAGTTTGAGACACTCTCGTGTCGTGTCGGATACGCGCGAACGTGTGCACTGCGCGTGCACTGTGCGTGCGGCTGTCACTTTTGGGCACTGATACGGCCTTCGTGTCGTGTCTAGATACAGCATGGACACCTCGTGTTGACACGAGTGTGCAGCCCTATTCCTAGGCTACACGTGTCTCTGAGCACGAGAAGTCTTGTGGCCCGTATCGTGTTCTCTTGGGCTCGACATCTCCCCACGAGGCTGTGTTTGGGCAGTATTATACTCTAAATGTTAATCTTATTTAGACACATTCGTATCCACTTGCACGGACACGAACACTCGTGGGACACACTGACACATGCACGATTACTTACCAACCATTGATTTTGGGACTTATATGAATTGGAGATGGAAATGAGGGTCTTTCTCATTGTTCTGATACTGTATGCATCAGGTTGGGCTGATAGTTCTGTTCTCACCAGTTCTTAGTTGATTCAAATGTTAATCATGTTATTAATGAGAAATTGCATGTCTAAATATTAGTTAGTAGATATATAAGTTCATGTGTTCATGGGGGATTCAATGAGTATTCGAATATTAGGGAGTTTAGGTTCAAATTTGACTTACAGACAACAGTTCCTTCCCTTCCTTTCCAGTTCTTGTAATTCTAATAGGTTTTAGTTCATGTTTATTTCATGTTTTACTTTCGAATTTGACTTGTTGGGGGTGTTTCTTTTAACTGATTAAAACTTGAGAATGAGAACTTGGCATTATATTGGATTTTGAACCTGTTCACTGTTTTGTTGAAATCTGAAACTGTTCCATGCATTCTCCTATGTACACACACTCAATTTCCTGTCATGATAGCCACTGTCATAGGAAATCTGAGAATTGGTTTTCCCTTCTTTTTTTTAAACTAAAATCGAGTTATCATCCAATGTAAATTTTCATGCAAGTATTAGTAGTGTACAGAGTTGAATTCGAATGAGGGATGCTGTTAACTGAGTTTAAATGAATGATTAATTATGTTACTGTCAACTACTTCCCAATTTTCATTATGGTTCTTATTGCAATCTGAGATTGCACTGTGTTGTGAACTCAAGAACTGAGTTCTTATAAATCTGAGATAATGTAGGACTATCATGAATCGATTTCCTTTTTCCTTTTCCTAAAATCTGAGAACTAAGTATTCTTTTAACCTTGTTCACACATAAAAATCTGAGATGTTGATTGTTACCTGAGATTTTGGCTTGGTTTAGATGATACTTGATTTTGTTTTGGTTCACAAAGTGAAATCTGAGATTGAGATTTGATTATAGGCTTGATGTTGATATTTGAACACTGTTACACATCCACTAATTCATGTATACACTATTCCTGTGCAGCCTATCCACATACACATTGTTTATGATTCACATTTCATCAGTCCACTCACTCATTGTTCTTGTTAACTGTCATGAGGATATGGTTTTAGCTAAATGAATTCCAGATTTTACATTAGACTGTTTTCCTAATGTATTCACTGATTTTCCTATTTCCCTCACACCCTCAAGCCTAACACACACTCACATGTCCCTCACACACACACACACAAGTATCTCACTACACTGTTCACTGTGCACTGTTTGTTTCTTCCCTGTTTTCCTAATTTTACACACATGTTATATTACACCCTCAAGTGACACTCTCATGTCACTTCATACACACACACATGTACACAATCACATTTCCTTTCCTTGTTTCCTATGTATGTATATATATGATATGTGAGATGTTTATTAGATATATACCTATATAGTGGTTGTATAGATATATGTTTATAGATAATTGTATGGTTGTATGTAGAATATAGACTATATGTGATATGTGATAGCCTATAGGGTTGTATATAGGGTTTTGTTATAGGTTACCTATAGGCTATATGCCATATGCTAGCAAGTGTAGATGTAGTATATATTCATGCTATACAGGTATACATAGATATTGGTTAGCCTAGAATTGTTTAACTTAGACTTTGTTAGACCTAGTAGAGTCTAGATTAGTCTTGTACAGTCTTGTTAGACTTGGAATAGGCTAGTTTAGCCTAGGTTAGACTAATATAGACTTGATTAGCCTAGATTAGTCTTGTTTGACCTAGTTTGACTTCTAGGGTTGACCAGAGTTGACCAAGAGTTGACTTTGGCCTAGATTGACCTAGAATCATGTAGAATGCATATTAGGACTTCATTATATCATTTTAGACTTGTTGTGACTTGTGCTGTTCTGATTAGGAGCCAGACATCTCTCATCGGACAATACATTTCATCCGGACACTCAGATACAGACGAGTACATTCTCTGATCATTTTATATCCTGTTTAGAATTATTTTCCTACATTAAATTACTTTAATTGATACTGTCACGTTGGTCACACGAATTAGTACAATATGGATCCCTCACTGAGATGTTATCCCTTTAGGGAGCATCGGGTACTCTATGTTCTATGCGTTTCACTTACATAGCGTATCATATGCTTTTTTGGTTCTTTGATCACTTGTGACATATACCCATATGATCACAGAGTCTTCTTTGAATCCTCATCCCATTTATGGGACTACTATGTACCACCCTTCGGGGACATATCACCCTTTGCGGGCTTATCACCTTTCGGAGGCTTATCACCCTTTGGGGGCTTATCACCCTTTTGGGGCATATCACCCTTTGGGGGCTTATCACCCTTTGGGGGCATATCACCCTTTGGAGGCTTGTCACCTTTCGGAAGCTTATCACCCTTTGGGGGCATATCACCCTTTGGGGGCTTATCATCTTTCGGAGGCTTACCACCCTTCGTAGGCTGTTACATAGAATCATAACATAACCTGATTGGATCCTTGTGTATTAATTGAGGGTACGGGAGAGTATAAATAGCCATGTGAACAATTCTAAAGTAGAATAGCCATGTACGCCTCTTTAGTATAGCCATGTACAAATCAAGCCGTTCACATGTCGACTTTGTGCTCTAAATCACTAGTCACTGGTAGCTCTTTACTTATAGTAGATATTTCTATTACAGTTCTCTCTCTCTATTTTTATACTGCATTTCTTCAGTATCTATATCTTACTTTACTGCATGATTATATTTTCTAACCTGCTATGAACTGTTGAGATGTACTGTACTCGCTCCTGTCCTGACTGGACCTGTTGAAAATATTACAGAGGACGAGGAGGAGGCCTGGGAGGATACCTTCTACGGGACAGCTCTAGCTGAGGACATCACCCCCACTGCCTAGACTAGTTTAGTTAGGCCTTATCTTATTTTCATGTTGTCTTGAGACTGTTTAGCTAGACTTTACTTCTGTTCAGAGTTGTTGAGTTGTATATATTCTTTCTTATTCAGTAGTTGAGATATGTACTCTGGATATTTGCTGGGATATTATCTTAGACTTTTCTATCTTCAGTATTTCTTGAGTTCTATATCTTATCGTGCTTTCTTCTTTCTTAGTTGTGATTGAGTTCATTTACTACTTAGTATTATATTGCTAGATGTACGTTGACCTAGGACATCGTTCTACTGCCGACACTGCGGCGTAGGCTGGGCGTTGTTACGTTCTCGTACCCTCACAGTGGGTGCGGATCGTGACAACATTTTTTTTCCTCAACTACAAACCATTCGATCAGACAACGATTCTGAATTTTTATCTAAACAAATACAAACATGGTTCCATGACAATGGCATTATTCATCAACGCAGTTGCGTTTCTACTCCTCAACAAAATGGCATTGTAGAGCGTAAACATCGACATCTACTCGATGTAGCTCGAGCTCTACGATTTCAAGCAGACTTACCCCTTTCCTTTTGGGGTGAATGTATTCTCACTGCTGCTTTCCTTATTAACAAACTTCCAACTCCAATCCTCAACTACAAATCACCTCACTAAGTTTTACTTGGAACTGTTCCATCATATTCTTCTTTCCGTATTTTTGGATGTTTATGTTTTGCTAAAAATATGAATATTCAACATAAATTTGATAAACGAGCCAAACCTGGTATTTTTGTTGGCTATCCTTATGGTCAAAAGGGATACCGCATATATGATTTCGTCACTCATCAAATTTATGTTTCACGTGACGTTATATTTCATGAGTCAATTTTTTCTTATCATGACCTCTCGTCCTCCTCATTCAACAATTCTATTACCATCACTCCAATCGAGGATGATGGAACTTTTGACTATACTGTACCACCTGATGTTCCCACTGATGTTTCTTCTAGTGATTGTCAAGCTGATTCATCTTCAACACTTATTTTTGAGAGTTCTTCCTCAATATCACATGCCCCTATCCTTAATAAACACCCTCAACGTGTTCGTCGCCCTCCCGGTCATTTAAAGGATTATATTTGTAATAGTATCTCCTTTTCTACTGCTTTTCCACTAGCAAATTACTTTTCTCTGTCTAATCTAAGTTGTTCTCAGCGTGCTTTTCTAACTAATATCATTGACAGCCAAGAACCAACTTCCTATGCTCAAGCCATGAAATCTGCCGAATGGCGTGATGCCATGGCCAAAGAAATTCAGGCTCTTGAATGAAACAACACTTGGTCTTTATGCTCACTTCCACCAAACAAGTCACCCATTGGTTGTAAATGGGTCTACAAAATTAAATATAAGTCAGATGGCTCTATAGAGAGATACAAAGCTCATTTAGTTGCCAGGGGTTATACTCAAGTTGAAGGAATCGATTATCATGATACATTTGCACCCGTGGCTAAACTCGTCACTGTTCGCCTTCTTCTTTCCATTGCTGCCATTAAAAATTGGTCGTTACACCAACTTGATGTCAATAATGTGTTTCTCCAAGGCGACCTTAATGAGGAAGTTATATGAAATCTCCTCCTGATTCTCTCGTAAGGGGGAGACTTGCGTATGCAGGTTAAATAAATCTATCTATGACCTTAAACAGGCTTCTCGTCAATGGTTCTCTAAGTTCTCCACCACGCTTATCCATCATGGATTTCATCAATCCATTTCAGACTATAGTCTATTCACCTATATTAGTGATCAGACTTCCCTTTTCGTCCTTGTCTATGTTGATGATATTATTATCACTGAAAATGATGATGCTGCCATCTCTGACATCAAACTATATATTTCTTGCTCAATCTTTCTCCATAAAAGATCTTGGCAAACTTCGGTATTTTTTGGGTATTGAGGTATCTCGCTCTAAATAAGGCATTTTTTATGTCAAAGAAAATATACGCTTAACATTTTATCTGATTCTGGTATGACTGGTTCTCGATCGTCAGATTTTCCCATGGAGCAACATCTTCGTTTACAACCAAAAGATGGTACTCCGCTTCCTAATCCAGGAATCTATCACCGCCTTGTGGGTCACCTTCTATATCTCACGGTAACACGACCAGATATTCAATATGCTGTAAATACCCTTAGCCAATTTATGCAATCCCCATATTCATCCCATCTTGATGCAGCCAATCGAGTTCTTCGATATCTTAAAGGAAGTGTTGGTAAAGGTTTATTCCTTTCTGCATCTAGCTCACACACTTTAGTTGGATACGCTAGCTGACTCCGATTGGGCTGTGTGTCCTACTACACGTCGTTCCACTACAGGTTATTTCACCATGCTAGGATCTAGTCCTATTTCTTGGAAAACCAAGAAACAACCAACAGTTTCACGTTCGTCTGCAGAAGCAGAATATCGTTCCCTTGCTGCACTTACTTCTGAGTTGCAATGGTTAAAATACCTTCTCTCAGATCTTGGTATTAATCACTCGCAGCCTATTTTGGTTCATTGTGATAGTCAAGCTGCTATCCACATTGCCGAAAATCCTGTTTTCCACGAACGCACCAAACACATTGAAATTGACTGTCATTTCATCCGAGAAAAGATTAACGCAGGTCTTCTTACTCCTTTCTACGTACGATCCAGCGAGCAACTGGCTGGCATTTTTACCTAACCACTTGGCAGTGATACTTATCGTCGGCTATTTTGCAAGTTGGGTGTTCTTGACATTTCAATCCCAACTCCAACTTGAGGGGGAGTATTGAGTGAGAGATACTAGGAAGGGTTGTTTTATTATTTGTTATTTGTTGGGATTGTTTTATTATTTGTTATTTGTTGTTTATGGTTGTTTGGAATTTGTTATTGGAACAACCTTTTGTTATTTCCATTGTATATATACATGCACAATTGAATGAAATAAACACAAAAAAATTACTCACATCTCTCTCTTCCTTCGTGCTCATATTTTCACATTTCTATCTCATATTCTTCTATATTTTTACCAAACCACTTGGCAGTGATACTTATCGTCGGCTACTTTGCAAGTTGGGTGTTCTTGACATTTCAATCCCAACTCCAACTTGAGGGGGGGTATTGAATAAGAGATACTAGGAAGGGTTGTTTTATTATTTGTTATTTGCTGGGATTGTTTTATTATTTGTTATTTGTTGTTATGGTTGTTTGGAATTTGTTATTGGAACAACCTTTTGTTATTTCCATTGTATATATACATGCACAATTCATTGAAATAAACACACACAAAATTACTCTCATCTCTCTCTCTTCGTGCTCATATTTTCACATTTCTATCTCATATTCTTCTATTATTTTGTATTTATTTTAGTTTTCGAGGACGTGCATTGGTACCACATTTGCCTTTATATGTTCACTATTTTGTTATTATTATACTTATCATTGTTACAATTATCGTGTGTTGTTCTTCGAGGCATAATAGTGTGAATAGATGCAAATTGTAGCAGACTTGTTAACGTAGCATTAATGTAAGGACGATATCATTCCCTTAGTCCTTGTTTGATGTAGAGGTGTGGTACTGCCCTATCGACAATTTATGGATTCATGTTCATGCTTGCGTATATTGATACTGTAACGTCTCAGTCTCAAAATTCGTAGGAATAGAAAATAGTATACATACCAGCTACGTATCGAGAGAAATCCGGCTCAGCTCGATTACGTATAAGCTATATAGTAACGACCAAATATCGATATTAATTAATAATATCTCGATTGTTTTCTACAATCGTTTTATTTTTTAGTTTTTCTATCGAAAAATTAAGCCCGGAACTAACAGTTATAGATAATCTATATCCGCATCTTCATTTATCTTACCAATTATATATTTAATTCAAAAGACACCACATGTCTAAGAAAAAGGTTAGAGAAGTTACTCACGCTGTCGCCTATCTTGAAGTCCTCAGTCAATTCCAATATGGTTGCTATAAAATCTTGAAGTCCTAGATTCCAATATGGTCGCCTATATCTTTGCCTAGCTTCTTGCAGGCCATGCAAAATAGTGGTAAGCAAATATATATATATATATATATATATATATATATATATATATATATATATATATATATATATATATATATATATATATATATATATATATATGCAAATGACCTCTAGTCTAGTGGTTAAGAGAGATGCATGCGGCGCAAGTGGTTGGGAGTTGGAGCCCCTGTGGAGGCGAGTTCGCCACAACTACCAATTGCTTCAAAAAAATAATATTATATATATATATATATATATATATATATATATATATATATATATATATATATATATATATGAGTATTCTAGAACAAATCGACTGGTTTTGTATTATGAAACCAACATTTATTATACACGTTGGATTTGAATTGCATGGTTGAAATTAAATGACTTTAAAATGTGGTGGGGTCTACACCTTTTAACCTCAACCACTAAATTACAATCCAATCAACAAAACATATGATGGTTTAAAACATATGATGATTTTGTAATAAAAAACCAGTCGGCTGGTTTTGGAGCATATATATATATATATATATGAGGTATCCTTTCTTCAAGTCGGACCGTGGCTATATAAGTTACACAGCCGCCCGAAGGAGGATTTGGACCCAAGACCTGTGCTTGGGCGGCCCTCCCTGCTACCAGTAGGGTAGTTCCTTAAGGACTGGTAAGCAAATATATATATATAACCGAACTCGAGTGGCTCTTCTCGTTACCGAGTAGAGGTATAAGACCCCGGCTAGGTGGCGGAAGATCAGCGGATCGAGCCACTGGGGCGTATTATTCATTCCATTTTAGCAAGGGACCTCTAGCCTAGTGGTTAAGAGAGATGCATGCAGCCCAAGTGGTCAGGAGTTCGAGCCCCAATGGAGGCGAGTTTGCCAGAATTACCCATTGGATCAAATATATATATATATATATATACACACACACACACACACACACACACACACACACACACACACACTACATTCCTACATTGGGTTTGGGTTTGGTTTGGATCAAGTTTGGTGCAACGGGCCTCCTAAAAATTCAAAAATCTCTAGCCAATTATATGGTTTAAGCGACAACTTGACTTATTTTCATACAAGGGACATAAACTGGGGCAGATCTACTGGTTGGCTGGGGTAGGCTCCAGCCCACTCATCCAACTTATTTTTTATTTTATTTTTTATATATAGGTAAGTCTGTCCATGCTTTATTTTTGCTATATGGGTAAAACCCCACACTCCAACCCACATAGCCTTCCATAAATTGTTCTCTCTTTCACCATTTTAATTCGAAACCCTTTTAACTTCATCGCGCGGAGGCGGACGTTATTGAAGTCGTCAAAGTTGGGATAAAAGGAGGTGCTTGTGGGCGAGGGCCAGGTGTAATTTTCTATCCCGCTGAATTCAACCGGAGGAATCAAAACGCCAACGGCGTTTGGACTTAGCCATGAAACGACTTGCTCGAAGTCCCGCTCGGTCGAGGCGACTCCTCGCTCAGGTGGGTGTCTTCGGTGAACTTACTTCACACTAATAAAACGAAAGTTTTCAACTGCACAAGTAGGCTTGATAATAAAATAGATGAATCCACATAGTGAAGGGAATAATCCCAAGTTGGGTCAGATTGAGTTATAATATGGACAGGTCCCACGGTCGGCTTAGAAATACGCACGACGTGCTTTCAAAATGATATCGATCCTTCGTCCTGTGGCTTGGGAGAAGGAAAGTTGGTTTATGTTGCCACAAGCTATGAACTTAGCATAAGTTATAGGCGTCGAACATATAAATGCTTGATAAAGCATGCATTGTCCTACCGTCCAATTCTTGGCATAGCAAAAGTGTCCCACAAGTCTCAATGCACGTTTCTACGGTGCAAGACTTGCATAGCCTTTGCTCGTCCTACGGGTTAAGTTGTTGCAGAATTGAGTTAAACAAAAGTTATATCGGGCTATCGAAGTCATAGAAAGCACCGTCCCACAATTTTTGTAGTTGTCATAGTCACATAGTCCCAGGATCTCAAGGCTCATCATATAGAGTATGACTTAAGCGGTATTGTCGCATAGAACACAAGTTGGTTTAAGTTACGAGCAACGATTGGTTCAATAAAAAGTTAGCCACAGTCTATGACACCTAAAAATATGTTTTGTTCAAGTTATGTAGGAAGGCTATGCTGTAGTCATTTTCTGGATTTCAATAGAATGGAAAGTTCAAGCGATGGTTTGTCGTCGAGGCGGTCCCTCGTTTGAGAGTCTCATGGTTTTGAAGCACGTTTTGCAAAGTATGGTTCTAATGCATGGTTTGCTAAGTATGGTTAAGTTATATCACAAATTAGGCCATATATTTATGTGAGTATAGATAAAGTCTCGTAGGTGCGTGGTCACGGAAAACTTATTCACATGGGCAATATTTTTTCGGACGACAACCTAGGGCCACTGGACCGACCTGACCATGGGGAAAACATGGTATAGCTGATGCTGGGTAAGCAACCAGGAATTTGATAAGATTTTATTAGGCTAGCTACCTACAATGAACAACACATTATCTTTCTAGCTATGTCCACGATGGCTAGTTAATGCCAGTGACCTTTCATATATATAAGTTGGCGTGCTGAGCGGCAATCCGCATGTACGGTGTCGGTCAAATCAAAGGTAGTACAAGTACGATACGAGTCGTGTTAATAAATTATGCACAATTGCACTCCCAGGATAGAGCCTAAGATTTGACAATAAGTAAAGGCACGTGCTTCGGCACGAGATTTGGCATCGAGTATTGAGTCGTTTACACAAACTTACATAAGTTGAGATTGAGTCGTATCAAATTTAAGTCAGGAAGGGTCGTAAGGCAAGTTTGGTTAAGTCATGTTGAGTTATGAGGCACGACTCTCGATATGTTGAGGCACGACCACATTGTTATGACACAAGTATAGGCAAGTTACTAAGTGGCGAGGCACTGCCTCGATTATGTTACACGAAGGAATTTATGGCACGACCATGTTGCATCCCAAAGTACGAGGTGAAAAGGCAAGTATGAGTTGACACATTGATGTTGCAAGCACGAAAATGGTCTAGAGGTACACCGATAAGTAAGTTATCGGTGCGAAGAACGGTGATGGTCTAGAGACACAAATAGGCCAAGAGTCTATGTCCTAAAATCGATTCCTAAGACAAGAATATAAAAACAATCATAAAGGGATTATGTTACACAAAGTAAATAACGTGTTGGTTTGTATAGGTGGGTGATGAGCTCACTCCACTAGTACGGTTGTGTACTGACACCCATACAGTTTCCATGTGCAGGCACATGTAGAAGCTCGTTGGCGCAGAGCTGGCTTGGATGCATCGTGGCACACAGTCCTTGGTATTTCGAGGCGTGCGGCCGTATGGAGTCTAGACTTATACGGGATATAATGTGTGGACATCATCTTCCGAAGTATCCGCAAGTTGCAGCCTTGAAGCTTTGTATTAAGAGATGAGAGAGAGCAGAGTGACTTATATTATGAGAAGAGTGAGAATGAGTGATTTTAATCATGGCCACGTGCCATATTATAATCTTTATTTCAATATAAATAAAGAGTTCTCATTTTGTATACTCATGTTGCCTTCATTATTCAATGTTTTCTGGTTGGGACTTCTGTGCGTTGACCTCGTCCCTTAGCCTATAATCGACCGTTATGGAACTCATCTTGCGTGAGCACAACCTAGGCTCACGCGACATCATGCATTAGCGAGGATGATCGCTCCTACGGGAGCGGGCCGTGACATAATAAGGCAATTTTACCGAAGCCACCCACCTGAGCGAGGAGTCACCTCGACCGAGCGGGACTTCGAGCAAGCCGTTGCATGGCTGTCCAAACGTTGTTGGCGTTTTGATTTCTCCGATTGAATTGAGTGGGACGGGATATTACATTTGGCAAGGAGCTCACTCCACTAGTACGGTTGTGTACTGACACCCATACAGTTTCCATGTGCAGGCACATGTAGAAGCTCATTGGCGCAGAGCTGGCTTGGATGCATCGAGGCACACAGTCCTTGGTATTTCGAGGCGTGCGGCCGTATGGAGTCTAGACTTATACGGGATATAATGTGTGGACATCGCCTTCCGAAGTATCCGTAAGTTGCAGCCTTGAAGCTTTGTATTAAGAGATAAGAGAGAGCAGAGTGACTTATATTATGAGAAGAGTGAGAATGAGTAATTTTAATCATGGCCACGTGCCATATTATAATCTTTGTTTCAATATAAATAAAGAGTTCTCATTTTGTATACTCATGTTGCCTTCATTATTCAATATTTTCTGCTTGGGACTTCTGTGCGACGACCCCGTCTAGACTGTAATCGACCGTTATGGAACTCGCCTTACGTGAGCGCAACCTAGGCTCATACGACATCACGTCTTAGCGAGGACGATCACTCATACGGGAGCGGGGCATGACATAAATGGTATCAGAGCCAGCTTTCGATCATGGGACATGTGGGTTATGGGCCCACTACGCTTCAAAGAATTGATGACTTGTGATAAACGGATGAACATACATGATTTTGTGCTTCAAAGAATTGATCATGTAACTAGTTCAAAAGATAATGATCGAATTTGATTTTGAATGTCGAAGAGAGTGTGGTAATCCAGTTCGAATGGTAGCATCAGTTTCACGACTCTAAGTTTGATGCAAAGGAAGATCGTCAGGTTACGTGCATCATCGATGGTATTGAGTCATATCAAAGATCGATGTGCGATAACTCGGGGGTACTCTAAATCGAAGAATAACGATCTTGTAAAATGTTATTGTTTCGATGGATGCTATACTTGGGATTTTGATAGAAATGAATGTTGAGATGAAAATGAAAACATTTTGATGGTTTCGATGATAACCCCAATATTGACATTCTTGTCTTGTGCAAGCGTAACTCCAGCCTCGCACATGTATTATGTCGGATTAAAAAAATTATTCTGCAGTAGCGCTGGCATGGTGATTCATGTCCAGTGTGAATGATCGAACTTGCCGGAGATCAGGACGTGGAAATTGGATTATTTCGACTTGTGGTTTGATGCGAAGGTGAATTCGAGGATGGTTCAGACTTGTGATTGACGATTAAGTAAGTTTGATAATTAAGTAGATCTAATCTGTGTATCGAGAATGAATTAGTCTAGACTCAAAGCAAGAGTTACGCCCCGATGAGAATGATTATCCTACGGAAGCGTTGGCATGGTGATTTCATGTCCAGCATGGATAATCGAACTTGCTGGAGATTGGGGCATGACATATTGTTATGCTAGACGACCTCGTGATCGTATACGTGAATTGTGTTGTACAACTTTGGGAATATGGTATAAGAATTATGGTTTAGTAATAAATTGTGTTGTAGTGTACTTAAATTGGATAGGTCGATTATATCGAACATGTTTGTAGAGATAGACTACGCGACCTGCTAGTTTGGACGTGTGATATGGATAAGCCATGGAATGGATTAAGCATTGGAACTTACAGTAGGATGGCTTTGCTGAATGACTCAGACCCCTGGGATTGAACGCTGCGAATGTGAATAGGAGAAATCTATGCCTGAAGTGTAGAAATTAGAGTGATGCGAGCTTGGGTAGAAAGTCCCATACTATCAACTTTGGTTTGACCTTAGGATTGGGGTCAGTGTTGATATTATTGTTTGGGAATGGTGATTCCAATACTGACGTTGACTTTAGACTGGAGAGATGGCCTAGCGGTTAGGCAAGACGTTCATATTTCGAGAGGTAGCATCGGTACGATTGATTTCAGGATTGATAGAATGAATTAAATATGTTGAATTGGATTCACAATCATGAGGTTGGCTGAAATGTGTATAAATGCCTTAAATATGTGCACGATCCAACTAAGTGATACGTTGAATTCAAGTGAGACTAAAAAGAACAGAAAGGTATCGAGGATTTCGAAGTCGTGTGTTTCAAATAAATTATTGATGGTAGTACAATCGTTGGATTTGAAATGAACTTGAATGTTGATTGATCGGATGGTTTATCCTAGAACTAAGTTGTCCGTATGCGCGACGAGTATAAGTTGACCAAGTTTGAGATATAGTTGTTCGAGGTAAAAAAATAAATAAGGCACGAGCGTGGCTCGGATTAAAGAAACGCATAGGCAGAGTGTGTGAAAGAACCATTGGATGTTGAATCAAGTGATAAGTCGATGAGTATTTACTCAGTAAGTTTCGAAGATGAAACTTTTTCTGAATGGTGTATAATGTAATGCCCCGACCCGCTCAGTTCAACTGGTGTCATGCCCCAGAACCAAAATACTGGAAATTAGGGGCAAAACAAAGCTAGCTACATATATCAAAGTACGCAATACCCCAATGTATGATCAAAGCTATCTAGAAGACATGTGGAAAGACTCTAGAATGCCACTGACGACTCCTATGGTCGAACAAATCCTATCTCAATCCAACAACAACAAGTATCAAGAGTATATCAAATATGAAAGTAAAGAGGCGTCCCAAAATACTATATCATACATGATCATGAAGCTAGCGAATACAAAATGCTACACTAGCAAAGTACCAATATACATGATCACTAAATCAGTCTAGATCTAATATAATACATCATGTTGACCGAAGTCTGAGAAAGTCTCAAAATAATAGGGCTAACACATGTCCTAGCTAACACTACCAAAATAAAATGAAACACGAGCGGTACAAAAAGGGAACCCACTCGCGAGGAGGAACAACCGCAGATCTAAGCCGGCGGCGGGTCATCCAGAGAAAGGTAGGGAGAATCTTCGGGCTCCAGCGGTAAATCTGGCCAAAAAAACCAGTGGGATCAGGCCCCAAATAGCAAGTACCACAAGGAAGCTCGAGGTGCACGACAAAACCCAACAACAACACAATGACATAATGACGGAAGTAAATAAATGCGGGTCGAGACTAGTGCGGTACCAATACACGTATCTCAAGAATATAACGGACTGAATATAAATACTGAACAATATAACAAAATAGAATAATAAGCCGATAAGCAACAAGGGACTTAGGAACTACTCGAAGTCGGAGCCACAACCCTTAAACCAAACAAGGACCGGGGTTGCAGATATTTTTCCGAACAGAACTTAGTCTCTGGCCACTCAATGACACAAAGAGCATATAAGGCAACAGACAATCAAAACTGCACGGCCAATCATTGCTTACAGCTTTCTATCATTAATTAGCTAGGGTTATCACAATCCAAATTACTAGTATGGAAGTTGAGGATCTTCGCAACTACTTGACTGCAGATACCCGGATGTCCAGGGGTACGAGTAGTACATCTATTGCCTAACAAGATTGCTGGCAGATGAAACGTGTCTTGACTTGTAACAGGAACAACCATATCATATACTTATAAAAAAAACATATAACTGACTGTGCCGTAACCCGGTACGACATGTGACTCGATCGTGTATCAATACGCGCAAACTTGGTAGGTCATGGAGCCCTTGCCTAGCAGGGTTGAGCCATGCCTTATGGGGCCCTTGGAGCTCGGGGTTGGTAGTACGAATTTCCTCCTACAATAATTTACTTGAATTTTACTAGTCATTTACCTTATCATATTCATGTCAAATTCTTAAGTCTTGGACACTCAAGAATTTCCTAAGATGACGTGTGTTATGTATCAGTAATTCATAAGTTATCACTTACGAACATTCCCGTGCTAACTTCACGTGATACATGGAACAATACTCATACTTGATTGTCCAGTGCCAAGATGCAATAGATTAACATTTAACAAGCTATATCCACGGTGTCAAGAAAAAACATGTACTCATATCTCTGGTCTAGAAATCAATAAGAAAATCAAGTCATAAGTGCGCTACTACAAGCCACTAAATCGAGCTAGGCATATACAGTAATCTGGAGTGCAACATGACAAGCCACTAGCTATAATCTGGACATAGAACAATAAATGAACATAAGCATGTACCATGTATATAGGGTGTAAAATTATTCTCTAACTATCCAAGGTTATCTAATCATGTTAATAGTCCATTACATTCGAGAAAATGTCAAAAACGGACAAAAATGGGCAAAAACGGACAAAAAGGGGCAAAAAACGGACAAAAACGGAAAAAAAAATGGGCTAAAACGGCATACCGACGGTATACTGCGATATACCGGTCCAAAGACAAAATGTTTCTGGTGCAAAACTTGGTATACCGTCGGTATACACCGGCATACCGTCGGTATACCGCTTTTCCAAACAGCAACAAAATCCAGATTTTTGCCAAAACTTGTTTCGGCCATAAAAACTTTATTTTAAATCGAAATTCGGACTTTCAAAAGTCAAAATTGCATAGAATTGAATTTCCTAAAACATGGAAGTATTAGTTTTCACAAATTAAAACATTTGATAGATCAATAGCTCAAAATACTCAAAAATTATATCTAGAAACTCAGATCTACGCAATATTGTCGATCAAAACTAAAAGTGCTATATATTGAACATGTTAACAATTTAGAGGAGCATATTATAGAAGAATAAAACTTTAATTTCTATGAAAAACAAATTATAGCATGGTCTTGTCACTTTTGAGCAAGATGTACTTGCCTAGGTTAAGTTCCAAGCCTAATCTTCTACTCCACCACCAAGAGGGACACGAAACCACACTCTAGGCCTCAAGTCCAAGCCTTCCTAAGCTTGAGGAAGAGGGAAGAGAGTGAAGAGGAAATGGAGAAGGAAAGAAAAGAGAGGAGAAAGAAACTCATAGGATATATATAGAGAGGGTGAATTAATCATGACCATTGGATCGTGATCCATGTCATATTCTAGATCAATCCTATCCATTGAAAGAAAACCAATTGTCCATTGGATAATAGAATGCATCTACACTATTCATGAAAATATCTAAACACTATTCATCAAAATATCCAAAATACTATTCATGAAAATATCGGAAACACTATTCACGAAAATATCTGAAATCAAAAATATTAAAATGTAGAAAAATCTATCCGAGCGGTATGCCGTCGGTATACTCCGGTACACCGTCGGTATGCCGGCCAAGGAGGAAATCTATAATTTGAGAAAATTTTAAAGCATTTCAAAAACTGAGAAAATACGAAAAACAATATAAAATACGTATCCGTATATAAATACCGATACTGTGAGACGAGTCTCACAACTCTCCACAACTTAGAAAAATTTCGTCCTCGAAATTTCTAAAGCCAGTCGAGCAAAGATACACATGCTAAAACAATGTAAAATCATAACGTATCGAAAGAAAATATCCCGTGTACAAGTGATATTTGAGATACAGAATTTAAGTAAATGCGAAAAATAATAAATACATACATATATAATACAAGAAAAGGAGGCATATGGAATAATATACCCCTGAGTCAGTTGAGTAGGGATTCGTCCTCGCTTGCCTACGCTGACTCACAAAGTGGACAAGGGTCAAGTTTCGAAGTAAGTCGGTACCAACGACTCAGTAGAAGACATGACTCTAATCCAGGACGCACCTACGTAGTCGGGATACATTATAGATATCGTGTATTATGAGATACGGTGGCAGATGAGTGGTACGAGAAACTCGTATTCACTCGTCGAATATGTCGAGGCGACCATTGTACTCTGAATGTAGGTGGAGTACAAGACCGTCAACAAGACCCAAGAGTAAGATAAACTGAAGGAATGCTCAAAATCTCACCAACAATCTGACCGCCCTCGACCAACAGCTCCTGCAAGCTCATGTTGAAAGCCTGCCTATGCTTCACGGGTACTTGTGTAGTCTGCTACTGGCTCGGTCCTGCCCGCAGGGCTTGGGCATACTGTGTTGGACGCTGGTGCTGAAACTGCTGGGACTGCATCGAAAGCGGGCGCTAAATATAGGATCGAGCTGACTCTGCTGGTGTCCTTTCGATCGCCAATGGTACTGGGGCAACTGATGAACCCTCTGGACGTAATAGTGGACAAGACCCAATCATATGGTCAGATGCATCACACCTGAGACACTGATGATTGGCCCTCCTACACTGGGCTCTGGTGTGCCATGGCTTTCCTCAATAATCACATCCTGGCTGACCTGACTGCCTGGACTGTTGTACTGATGCCACTGTCGGGGATGATGATACTGTTTGACGAGGAGGTCGATGATCTGGAGCTCTGACTGCTGGAGCTGGGGCTGAGGACTGAATGATAATGCCCCTCATAGTCGAGTGTGACCTCTTCTGACCTCCGGTCCTATCTGCTATCCTCTAACTGGTCATCTCCAAGGATCTAGCTGCTCTTAGTACTGTATCGAAGGTGTCATAAAAATGGCCTACCATGAGCTGTTGAAGCTCCAAGTACAAGCCCTGCTCAAACCTTCGAGCTCTATCACCATCAAAAGCCACCATGTAAGATACAAATCGACTAAGCCTACAGAACTCTGCCGCATACTGATCCACAGTCCTCATCTTCTGGCGAAGGTTGATAAATTGTTGCTGGAGCTGGAACTTGGCTGAGGTATGGAAGAACTTCTCCTGGAAGCGCTCCCGAAATGTCTTCCAACTAATAGGCCTAGGAAGACCCATCTTCTGTGCTACCCACCAGTCGTGGGCAATATCTGATAACTGTAGCTTCACCACTGCTACCATATCCTCTGCTGGAGTCCTTAGCTGCCTCCAAAATGGCCTCGGTATCTTGAAGCCAAGAATCGGCTGATACTGCATCTTCGGTGCCGAAGAACTGAGTTGGACGTAGGCGACTAAAGTCGGATGCTGAGTTGTGACCACGACGACCACTCGCCTCCAAAGCTACGGTAACGCCCTAGCAAAGGGTGTTGTTGGTATGGTCCTGGCCCTGTTGTAAATGCTGGTACAACTGAACCACCTGCTGCTGGATCTGAAGCTGATTCTGATGTTGCTGTTGTTATGCCTCCATCATGCCCTGCATTATCTCGAGGAGGGCACGTTGGTCTACCTGGGCTAGCTTTACTGAAGGGACTGATGGAGCTGGCTGAGCTGACTGAACAGGAACGGACTGAGCTGCTGACGGATGATGAGATGGTACGGGATTCTAATTCTGCGGAGGAGGGGTCTGATCATGACCTTCCATCTGAGCTTCCTGAGACGGCGGAGCAACTGAACCTTCGAAAAAAAAGTAGACGGTGTGTCCCTGAAAGATAAGGACACGAGATATCAATAATGGACAGGAACAGAACAAGGATATGTCAATCATGTTTACAGTTCGAGGAAAACGAGAATGCAAAAAGCAAAGGAAGATCAAATGAAGACAATTATATGATTGAGATTCTAACAAGATAAATCCCCCATAAGTCTGAAGACAGACCTGCATGGGACACCAAAAAAACCCTGTCATGCCCCAGAACCAGAATACTGGAAAGTAGGGGCAAAACAAAGCCAGCTACGTATATCAAAGTACGCCAGTACCCCAATGTACGATCAAAGCTGTCTAGAAGACAAGTGGGAAGACTCTAGCAAGCCACTGACGACTCCTATGGTCGAACAAATCATATCTCAATCCAACAACAACAAGTATCAAGAGTATATCAAATATGAAAGTAAAGAGGCATCCCAAAATACTATATCATACATGATCATGAAGCTAGTGAATACAAAATGCTACACTAGCAAAGTACCAATATACATGATCACTATATCAGTCAAGATCTAATATAATACATCATGTTGATCGAAGTCTGAGAAAGTCTCAAAATAATAGGGCTAACACATGCCCTAGCTAACACCACCAAAATAAAATGAAACACGAACGGTACAAAAAGGGAACCCACTCGCGAGGAGGAACAACCGCAGATCTAAGCCGGCGGCGGGTCATCCAGAGAAAGGTAGGGAGAATCCTCGGGCTCCAGCGGTAAATCTGGCCAAACAAAACCAGTGGGGTCAGGCCCCAAATAGCAAGTACCACAAGGAAGCTCGAGATGCACGACAAAACCCAACAATAACACAATAACATAATGACATAAGTAAATAAATGTGGGTCGAGACTAGTGCGGTACCAATGCACGTATCGCAAGAATATAACGGACTAAATATAAATACTGAACAATATAGCAAAATAGAATAATAAGCTGATAAGCAACATAGGACTTAGGAACTACTCGAATTCGGAGCCACAACCCTTAAACCAAACAAGGACCGGGGTTGCAGATATTTTTTTGAGCAGAACTTAGTCTCTGGCCACTCAATGACACAAAGAGCATATAAGGAACAGACAATCAAAAGTGCACGGCCAATCATTGCCTACGGCTTTCTATCATTAACTAGCTAGGGTTATCACAATCCTAATTACTAGTATGCAAGTTGAGGATCTTTGCAACTACCTGACTGCAGATACCCGGATGTCCAGGGGTACGAGTAGTACATCTATTGCCCAACAAGACTGCTGGCAGATGAAACGTGTCTTGACTTGTAACATGAAAAACCATATCATATACTTGTAAAAGAAAACATATAACTGACTGTGCCGCAACCCGGCACGACATGTGACTCGATCGTATATCAATACGCACAAACTTGGTAGGTCATGGAGCCCTTGCCTAGCAGGGTTGAGACACGCCTCATGGGGCCCTTGGAGCTCGGGGTTGGTAGTGCGAATTTCCTCCTACAATAATCTACTTGAATTTTACTAGTCATTTACCTTATTATATTCATGTCAAATTCTTAAGTCGTAGAAACTCAATAATTTCCTAAGATGACGTGTGTTAAGTACGAGTAATTCGTAAGTTATCACTTACGAACATCCTCGTACTAACATCACGTGATACACGGAACAATACTCACACTCGATTGTCCAGTGCCAAGATGCAATAGATTAATATTTAACAAGCTATATCCACGGTGTCAAGAAAGAACATGTACTCATATCTGTGGTCTAGAAATCAATAAGAAAATCAAGTCATGAGTGCGCTACTACAAGCCACAAAATCGAGCTAGGCATATACAGTAATCTGGAGTGCAACATGACAAGCCACTAGCTATAATCTGGACATAGAACAATAAATGAACATAAGCATGTGCCATGTATATAGGGTGTACAATCATTCTCTAACTATCCAAGGTTATCTAATCATGTTAAGAGTCCATTACATTCGAGAAAATATCAAAAACGGACAAAAACGGACAAAAAGGGACAAAAATGGCCTAAAACAGCATAAAACGACATACCGGCGGTATAATACGATATTCCGATCTAAAAACAGAAAGTTTCAGGTGCAAAAATCGACATACCATTATATATATATAGGCTAATATTGTGACCCACTGCCTCAGGAGTTACTAGATAACTCGCGGGATTTAATATCTCACAAACTAAGAACCTGTCCCATGCCCGAGCTTTGAAATCGAACCATGTTCCAAATATATAGCAGTAGCTATATATGAAACCGACCCCAAGTTAGTGTGTTTATATGTATATATAACGCGCAAGAAAGGAGGAGAGTTCGTACAAACCCTAACCCTAAGCCACGCCGCGTGACCCCCGACATCCCCTGACGTGCGTGCGGCAACCACGAGCCGCCGCCGGCCACCACAGCGCCGCCTAGGGACAGCCAATCCGTGCGACAATGACAGCAGCAACAGTGTACAGTTTTGGTGCTAACTTCTCGGCGACGTTTCGTCGTGTACACTCGTCCGTTCTCCGAGCCGTCTTCTCAGGTTTGTACGCAACCTATATGTTTCTAGATCCCTTCATATAGTTTCTGTTATTTCGTGTTACATTTCATAGAAATCAAATTCAAATATCAAAGAAAAATATTGTTTCTGAAACCATCAAAAACAGAACTTAGTCATCCAAACACCCAACTTGGAAGGCAAGTCATTGTCAATCCATCGACCAATTTGAGATCCTAATTGAACAGATTTCTAGACAACCTATACGAGAGTAAAAACCCTTTTATAGTTCTTTATTTCATCTACCGTATGCCATGAAAACAGATTTCAAAAATCATGAAAAACAGTTCTCAAAAATATAAATTCTAGCAAAAGTTTTTGATACGACGTACGCCCCGATAAATCGGGCGACATGGTCACAACCCATGAGCATCGAAAGATGCATATGGATGTTGATGACGTGTGGGATTCGACGGAACTCAATTTTATTGTGTGTGCACGACGAAATCGACGCGTATCCGTCGAGATACCCCATATCGGCCCTTTTACAAACTAGCCCACAACTTCATGCATGTTCGTTATCTCGAGACGATACGCCAACTGAACCGTATCATTTTTTTGGTCATGTATGCCAAGTTTGGTCAGATTCTGAGAAGGTCGACCGAAATGTTATTTTGGCGGGCCCAGCGACCCGATCAAACGGGCAAAATTGTGCACGGCCTACCGGAATCCAACTTTGGATGTACAGTTGGGTTCATCTTATCAAAATGGACTTGTAAATATATAGTTTGATGACTTCAGAGACCGTAGATACTGGCACACTTTTCGGTGTAAAGCTGGTCCAACGGCGGACATCATTTTGATCCGAAATTACAATTTTGCTCCGGTGTCCAGAATTGGACTTTTGGGTAGGAATTCTTAGATATTTCTTTTATACCAAACGTATTGGTGATGTATGTTTCAGCATCCGAAGACTATTATGCGGGTCAAACTTTTGTACAGCACACTGAGTGGTTGGATTTATCGATTTCACCAGCAAAGGACCCAGGTGAGTACATTTGTTGTTTGTTTTCGATATTGTTAATTACTATAGTCCATTGTTAGCTGCTTAATAATTGATTCTTGAGACGCTCTTCATACAGATACCACATTTCATCATATCTTGTCGGGTTTCTTATTGTCGTGTCGGGAAGGGGAAGTTCCAAGTAGATGTGTGATCTGACCGTAGACATTATTTATTTTCTGCATGTAGACCTCGTAGACATTGTTTATTTTTTGCAAGTCTACCTCGTAGTCATTGTTTATTTTCTGCAAGTAGACCTCGTAGACATTGTTTATTTTCTGCAAGTAGACCTCGTAGATATTGTTTATTTTTATACAAATAAACCACGTAGACATTGTTTATTTTCATGTAAGTAGACCTCGTAGACCTCGCGGTGTAGTGTCCCAGACCGATCTCACATCGAAAAGAGTACTTCAACACACTTAGATAGTTATGTTCCTCGTTTTACCCTTTATATATTTACATATATTTTCCTGTCTCTTGTTTATTATATTACCATGTTCTCTCATCATGTATTTTATGGCTAACCTCTGTTTTATAGTAGTTAACATATATTGGAACTGCACTCAATGTATTGTACTCGTTCTATTCCTGACTGAAAACCAACAATTTTCAGGTTAATCGCAACTTCTCTTAGCCATGGGGAGATACGGGTGTACTTGCAGGCCAAAACCTAGAGATTAGCTAGATAGATGAGTTGTATTCATTTTCAATATTTGTATGAATATTGTACTTTCTTTAAATATAAATCTTATAAATGTTTAGAAATGTGAATGTGCAATAAAGATAATTTTTTAGCATTTTGTTATTGTGGCCTGCACAGCGTTCTACCGTCGACACTTTGGCATAGGCTGACTTGGACACGCATTCGTATTCCGAAAAGTGGGTTCGGGTCGTGACAAGTTTTTGTGGTGGCCCATGTAGGTCTGTTTTCGCAAATCATACAAACTCATGATAGTACTTAAGTTAATCGTACTATTGCAAGCCTATGACTAGGAAATGCTCATTTACAAGTTATGGTTAATTTGATTTAAGAGAATGACTAGGACTAGGAGTCCCTTATTAAAATTGACCGTTGGATAGTTAAGGTTGTTATATAGGCCATGCAATTTAGATAAAGATTATTAAATTTAGATAACTTGACCGATTCCCATAGATACACTATTATATTTTGACATGACGATATGATCCAGTGTGGATAGACTATTCACTTGGTAAATTAGGCCTTCTTAGAATTAATGCTCTAACCTTGATAAATTGTTCAATTCTTTTTCTTTTTGCCCTCTTTAGGTATCATTCTCATATCATAAGTCAAAATTGCCTATTTAATTTGCATTTTACCATAAGGAATTATTTTTATAATTTTTGATTCTGTTATCCATATACGAACCATGAGTTAGTTTCGATTCAAAGTTTTCCCTCAAACATTTGAATACACATGAAATAGATATTAGAATGTTTATACTTCTTTTGTCTTTAGTTAATTACTCCCTGATTAATCTTTTATTTTTAAGGATTAAGACTTATAGAACAGATACTTACGCTTCTTCCATCTTGATCATCCTGGAATCGGTTTCCTGTCTAAGCCGTATCACTTATTTGTTTCCATAAGAAATTTATTTTCTAAAAAGTCAATATTTTATTTTCCCCGTTGACTTTTGAGCCTAACATAACCCGGTTATCCATCTAGTAATCTCGAGTCAGTTTTTTTATGTTGTCCTTTAATCCTTGAGTATGAGAGAAATAGAAAATTAAAAATTTTATTTTGGTCACTCTCATAGCCGATCGCTTAGTTATCAAAATTGATACCTAATCGACCATTTGATTTTCAAAATGGATGCTTTCACTTCAAGGACAGATACGTACGCTTTCTATCATATTCAACTTGTTTGAATCTCTAGAAGCTCCTTTGAATTTTACGGATATAGTTGGAAGAATATTTGTTGACTCATAATGGCATGACAACAGCACACTATCGCTATTTATTTGAATTATGGAGACTGTGGGTTCACTGCAGCCAGCAGCGACTGGCGAGGTACGACCCCTAGAGTTAAAATTATTTTAAGGAAACGTAAGTTATCGAATATTGAAAGCTATGTCTTAGTGGTCCTCTTTGATCTTAGTTACCCTTGTGTCATTATTGGGTAGAGTTAATAAATATCCGATATTGTATCATATTTGAATCACGAAACCAAAGATTTACTACAGCTAGATTTACACTGGCGAGACATAAATTCTCGGTAAAATGACTTCAGACATGATTACAGTTTTTAGATACTATAGAAGATAGGAAAATGCCCTGTATGTCCCATTGATTCAAAGCCAATACTAGTAGAATTTCTATAAGTTGGGTAGCATGCCGCCCAACCTAGCATTCCGTTGTCCTTGTGACCTATTAACGAGGTAATTGACTGATACTAATAGGTTTACCTAAAATATAGAGTTTAGAGGTCCATAATCTATTGGTCGACCAAGGCCTTAGATAAGAAGACTAGTAGAACAACCATAGAGGCACCAACCCCGGATGAGTCTTAGATTTTGATGAACTTGGACTAGTTTATTTCAATCAGCGTACTTATATTTTGGACTATCTTGACTAACGTCGCTACTATAGTCTAGTTTTGTAAGCTTATTCTTTATCGAGCTTGTTCAGGACATATGTCAATTGGGGACGCCCACTAACATATTGTCTAATTAGAATCGGTGTATTATGGTCTGACCAACCTTAGTGCACATGGTTCGCTCTTCATATGATTAACCTATGTGAATTGAGAGATAGATATCTTTAGGATCTCATTCGCAACAACCTTAACAACTCCCTTTGAGTTATTCAATCGCCTTTGGAATATCGTATTCACATTCGATCCCCTCTCCTTTGAACTCTTTATTGTTTTCACCTTTACTTAATTTAAAAAAACAAATGCTTGTATTTGAGAGAGGATAGACACAAAATGTCCCCCTTAGTTCACCATATCACCTATGGCCATGAAAGCTATTACGCAATCGTTTTCCATCTATTTGAAATCGGAGAACAATATTTAAACTTGATCCATGTCAATCGTATCACGTTATCTATTACACCGTGATCACGACTTGAATTTCTCTAACTTCATTAATCATAAAACCTTGTCTTTGTTTAATTTCGAGAAATAAATTTATGTAGTATATAGGTTGTAAGCCCTCTAAATTTTAGGATTTACTAGTATTAGCGATTGATTTGGATAAGTTGGTTCCCACTAGATTAATAAATTCGTGCCTCATGAACACCCACTCTCTATTTAGATCATTTGATGTTCTCTGTCGTGACATTGATATTCGGAGCGCTAGACCAGCAGTTACCTTCCAACAAATGTCATAAGCAAGACCTAGACGAGTCCACCTTCTTGTAGGTATATCATGTCCCACTCATAAACGTCCCCTTGTACTCTATTTTAATGATACGACTTTCCAGTAAAAATGTTATCTATAATTCTTACCGTAATACCGATATATTTTTCGAATTCGATTGGAGATCCAACCTCGACTCAAACCTTTCAACCCAATATATGGTTGTGACCTACTCGAAGTCCACTACGCACGTGTCACTAGTGTGCCACTCAATCGAATATTCTTGTACTGTTTAAACACAAAAGTCACAGAAGGTGCATTTTTGGGCTTTAGGAACCTAGTTAACCAACCCGATCGGCAAAAAGCCCAATCACTTGAGTATTGAACCTATTCTAGGTTACCCTAACCTAATAGGAATGGTCTAGATTGATTTTGTGGATCTTGTCCAGCCAATATAGATTAAGACCAAGGACTTATTCAGGCAAAAATTTATGTCCAATTAGGGAACCCATTAAAACCTAGTCTCCATCCATGCATATCGTCATATTTGGACTATAAAACCAAACTTTATGAAATAGGACCCTACACCTATAAGTAGTCCCCATCTCTTGATCCAAAATTCCTCCTTCCATAAATCCCTGAATCATATCCCTTCGTAGCCTATGATATACGAGGAAAGGAATCCTCTTGTACAAACTTATTTTCCGGTTATGCTTGACCAAGACCTCTCCTACTGCCTTGATGAAACATAGTCACTATATGAGCAATATCAAGTAAGTAATACCTAAATCTTCCTTTAGGGTCCATGATTACGATCAGAAGTACCCCATATCCTCAAACCTCTCATTGAAATTTGATCTTCTTAGGGGTCCTATTACTGTGTTGTCCTTGATAACCAATTTATATAAGTTGGGTAGAACCTGAACTTAGTGTACTCCACCTCTTAGAATGGGATGTCATTCGTAACCATTCTTTCATCTACCTGGAAGTTGCGGTACAATCTTGTATTGCATTTATATCCCTTGCTCGTGTGTTTAGATAATTGCGATAAAAGATTATAATTTTGATTTTTTAAATTCCATTATATCGTAATATCGTGTCTTAGTTTTAATGTCAAAAAAAATCATAATGCATAGATTGCAAGCCTCTTTAAGAAACATAAGGTTTCTTTGAATTAGCATGTGATTGGGATGGGTTGATCCCAATTGAATGAATAAAAATAATGGTTCATAAATGTCCACTCCTATCTGTATCATCTGATAACCTCTATAGTGACTTTGATATTTGGAGCACATCACTAGCCTTTTCCCTCCAAAAATTTTTACCCTTATGATGTCACGACCCGTACCCGCTTTTCGGGATGCGAGTGCGTGCACGGGCCAGCTACATATTAAGCGGACTCCAGCCCAACTCGAATACGTATAAGTTGTCTAGACTATGGTAATATGCCTAATCATGGCAAGTTAAACTATATCTCAATCCACCAGAAGAATATGAAATAAGAATGAATATTATGGTTCATGGTCTACAGCCCACTAGCATATATGTCCGATTAGACTCCAAAGAACATAACATGAGTCTATAAAAGTAGGCTAACAAGCAGAATTGATCATGATAAGGAATATAAAATACGAAAGGATAATAAAGTAATATCGCTAATATACCTGAATCCTGCTAATGTAATCAACTACCATCATGATCAGCTAACTAACTCCGTGCAATCAACTACCTGAAGAGATCATCAGGTCCTCAGGGGACTAGCAATGTACATAAAACATGCCTATCTAATAGTTTATCATGCATAAGGAATAAATATGAAAGAGACAAAAGATGACAAGTGACTATGAACACGGATACGAGAACAACTATGCATAAATGAACTGCTGGAAGAAAACATGTGAACAATGTTGGCCCATTGGTCATGGTCAAACCTGATTTTAATAATTGATCAAACTCTGTCTCGATATAAATGCGAGTCAATTCAAATGTTTACTAACGACGTTTTGGACACTGATCAAAGATGGATATCTACTCCGTTCAAGACCGAAGCTGTTTGCCACTCAGAATGTATTTCCTTCAAAGCAAAGTAATTTTTTATTTTATTTAGTCTAGGAATACATTGTACACCAAGTCATATTGGCAAATAGGCTATCCGAAAATGTTTTTCAAAACTGACCTATCTTTTCAAAATGAACTATGTTTTTGAAAAACATCTATTTTTACATAAAGCTTCTGAAGGACTTTTTCAAAAAGCCAAAATTATTTTTCACAAAATCAACTGACCAAACCCTGATAGAACTCGGCCAGAGTTCGGCCAGAGTTCGGCCAAGTTGAACGTTATATGAACGTTTGATTTTAAACTTGGTCTTCCTTCAGTTGCGGTTTGTTACAAAGAGTTCTGTCCGAATTCTGTCAGAGTTCTGCCTTTGGAAAAACTATAAATAGATAAGGATTTCGATTATTTCAAATCACGAATTCACTTTCAATCTCTTCTCTTCTAAAGCTTACATTTCTTCCAAAGAGTTCTAAAAAGCTTCCATTTTCAAATCCCAAGCCAGTTACAATCCTCTAGTCGATTTGCCAGTGCGGTGCGGTCTAGAAGTTTCAGAGCAATTGTAATCAGAGGCTTGATTGAAGATTGACTCGTCACAATTAAAGTTGGTCGAGTTCTTCGCATCAAAGCTTGTGTCTGTAGAAGTTGCAAGGACTTCGTATGAAAACTTGCGAGATTTTCTAATAGTGGATTCAACTGGAAGCTAGAGTTCTTCCGACAGGACTAGTCCTCACAAGAGGAAAACCAGTATAAATCTCAGTGTTTGCGTTTGCCTTCTGATCTCTTTTTTATTTACAGTTATTAATTTTTATGATTATCATTATATCTGTGATATAACTGCTGTCAAGTTTTAGTTAGCAATATTCCGCTGCCTACTCTATTCACCCCCCACTAGAGTATTCTGCTTTACGATTTCGTTCCTACAATTGGTATCAGAGCGGGTTATATAGGTAAAATAAGGTAAAATTAGTGTTATATTCAATTATTATATAGATCACAACATTACACATGACAACTGTAAAATTCACAAGTGAAGGCCAAGCCCAAATAGACCTCCGCTGTTTGACGGCACAAACTACACTTGTTGGAAAACACGTATGAGTTCTTCCTGAAATCTCTTGATTTTGACTTATGGTCTGTAGTTATTGATGGCTATAAAAATCCCCCTCATATTAATGTTGATGGATTTTTAGTTGAAAAATGCCATGACAAATATACAGAGGATAAAAGAAAAAGGCCAGTCTTGACGCACGTGCTATTAACGCTTTATTTTGTGCTTTAGACAGAACTGAATTCAACAGGGTATCTACTTGCATAACATCAAACGAAGTGTGGAAGCTTCTCGAAGTAACCCACGAAGGAACAACACAATTCAAGGAGTCAAAGATCAGCAGACTTACTCAGGAGTACGAGGCGTTCAAAATGAAGCCAAGTGAATCAGTCACTCAGATATTTACAAGATTCTTGGATATTGTAAATCCTTTATCTTCACTAGGCAAGGATTACAGTAACCATGAGAAGATTCGCAAACTTCTACGAGCTCTCACAATGAACTGGATTCCAAAGGCTACAACAATCATTGACGGGAACGACCTCTCAACAATGTCTCTGGAAACACTCATGGGTAAGCTACTCACTCATGAGTTAAAACTTCAAGACTTTGAAGATGCTACACCAAAAGAGAAGTCAGAGAAGTCGATCACTCTCAAGGCTCAACATAGAAGAACTATCGAAGATGACTCTGATGACAGCGACTCTGACTCTGAAGATCAAGATTTTCTGGTAAGAAAATTCAAGAAGTTCATGAGATTTAACAGGAGAACAAAAGACAGCAACAACAACAACAACAACAACAAGGAAGATCCTATTTGCTACGGATGCAAGAAGAAAGGACACATGAAAAAATATTGTCCAATAACATCATCATCAAAGAAAAGCAGCAAATATAACAAAGGCTACATGAAGAAATCTACATCAAGGAAGTATGCCAACACAAGCATATAGCATGAAAGTGCAGCCAGCGACTCAGAAGACGAACAATCAGATGACACTGCAAATATATGCTTGATGGCTTGAGATCAGGTAATCATTAATCCTCTATTTGATCCTCATGATGATTTCACCTTTGAGCAACTAGGAGAGGCTTTCAGTGACCTGTTAAATGATTACAAGAAACTGCGTAGTAAATATGAAACCTCTAAGAAGGTACTCAAAGAGTACAAAGGTGAAATAGAAAGACTTATCGACCAACTAGATCATGTTAGAAATAATGACTCTTCAAATGAGTCTGGTGAGCTTTCATCTATTAAGTTGTTGTTACACGAGACTGTTAAGCTATCCAAAGAAAAAGACCAAACTATCATCCAGTTAAAGGAAGACCTATCTAAGGAGAGAAAGAGTCTCCAGTGTGCACAAGTCAGAATTGAAATACTTACATCTGACTATACTAGATTATATGACACTTCCAAAAAATTGGAAATTTGTTTAGGAAAACGGCCTGAAGTTGCTGCTTCCAATTCTAACACGTGTCAATTACCGAATCATCGGAACACGCCTAACACTATCCGACCAAACCATACCAAAACTATGCCCAAGAAGACTAATAGGCATGCATTTTTCTATACTAGAAAATTAAAACCTACCAATCATGTACCTCACAAAACTTTCAACACTCAACATGCCAAATGTTATTATTGTGGCCTCATTGGTCATATATCTTCTGCATGTAGAATCAGAAAGTTAGTAGATTTAAATGTTTATGCATGGATACCAAAAACTAACCAGTCAGGAACCTACAAGAAATAGGTACCAAGAGTTTCATCTGCAAATTGTTTTGTAGGTGGGACGTCCTTCACATGCTAGGAGCAAATGGATCCTCGACAACGGTTGTTCACGGCACATGACCGGTGATGCTTCATTATTCGCAACACTATCGAAGAAGAATAAAGAAGGATATGTCTCCTTCGGTAATAATTTAAGAGGGTACATAATCGGTATCGGTGATATTGGTAAGGCTCTCTATCCTGTGATTAAAGATGTCTGTCTAGTTACCGAGGTAAAACATAATCTACTCAGCATAAGTCATTTAGCTGATCATGGTTATCGTATTAACTTCGTCAAAGACAAATGTACTATAGTTGATAGTTCAACTGGTAGTATTATCTTTGAAGGTATCAGGAAAAATAATATATGTTTTCTATTTGTTGGAAGATGCTAACAAAGCAGGTAGATGTTTGATGGCCAAAAGCATTGAGAGTCAACTATGGCATATGAGACTCGGTTATGCAAATATGGATACAATTTCTAGACTATCTACAAAGAAGTTGGTACGCGGCTTACCAGACATATCTTTCAAAAAGGATACGGTATGTAGTGAATGTGAAAAGAACAAAGCTACCAAATCCGCATTTAAATCCAAGAACGCTGTAAGTACCACTAGACCTCTACAACTGTTGTATATGGACTTATTTGGACCATGTAGAATTGCTAGCTTAGGTGGTAAGTTATATGCATTTGTCATTGTAGATGATTTCTCTAGATATACATGGGTTTATTTTCTTGCATGCAAGAACGATGCATTATCAGAATTCGTCACCATTTGTAAGAAAGTACAGAATGAAAAAGGGTTCATGATTACTCGCATTCGTAGTGATCATGGCGACGAATTTAAAAATGTAGAATTCAAGCAATTTTATGACACACAGTTATTTGCATGAATTTTCTTGCCCTAGGACTCCTCAACAAAATGGAGTTGTGGAACGTAAGAACAGAACTCTATCTGAAATGGCTAGAGTAATGTTAAACCAGTTTAGTCTACCTAGATACTTTTGGGCTGAAGCTGTCAATACAGCGTGCTATATTCTCAATAGGGTTCTAATTCGACCTATATCGAAGAAGACTCCCTATGAACTATGGTTTGATAGAACACCCAATGTTTTATATTTTAAGATTTTTGGTTGTAAATACTTTATTCTTAATACTAAAGACAATCTGAGTAAATTTGATGAAAAGGCCGATGAAGGTATATTTTTAGGTTATGCAGCAAAAAGGAAAGGATACAGAGTCTTCAACAAAAGAACCATGATCATCGAAGAATCAATCAATATCAAGTTTAATGAGTTAAATCAACACTTAGACGATAACGACAACGAAGACGTGATCACACCAAGTACAGCTACTGCAAAACCTTCACACCAAGCACCAGCTGAGTCTTCAAGCAAAGAAACAGGAACCAGCAATCCTGAGGCTACACCAAAGGAGATGAGATTCTTGGCTGATAATCCAAAGGACTTGGTAATTGGTGAGATTACCAAGGGTGTAAGTACTCGTTCCTCTAATAAAGATATAGCTTCTTGTGTTGCTTTTGTTTCGCAGTTTGAACCTAAAAATATTGAAGAAGCATGTAGTGATAATTTTTGGTTAGATGCTATACAAGAAGAATTAAACCAATTCGAACGGAATCAAGTTTAGGAACTTGTTCCCAAGCCCATTGATCATCCGATAATTGGCACCCGATGGGTATTCCGAAACAAACTGAACGAGAATGGTTTAGTGACTCATAATAAGGCTCGACTCGTAGGTCAAAGATACAATCAAGAAGAAGGTATCGACTATGATAAGACTTATGCCCCAGTTGTAATATTAGAATCCATTCGCATGTTATGTGCATTTGCATATTTTCATAATTTCAAGTTATTTCAAATGGATGTCAAAAGCGCATTTTTGAATTGTTTTATAAAAGAAGAAGTTTATGTAGCTCAACCTCCCGGTTTTACTGGTTTCAAATATCCTGAATATGTTTTCAAGTTAAAGAAAGCCTTATACGGTTTAAAACAAGCCCCTCGTGCTTGGTACGATCGTTTAAGCTCATTTCTACTTGATAACGGTTTTTTAAAGGGAAGGTTGACACTACATTGTTTATAAAGTCTTTGAATAACAACATTTTTTTGATTCAAGTCTATGTAGATGATATTATTTTTGGATCTACTGATGAATCTCTTTGTCAAGAATTTTCAAAGTGTACGCAGAATGAGTTTGAGATGAGCATGATGGGAGAGCTGAAATTCTTTCTCGGACTGCAAATCAAACAAATCAACAATGGAACGTTCATAAATCAAGCAAAGTACACAAAGGATCTATTAAAGAAGTTCGACCTGGAAGCAGTCAAGCCACTTAGCACTCCAATGGCGACTTCAACCAAGCTTGATATTGATGAACAAAGCAAACCCGTCGACATACGTAAGTATCGAGGTATGATCGGTAGCTTACTGTATTTAACTGCTAGTCGACCAGACATTATATTTAGTATTTGCTTGTGTGCACGTTTTCAAGCTAATCCTAAGGAATGACATATGTGCGCAGTTAAGCGTATCTTCCGATACCTTAAAGGCACTTCTTCTGTCGACTTATGGTATCCCAAAATCACGTTATTTGACCTAACCGGTTATTCTGATGCTGATTTTGTCGGATGCAAAGTAGATAGAAAAAGCACTAGCGGCACATGTCATTTCCTAGGAAAAGCTCTAGTCTCTTGGTTTAGCAAAAAGCAAAATTCTGTCGCATTATCAACAACCGAGGCTGAGTATATTACCGCAGGACATTGTTGTGCACAAATTTTATAGATGAAGCAAACTTTAGAAGACTATGGATTGCATTTTTTATACATACCCATTTTCTGTGACAATACTGGTTCTATTAATTTGACTAAGAATCCAGTATGTCACTCTCGTACTAAACATATCGAGATTCGACATCACTTTCTTAGATATCATCAACAAAATAGAAAAATAGACCTTGTATACATAGACACACAGAATCAATTAGCTGACATACTCACAAAACCTCTAGCGGAAGATCGTTTCAATTATTTACATCGAGAATTAGGAATTTTAGATGTCAATAATATTAATTAATTTTGTTTTATTAATTAATTTATTCAATACTCATTAATTGTTTTTGAGACAAGCCTAAAAATAGTCTGTCTGTCACCACGACTACGGTCGAAGCGAAGCGGCATTTAAGAGTTCCCCGGTGAACCTCCGTCAGCTGGGACAGTACTCCTACAGCTAATCTGAGACAGATGCTGAGTAAAGAATATTAATTTATAAAATAATATTAATAGTAATATTTGAAATTTAAAATTACTAAACTCTGAATTAAACATTTGAAATGAATTGATGAAAAAGATGTGGCCCCACAATTTTTTTTATAGCCAGGCAACCCTTGGCGAATTCAGCCCGAGTTCGGTCCGAATTCGGCCAGAGTTTGGGTGGATATATATATATGTACCAGTCAGAACCCGAGGCCCCCTCTTCTTCATTCTTCCAAACCTCATCAAAACAGCAGCAGCCGTGCCCCGAAAACCCTAGTTCTTCTCTACCTTCTTTCTTCCAATCTACGTGGAGATCTTCGTCCAAAATTTGGATTCGTGCGGAGAATCTCATCCTCTACAGCATACCTAATTCTTGGAAGGTATAATTCCTTCTCTCCTCTACATTCAAATTTTTAGGGTTTCTAGTTTTTGGGATAGAATGCCTAAGGGATTTAATCTTTTCAAGAGGAAGACGACCCATGCCAGAGAAGAGGCAACGTCATCTGATCTACATACAGATTCCCTCTTTTCTCCGGTCCAATCGGATGATGGTGCATCGGACGAGTTTTATTTCAAAACTCCCGACCAAGCCTTACTTTGGTATGCCGACTTTATTATACGTACTATATGTACCGGATCTCCGATCAAATGGACTGTATTTTCTGACCATCGTCCTTACTTTGAGGCATTAGGGTTACATCACTTTACTACTTTACAATTCCCTATAGCTACTAATGCCATTAGACCATTTTACTGTAATTTCGTGTTAGACACTTTTACCATGAGAGCTCGTATCGGCGGGATAGATATCGAGTTCAATGATGAATTGCTAGCAGAAATCTTTGGTCTTCCAAACGAAGGTGCCCCGCTCGATGACATCACTGATTTTGATTTTCCCGAGGGTACGACTCTCGTTAGTTTCAAGAATGAGCTTTGTGCGCCCGCACGTGCTCGTCCTAGAAAGTTCAAGGCCAATAACTTGAATTTGTTTAACTATAAATTACATCGCATCATATATTCAACTCTATTTCCAAAATCTAATTCAAAAGATGATGTCACTGCAATTAAGCTTTCTGCTTTATATCACATTCTTAAGGGGATTCCTTTTTCTGCCTCTAAGACTATCATTCAGATGATGGGTAGATGTCGCGGTAGAGATCGTAACCTCTCTTATGCGATGATCATCCAACGCATCTTTGAGAGATTCGATATTGACTTATCCACTTGTGCTCTGGACCCTAAGCCCAAGTTCCTCAAACTCTCTCGTCGCAACATTGCCACTGTTCCTCCACCTACTGTACCTGCTCCTCCTACACCTACTCCTACAGCACCTGGTCCTCCTCAGTCTTACCCTATGACCTTTGAGGGTATTCACCAGCATCTATCATATCTACAGTTATTTTATGTTGACACTTCCAGGGAACATGAGTTTCGTGACGTGACTCGGTTTCAGGCTATTGCCAACTCCTTCGCCGATCTGCGATTTGCACAGACAGGTCACTCTGCTAGCTCTCTACCTCGAGACCCTTCTGTTTCTGGCTACCGTATTGATGATGAGGCGGTCCACTCTCTGTTCCAGCCAGGGAACGCATACGATTGGTATCGTACTTCTGGTGCCACTCCTCATACTTCTGGAGCCGGCACTTCTGGAGCTGGTCCTTCTGGACATGCTGGCACTGCAGCCGATGATAATGAGGATGAGGATGATAATTTCTGAGATGTTACTGTTTGAGACTGTCTATTTTGTCTTATGTTTACTTGGAAGTGCTCCGACATTCCAAGATATTATCAGTACACTTTATTTTTGGATATGATTTGTGACTCTTCTTAGACATGTTTTATGCCTCAGTTTGGCATAAGTTTTACTTTATTTTATTATTCAGCTTAGCATTTTATTTGTTTCAGCTTTATAGCTTTATCTTTCTTTATGCTTCATATAAACTGCCTGTGATAAATACCATGCATGTGTTGTTTATATCATTTTAGTTTATCTTATTTTTCTATAAATGTTTTTACCATGCCTGTGATGAATGTTTTTATATTTTGCGTTTCTTCACTGATTGTTACTTATGCATTTATTGCGGGAGAGCTTTCTCTTTGCAAGTATTTTGCTAAGTGACAACGGGGGAGAAATAAGATCTAACATCTTCATGAATACATGAATACAGGTTATGAACAATTTTTTTCATTTTACCTCTTGGTACTTTTGGTACACTTTTGAATTAATCAAAACCAAGATGTTATATCGGCAAGGTTTGTCAATTATCAAAATGGGGGAGATTGTTGGCCCATTGGTCATGGTCAACCTGATTTTAATAATTGATCAAACTCTGTCTCGATATAAATGCGAGTCAATTCAGATGTTTACTAACGACGTTTTGGATACTGATCAAAGATGGATATCTACTCCGTTTAAGACCGAAGCTGTTTGCCACGCAGAATGTATTTCCTTCAAAGCAATGTAATTTTTTATTTTATTGAGTCTAGGAATAAATTGTACACCAAGTCGTACTAGCAAATAGGCTATCCGAAAAAGTTTTTCAAAACTGACCTATCTTTTCAAAATGACCTATGTTTTTGAAAAACATCTATTTTTACAAAAAACTTCTGAAGGACTTTTTCAAAAAGCCAAAATTATTTTTCATAAAATCAACTGACCAAACCTTGACAGAACTCGGCCAGAGTTCGGCCAGAGTTCGGCCAAGTTGAACGTTATGTGAACGTTTGATTTTGAACTTGATCTCCCTTCAGTTGTGGTTTGTTACAAAGAGTTCTGTCCGAATTCTGCCCAAATTCTGCCCAAATTATGTCAGAGTTCTGTCTTTGGAAAAACTATAAATAGAGAAGGATTTCGATCATTTCAAATCACGAATTCACTTTCAATCTCTTCTCATCTAAAGCTTACATTTCTTCCAAAGAGTTCTAAAAAGCTTCCATTTTCAAATCCCAAGCCAGTTACAATCCTCTAGTCGATTTGCCAGTGCGGTACGGTCTAGAAGTTTCAGAGCGATTGTAATCAGAGGATTGATTGAAGATTGACTCTTCACAATTGAAGTTGGTCGAGTTCTTCGTATCAAAGCTCGTGTCTATAGAAGTTGCAAGGACTTCGTATGAAAACTTGCAGGATTTTTCAATAGTGGATTCAACTGGAAGCTAGAGTTCTTCCGACTGGACTAGTCCTCACAAGAGAGAAACCAGTATAAATCTCGGTGTTTGCATTTGCCTTCTAATCTCTTTTTCACTTACAGTTATTTATTTTTGTGATTATCATTATATCTGTGATCTAACTGCTGTCAAGTTTTAATTAGCAATATTCTGCTGCCTACTCTATTCACCCCCGCCTAGAGTATTCTGCTATACGATTTCATTCCTACAAACAAGAGATCAACGGATACCAAACCCTCGCCCCGAGTATGGACTCGCAGGTTTGAACAAATCACTAACCCTCGCCCCGAGTGTGGACTCGCAGGTTAGTTCAAGACAGTCACCCTCGCCCCGAGTGTGGACACACAGGTTGAGAAAATTGAAACAAGGAAATAGCAGTTCAATTTATAACACACTCATTCTTATGATGTGGTACGAATAAGTCAAGGTACAGGTGAGAATATATCCAATATGAACTATAATGTCAAACCATGACGGAATATGAAAAGACCAGTAAACTAGTGTGCATAATATAAAGAAAAACTCATATCAACGATCAGTCAAAGAAACTAGATAATGCATATATCAATGAGAAAGAAACATAAGCATGAAAATAAACTTTAGAGGAAGGCAAGGTATACTTGCCTGGTAGTAGCACGAAGAAACAATATTATCCAGTCAATCGACGAGCCACAAAAGTCAAACTCTCACAACTGTCTCCGGGGGCTGAAACAGATATTACCAACTTGTTTAGAATAGTCAAATTAGCTTGGATAGTCTACTCATAAGTCCAATTCTCTACACAGGGGCAAAATAATAATTTTGGGTCAAAACGATGTCCGCCGTTGGACCCGCTTTGTACCGAAAAGCATGCCAACATCTTTGGTCTCTAAAGTGATAAAACTATATGTCTATAGGTACGGTTTTTCGATGTAAAGCCAACCGTTTGTCCAAAGTTGGATTTCGGTGGGCCGTGCACAAATTCGCCTGTTGGATCGGGTCGTGGGCCCGCCGAAAGGGTGTTTCGATCGACCTTCTTAGAATCAGAACAAACTTGGCATACAAGACCAGAAAATTAATATGGTCCTGTTGGCACAAGTTTCGTCTCGATATGACGAACGTGCAAGAAGTTATAGGCTAGTTTGCAAAGGGGCCGAGATGGGGTATCTCGACGGATACGCCTCGATTTCGTCGTACACACACAACGAAATTGAGTTCTGTCGAATCCCACATGTCGACAACGTCTATACACGTCTTTTGATGCTCATGGGTTGAGACCATGTCGCCCTGTTTGTCGGAGCGCATGCCCTATCGGTGATTTTTTCAAAATTTCTATAGTTTGAAAATAGTTTTTCGTCAATATTGGGAAGCCGATTTCTCGGCGCATAGTCGTTGAAATTGACTTCTGTAAAAAGGGTTCTGTAGCCCTAGGTATCGTCTAGGACTGTCTTTAAGTTGATTTTGGAAATTTCTAGTATTGGGTTCAGAATTTCTTTTCGAATACAGGGGTTGGGGATGGATTTACTGTTCTGCGTTCGGACAGTTTCCACTCGACTTTGTGTCGATCTCACGGGCAGGTTGTTCGACTTGATCCTAACCTATTTACTAGTATATCAAGGTGGCTATGTAGTCTCCCGATAGAAGTTTATAGTTTCAAAAATAATTGAGCAAACAGGAAGAAAACTGAGTGAGAATATGGTACCTGGACTGCCGTAATTGCCTTTACAATGCTGCGCGTGCGCGTGGATTGGCCATCCCTGGGCGGTACTGCTATCATCCATGGCAGCGTTCAGGTCGTCAGGGTAGCACCCAGGACTAGGGGGATGTTGGCGACTTCTTAGGGTTAGGGTTAGGGTTTATCTCTTTTTCATCTTTGTGTCGAGGGTTTCATGGGGATGCTCGTACGGTTTGGGCTCGGAAAGCCGCTCACAGGTTTGTTTATTTATTTATTTATTTATTTTTCCTTTTTCTATATATAGATATATTCTTTGTATAACTACTTCTATCCCTTTACATGTATATCCACATATACATATGATAAATACATATATACCATACCATATGTATATGTCAAGATTTAGATAATAACTAAAACAAAATAATTAACATTTTTATTTATTTCCACACTTCCTAATTATTTATAAGTTAATATATATGTTTTTATTATTTATTTCCTAATAACACAATTACTTAATAAGAAGATATTTATATACCAATTATTGTATCAATAATAACAATGATAAACTTATAATCACCAAATGTAGGTATAGTATTGGGGAACACCGTATACTCCTGCTCTAATTGGTCTACCGAAAATCGTTCAAATGTTCTAAATTGCCATATAATAGTAATACCTATATTGTACATTATAATAAATGTTTAAAAAATATTTTTCAATCCCTAAATAAAATACAAAATATTTTTTATACACATAAAGTGTGTCTACATGGGTGTCTTTGGCCTCACTACATGCCTACATGGACATGGGCTCGGTTCGGGTCAAGTTAAGCCTGAATTGGCACAACCGGGTCTCCTAAAAATCATAATATCAATAAATAAATAAATAAATTATTTATAGGTTCATGTCACAACTTAGCCAGATTTTTTTAGTTAGAACACACCTATGGCTTGGCCTTCCCTACCATGGCTAAAACATTAGTCAAGGCACACAACTACACTATCCGTGCCATGATTTCTAGTCACCTTGTACCCTAAATCTCAACCATGACTAAGGTCATCTATCGTAACAACTATTTAATTAAAGTATTTATAAAATTCTAAAAATTACCATTTAATTCAAATAAATAATAAAAAAATATTTTTAAAATTTTGGGAAGAGAGGTTACAAATCTACCCACCTTAAAAATAAATTCGTCCTTGAATTTTTAGGAGCAATCAATATCGATGGGTATGCTACTATAGATATGAATATCTAGAAAGGGTATTCTTAGATACTTTGATCTATTTTAATCAAGTAATTTAACGAACCAATATATTTTTTCTCAATATTAGCCTTGGAAAAAAACTTTCATAACTTCCAATGCCCAAATTCATGTATATAGCTATCCCACAATCATAAATATTTAGTTTACATGGGACCTAAAGTCTAATCCTAAATTTATAGTCAAATATTCACAATCAATTTCGTCTAACTTGAAACATATTTTTTTCTACTTAATTCACTCATTCAAGCCTACAAATGTCAAAGATTCATCTACATGTTTACAATGGTAAGGTCGGTATCATTTAATTCCTCATTCCTAAATCATCAAAACTACATATCATAAACTTTCCTTGTCATATATATAACTCGCACAAGTCCTGAAACTTTTAAAATCCACAATTTGTTTTACTAAAGATTTTACTAACCGTTGTATACTAAATCAGGTCGCAACTCACATTATTCTTATGGTATCCACTAACAAAATTATTACCATATTATTTTCCTCAACCATATCTAGTAAACTCATCTAATCTCCTTCAACTTAAATTTTCACTAACGTCATGTTCCTTCATCAATTTCTCTTTATTTATAAGAGATCCAAATTTTCGTGAGGACTTCTAACCACCTTTGACCCAATCGTATCTATATATACAAAACTCATATCATCCAAGTGGAAATTCCTAAAAATCAAATGTCATTACTACACTATCCTAGTGAAAACTAATCAAATAATGGTTTTAATGTTTCTTATGAGTATAAGTCATCAACTATTTTAACCCATACAAGATCCTTGAGTTCTAATTTCTTAAGGCTTAGTATCGATACTTATAATGGTAAGGGAGACATTGATATCCCAAAATGTAATTGTATATTTCTACAAGTTTAGTCACCCTTGATCAGTCAACATGCATGCTCATGCTAGCTTCTAGTAAAACATTCAAAATTAACATCAATGTTATCACTAACTCTGGAAAGGGTAGGTAGATTCTAGGTTTTGATTTAATCTTTGCTAACAAGGTCTAACTACCACCCTTCTCTACTCCCAATATATATGAGAGTTACATATCCTAGAATTTTCTAACTATGGTAATTCCTATCTTCTCAATTCTTTTTTAAAACATGTGCTTTTATTCATCATACGATGGTTTTCATATGTGGAGGATTACCAAACACGTTTACTCGTCTCTCTGAAATATAAAGAGATAAGAAACAAGAATAATGATGGCAATAAGAAATACGCGAGTGCAAGTGTGAAGGACAAAGGAGATAATCAATTTCAAAAAGGATTTTCAAGGCAAATATGGATTGAGATTCCTAGTCAAGTTTTAATCCAATCGCAGGGTCGCTCGGTACAGTAACGTAACTGAAACGATATGCTCTGATATGCATGGGCCACCAAAAGAATATGTCACGACCCACACCCGCTTTTTGGGATGCGAGTGCGTGCACAAGCCAGCTACGTATCAAGCGGACTCCATCCCAACTCAAATACGTATAAGTTATCTAGACTATGGTAATATGCTTAGTCATGGCAAGTTAAACTATATCTCAATCCACCAGAAGAATATCAAACAAGAATGAACATTATGGTTCATGGTCTGCAGCCCACTAGCACATATGTCCGATTAGTCTCCAAAGAAAATAACATGAGTCTATAAAAGTAGGCTAACAAGCAGAATAGATCATGTTAAGGAATATAAAGCACGAGAGGATAATAAAGTAATATCGCTAGCATACCTGGATCCTACAAATGTAATCAACTACCATCATGATCAGCTAACTAACTCCGTACAATCAACTAACTGAAGAGATCATCAGGTCCTCAGGGGACTAGCTTAAGATACATGAAATATGTCTATCTAACTATTTATCATGCATAAGGAATAAACATGAAAGAGACAGAAGATGACAAGTGACTATGAACATCGATATGAGAACAACTATGCATAAATGAACTGCTAGAAGAAAATAGGTGAACAAGAGATCAACGGATACCAAACCCTCGTCCCGAGTGTGGACTCGCAGGTTTAAACAAATCACTAACCCTCGCCCCGAGTGTAGACTCGCAGGTTAGTTCAAGACAGTCACCTTCGCCCCGAGTGTGGACTCACAGGTACAAACGGTCAACCCTCGTCCCGAGTGTGGACTCACATGTTGAGAAAATTGAAACAAAGAAATGGCAGTTCAGTTTATAATGCACTCATTCTTATGACACGGTACGACTCAGTCAAGATACATGTGAGAACATATCAAATATGACTATAATGTCAAACCATGATGGTATATAAAAAAGACCAGTAAACTAGTGTGCATAATATAAATGAAAATTCATATCAACGATAGTCAAAGAAACTAGACATATATCAAAGAAAAAGAAACATAAGCATGTAAATAAACTGTAGAGGAAGGCAAGGTATACTTGCCTGGTGGTAGCCCGAAGAAACAACACTATCAAGTCAATCGACGAGCCATAAAAGTTAAACTCTTACAACAGTCTCCAGGGGCTGAAACAGATATTACTAACGTATTTAGAATAATCAAATTAGCTTGGATAGCATACCCATAAGTCCAATTCTGGACAGGGGCAAAACGATAATTTTGGGCCAAAACGATGTCCGCCGTTGGACCTGTTTTGTACCGAAAAGCTTGCCAACATCTATGGTCTCTAAAGTAGTCAAATTATATGTCTATGGGTCCAGTTTTTTGATATGAACCATGTTGGCCCATTGGTCATGGTCACACCTGATTTTAATAATTGATCAAACTCTGTCTCGATATAAATACAAGTCAATTCAGATGTTTACCTACGACGTTTTGGACACTGCTCAACAATGGATATTTACTATGTTCAAGATCGAAGCTGTTCCGAAGCTGTTTGCCATTCAGAATGTACTTCCTGTTAAGCTATGTAATTTTTTATTTTATTTAGTCTAGGAATACATTGTACACTGAGTCGTACTGGCAAATAGACTATCCGAAAACTTTTTTCAAAACCATCCTATTCTTTTACAAATGACCTACATTTTTGAAAAATATCTTTTTTTATAAAAAGCTTCTGAAGGACTATTCAAAAAGCCAAAATTAATTTTTCTCAAAAATGAACTGGCAGAACCCTAGCAGAACTCGGTCCGAGTTCGACCAGAGTTCGGCCAATTGGAACGTTAGTGAACGTTAGATTTTGAACTTGGTCATCCTTCAGTTGCGGTTTTTTACAAAGAGTTCTGTCCGAATTCTGCCCGAATTCTGTCAGAGTTCTGTCTTTGAAAAAACTATAAATAAAGAAGTATTTCGATCATTGCAGATCACCAATTCACTTTCAATCTCTTCTCTTCCTGAGCTTACATTCTTCCAAAGTGTTTTCAAAAAGCTTACATTTTCAAATCTCAAGCCAGTTACAATCCTCTAGTCGATTTCCCAGTGCGGTGCGGTCCAGAAGTTTCAGAGAGATTGTAATCAGAGGCTTGATAGAAGATACAACTCTTCACAATTGAAGTTGGTCGAGTTCTTCGTATCAAAGCTCGCGTCTGTAGAAGTTGCAAGGACTTCGTATAAAAACTTGCGAGATTTTCCAATAGTGGATTCAACTGAAAGCTAGAGTTCTTCCGACTGGACTAGTCCTCACAAGAGGGAAACCAGTATAAATCTCGGTGTTTGCGTTTGCCTTCTGATCACTTTTAATTTCTGTCATTTACTTTGTGATTATTATTATATATGTGATCTAATTGCTAACAAGATTTTTAATTAGCAATATTTCGCTGCCTACTCTATTCACCCCCCTCCTCTAGAGTATTCTGCTTTACGATTTCGTTCCTACAATTGGTATCAGAGCGGGTTATACAGGTAAAACAAGGTAAAATTGCAGTTATATTCAATTTTATATAGATCACAGCATTACACATGGCAACTGTGAAATTCACAAGTGAAGGCCAAGCCACAAACAGACCTCCACTGTTTGACAGCACAAACTACACTTATTGGAAAACATGTATGAGTTTCTTTCTGAAATCTCTTGATTTTGACTTATGGTCTATAGTTATTGATGGCTATAAAAAGCCACCTTGTATTAATGTTGATGGTGTTTTAGTTGAAAAATCCTATGACAAATATACAGAGGAAGAAAAGAAAAAGGCCAGTCTTGACGCACGTACTATTAACGCTTTATTTTGTGCCTTAGACAGAACTGAATTCAACAGGGTGTCTACTTGCACAACATCAAACAAAGTATGGAAACTTCTCGAAGTAACCCACGAAAGAACAACACAAGTCAAGGAGTCAAAGATGAGCAGACTTACTCAGGAGTACGAGGCGTTCAAAATAAAGCCAAGTGAATTAGTCACTCAGATGTTTACAAGATTCTTGGATATTGTAAATCCTCTGTCTTCACTAGGCAAGGATTACAGTAACCATGAGAAGATTCGCAAACTTCTACGAGCCCTTACAAAGAACTGGATTCCAAAGGCTACTGCAATCATTGAAGGGAACGACCTCTCAATAATGTCTCTAGAAACACTCATGGGTAAGCTACTCACTCACGAGTTAGAATTTCAAGACTTTGAAGATGCTACACCAAAGAATTTCAAGACTTTGAAGATGCTACACCAAAGGAGAAGTCAGAGAAGACGATCGCTCTCAAGGCTCAACAAAGAAGAACCATCGAAGATGATTCTGACGAAAGCGACTCCAACTCTGAAGATCAAGCTCTTCTGGTAAGAAAATTCAAGAAGTTCATGAGATTTAACAGAAGAACAAAAGACAGCAAAGACAACAACAACAACAACGAAGAAGATCCTATTTGCTACGGATGCAAGAAGAAAGGACACATGATGAAAGATTGTCCCTCAGCATCATCATCAAAGAAAAGCAGCAAATATGACAAAGGCTACCTGAAGAAATCTATATCAAGGAAGCACGCCAACACAATCATATCGCATGAAAGTGAAGCCAGCGACTCATAAGATGAACAATCGGATGACTCTGCAAATGTATGCTTGATGGCTTGTGATCAGGTAATTATTAATCCTCTATTTGATCCTTATGATGATTTCACCTTTGAGCAACTAGGAGAGGCTTTCAGTGAACTGTTAGATGATTATAGGAAACTGCGTAGAAAATATAAAACCTCTAAGAAGGTACTCAAAGAGTACAAAGGTGAAATATAAAGACTTACCGACCTAATAGATCATGTTAGAGATAATGACTTTTTAAATGAGTCTGGTGAGCTTTCTTCTATTAAATTGTTGTTACACGAGACTGTTAAGTTATCCGAAGAAAAAGCCCAACTATTATCTAGTTAAAGGAAGACCTATCTAAGGAGAGAAAGAGTCTCCAGTATGCACAGGTCAGATTAGAATCACTCACATCTGACTATACTAAATTATATGACACTTCCAAAAAGTTGAAAATTAGTTTAGGAAAACGGCCTAAAGTTGCTGCTTCCTATTCTAACACGTGTCAATTACCGAATCATCGGAACACGCCCAACACTGTCAGACTAAACCATACCAAGACTATGCCCAAGAAGACTAATAGGCATGCATTCTTTTATACTAGAAAACCAAAACCTACCAATCATGCACCTCATACTACTTTCAACACTCAACATGCTAAATGTCATTATTGTGGACTCATTGGTCATATATCTTCTGCATGTAGAATCAAAAAGTTAGTAGATTTAAATATTTATGCATGGATACCGAAAACTAACCAGTTAGGACCCTACAAGAAATGGGTACCAAAAGTTTCATCTGCAAATTGTTTTGTAGGTGGGACGCCCTTCACTTGCTAGGAGCAAATGGATCCTCGACAGCGGTTGCTCACGGCACATGACCGGTGACGCTTCATTATTCGCAACACTGTCGAAGAAGAATAAAGAAGGATACGTCTCCTTCGATAATAATTTAAGAGGGTACATAATCGGTATCGGTGACATTGGTAAGGCTCCCTATCTAGTGATTAAAGATGTTTGTCTATTTACTGAGTTAAAACATAATCTGCTCAGCATAAGCCATTTAGCTGATCACGGTTATGGTATTAACTTCGTAAAAGATAAATGTACTATAATTTATAGTTCAACTGGTAGCACTATATTTGAAGGTATTAGGGAAGACAATATATACGTATTCTATTTGTTGGAAGATGCTAACACAGCAGGTAGATGTTTGATGGCCAAAAGCGTTGAGAGTCAACTATGGCATATGAGACTCGGTTATGCAAACATGGATACAATTTCAAGATTATCTACGAAGAAGTTGGTACACGGCTTACCAGATATTTCTTTCAAGAAGGATATGGTATGTAGTAAATGTGAAAAGAACAAAGCAACTAAATCCGCATTCAATTCCAAGAACACTGTAAGTACTACTATACCTTTACAATTGTTGTATATGGACTTATTTAGACCCAGCAGAATTGTCAGTCTAGGTGGTAAGTTATATACATTTGTCATTATAGATGACTTCTCTAGATATACATGGGTTTATTTTCTTGCACGCAAGAATGATGCATTATCAGAATTCGTCCCCTTTTGCAAGAAATTACAGAATAAAAAAGGGTTCATGATTGCTCATATTCATAGTGATCATGGCGACAAATTTGAGAATGCAAAATTCAAGCAATTTTGTGACACACACGGTTATTTGCATGAATTCTCTTGCCCTAGGACTCCGCAACAAAATGGAGTTGTGGAACGTAAAAACAGAACTCTATCTGAAATGGCTAGAGTAATATTAAACCAGTTTAGTCTACCTAGATACTTATGGGCTGAAGCTGTAAATACAGCATGCTATATTCTCAATAGGGTTCTAATTCGACCTATATCGAAGAAGACTCCCTATGAATTATGGTTTGATAGAACACCAAATGTTTCTTATTTCAAAATCTTTGGTTGTAAATGCTTTATTCTTAATACTAAAGATGATTTGAGTAAATTTGATGAAAAGACCGATGAAGGTATATTTTTAGGTTATACAGCAAAGAGCAAAGGATATAGAGTCTTCAACAAAAGAACCATGATCATTGAAGAATCATCACATCAGATGAACCTCCACAAAAGAACCATGATATAGAGTCTTCAGCAAAGGTATATTCTTAATACCAAGTACAGCTACTGCAAAACCTTCACACAAAGACACAGAACCATCACATCAGGCATCAGATGAACCTCCAAGCAAAGAAGCCAGAACTAGCAATCCTGAGACTACGCCAAAAGAGATGAGATTCTTGGCTAATCATCCAAAGGACTTGGTAATTGGTGAGATTACCAAGGGTGTAAGTACTCGTTCCTCTAATAAAGATATAGCATCTTGTGTTACTTTTGTTTCGCAGTTTGAACCCAAAAATATTGATAAAGCATGTAGTGATAACTTTTGGTTAGATGCTATGCAAGAGGAATTAAACCAATTCGAACGGAATCAAGTTTAGGAACTTGTTCCCAAGCCCATTGATCATCCGGTCATTGGCATCCGATGGGTACTCCAAAATAAACTGAACGAGAATTGTTTAGTGACTCGTAATAAGGCTCGACTCGTAGCTCAAGGATACAATCAGGAAGAAGGTATCGACTACGATGAGACTTATACCCCAGTTGCGAGATTAGAATTCATTCGCATGTTATGTGCATTTGCATGTTTTCATAATTCTAAGTTATTTCAAATTGATGTCAAAAGCGCGTTTTTAAATGGTTTTATAAAAGAAGAGGTTTATGTAGCTCAACCACCCGGTTTTACTGATTTCAAATTTCCTAAATATGTTTTCAAGTTGAAGAAAGCTTTATACGGTCTGAAACAAGCCCCTCGTGCTTGGTACGATCGTCTAAGCACTTTTCTACTTGATAACTGGTTTTTTAAAGGGAAAGTTCAAAGGGAAAGGTTGACACTACTTTGTTTATAAAATCTTTGAATAATAATATTCTTTTGATTCAAGTCTATGTAGATGATATTATCTTTGGATCTACTGATGAATCTCTTTGCCAAAAAATTTCAAAGTGTATGTAGAATGAGTTTGAGATGAGCATGATGGGAGAGCTGAAATTCTTTCTCGGATTGCAAATCAAACAAACCAGCAATGGGACGTTCATAAATCAAGCAAAGTACACAAAGGATCTATTAAAGAAGTTCGACATGGAAGCAGTCAAGCCACTTAGCACTCCAATGGCGACTTCAACCAAGCTTGATATTGATGAACAAGGCAAACCTGTCGACATATGTAAGTATCGAGGTATGATCGGTAGCTTACTATATTTAACTGCTAGTCGACCAGACATTATGTTTAGTGTTTGTTTATGTGCACGCTTTCAAGCTAATCCTAAGGAATCACATTTGTGTGTAGTTAAGCGTATCTTTTGATACTTTAAAGGCACTTCTTCTGTCGGCTTATGGTATCCCAAAACTACATCATTTGACCTAACCGGTTATTTTGATGGTGATTTTGCCGGATGCAAAGTAGATAGAAAAAGTACTAGCGGTACATGTCATTTCCTAGAAAAAGCTCTAGTCTCTTGGTTTAGTAAAAAGCAAAATTCTGTTACATTATCAACAACCGAGGCAGAGTATATCGCCGCAGGACGTTGTTGTGCACAAATTTTGTGGATGAAACAAACCTTAGAAGACTATGGATTGTATTTTGCACACATACCCATTTTCTGTGACAACATTAGCTTTATTAATTTGACTAAGAATCCAGTATGTCACTCTCGTACTAAACATATCGAGATTCGACATCACTTTCTTAGAGATCAGTCAACAAAATGGAGATATAGATCTTGTATACATAGACACACAGAATCAATTAGCTGACATACTCACAAAACCTCTAGCGGAAGTTCGTTTCAATTATTTACGTCAAGAATTAGTCATTTTAGATGTCAATAATATTAATTAATTTTGTTTTATTAATTAATTTATTCGATACTCATAAACTATTTTCGAGACAAGTCTAAAAAGAGTTTGTCTGTCACCACGACTACGGTCGAAGCGAAGCAGTAATTAAAAGTTCCCCGGTGAACCTCCGTTAGCTGGAAAAGTACTCCTACAGCTAATCTGAGACAGATGCTGAGTAAAGAATATTAATTTATAAAATTATATTAATTATATTACTTTGATATTTAAAATTACTAAACTTTGAATTAAACACTTGAAACGAATTATTGAAAAAGATGTGGCCCCATTTTTTTTTTTGATATATATATATATATATATATATATATATATATATATATATATATATATAGCCAGGCAACCCTTGGCGAATTCGGCCCGAGTTCGGTCCGAATTTGGCCAGAGTTCGGCTGGGTATATATATGTACCAGCCAGAACCCGAGGCCCCCATCTTCTTCATTCTTCAAACTACATCAAACAGCAGCTGCCGTGCCTCCAAACCCTAGTTTTTCTCCATCCTTGTTCTTCCAATCCGAGTGGAGATTCTCGTCCAAACTTTGGATTCGTGCGGAGAACTTCGTCCTCATCAGCATATCTAATTCTTGGAAGGTATAATTCCTTCTCTCCTCCACTTTTCAATACTTAGGGTTTTTAGAAATTTTGGGAAAGAATGCCTAAGTTCAATCCCTTCAAATGGAAGAAGTCTAATGCCAGTGAAGAGGCATCGTCTTCAGATCCGCATACGGATTGCCTCTTTTCTTCGCTCCAATCGGATGACAGTGCGTCGACGAGTTTTACTTTAAAACTTCCGATCAAGCTTTATTGTGGTACGCCAATTTTATCATGCGTACTATTTGCACCGAATCGCCGATTAAATGGACTATTTTTCCAGATCACCGCCCTTATTTTGAGGCATTAGGGTTATAACATTTTGTTACCTTACAATTCCCCATTGCCACTAATGCCATTAGATTATTCTATTGTAATTTCGTGTTAGACACTTTTATCGCGAGGACACGTGTCGGAGGAATCGATATCGAATTCACTGATAAAACGTTAGCAAAAATCCTTGGTATCCCGAACGAAGGTGTACCGCTCGATGACATCACTGATTTTGATTTCTCTGATGGCACGACACTCGTTAGTTTCAAGAATGAGCTTTGTGCGCCCGCACGCGCTCGTCCTGGAAAGTTCAAGGCTAATAACTTGAACTTGTTTAACTACGAATTATATCGCATCATCTATTCCACTTTACTTCTAAAATCCACTTCCAAAGATGATGTCACTGCACTTGAGCTTTCTGCTCTTTATCATATTCTTAAGGGGATTTCTTTTTCTGCCCCTAAGACTATCATCCAGATGATGGGTAGATGTCGCGGAAGAGACCGCAACCTATCTTATGCGATGCTTATTCCTCGTATCTTTCAGAGATTTGATATTGACCTATCTACTTGTGCTGTCGACCCCGAGCCCAAGTTCCTCAAACTCTCTCGTCGCAGTATTGCCATTGTTCCTCCATCTACTGTACCTGCTCCTCCTGTACCTACTCCCACAGTACCTGTTCCTCCTTATTCTTATCCTATGCCATTTGAGGGTATTCATCAGCACTTATAAGATCTGTAGTCCTTCTATGTTGACACTTCCAGGGAACGTAAGTTTTCTGACGTGACTCGGTTCCAGGCTATTGTCAACTCCTTCGCCGATCTGAGATTTGTGCAGATAGGTCACTCAGCTAGCTCTCTACCTCGAGACCCTTCTGTTTCTGGCTACCGCATTGATGAGAGGCGGTCCACTCTCTGTTCCAACCAGGGAACGCTTACAATTGGTATCGTACTTCTGGTGCCACTCCTCATACTTCTGGAGCTGGTACTTTTGGACATGCTGGCGCTGCAGCTGATGACGATAATGACGAGGATGATAATTTTTAAGATGTTACATATTGAGACTGTTACTTATGTCTTATGTTTACTTGGAAATGCTCCTACATTCCAAGTTATTATCAGCACTTTTATTTTATTATGTAACTCTTCATAGACATGGTTTTGATTATGCCTCAGTTTTGGCATCTTAGTTTATTATTCAGCATTTTATAGCATTATCTCTCTTTTTATGCTTCAATATAAACTGCCTATGACAAATACCATGCCTGTGTTATTTATACAATATCTTTTTAACTGTTTATACCATGCCTGCCATGAATATTCACATATATTTTTTACTGTATTTTTTTACTGTTTGTTACTTATGCATTTATTGCGGGAGAGCTTTCTCTTTTGTAATTATTTTGCTAAGTGACAACGGGGGAGAAATAAGATCTAACATTTTCGTGAATACAGGTTATGAACAAATTTTTTTGATTACTATTTTGAATTGATCCAAGCATAGATGTTATATCGACAAGGTTTGTCAATTATCAAAATGGAGGAGATTGTTGGCCCATTGGTCATGGTCACACCTGATTTTAATAATTGATCAAACTCTGTTTCGATATAAATGTAAGTCAATTCAGATGTTTACCTATGTCGTTTTGGATACTGCTCAACAATGGATATTTACTATGTTCAAGACCGAAGCTGTTCCGAAGTTGTTTGCCATTCAGAATGTACTTCCTGTTAAGCTATGTAATTTTTCATTTTATTGAGTCTAGGAATACATTGTACACAGAGTCGTACTGGCAAATAGACTATCCGAAAACGTTTTTCAAAACCATCCTATTCTTTTATAAATGACCTACGTTTTTGAAAAACATCCTTTTTTTTACAAAAAGCTTCTGAAGGACTTTTCAAAAAGCCAAAATTGATTTTTCTCAAAAATGAACTGGCAGAACCCTAGCAGAACTCGGTCTAAGTTTGGCCAGAGTTCGGCCAATTGGAACTTTAGTGAACGTTAGAGTTTGAACTTGGTCATCCTTCAGTTGCGGTTTGTTACAAAAAGTTCTTTCCGAATTCTGCCTGAATTCTGTCAGAGTTCTTGGAAAAACTATAAATATAGAAGTATTTCGATCATTTCAGATCACCAATTCACTTTCAATCTCTTCTCTTCCTGAGCTTACATTCTTCCAAAGAGTTTTTAAAAAGCTTATATTTTTAAATCCCAAGCCAGTTACAATCATCTAGTCGATTTGCCAGTGCGGTGCGGTCTAGAAGTTTCAGAGAGATTATAATCAGAGGCTTGATAGAAGATACAACTCTTCACAATTGAAGTTGGTCGAGTTCTTCGTATCAAAGCTCGCGTCTGTAGAAATTGCAAGGACTTCGTATAAAAACTTGCGGGATTTTCCAATAGTGGATTCAACTGGAAGCTAGAGTTCTTCCGACTGGACTAGTCCTCACAAGAGGGAAACCAGTATAAATCTCGGTGTTTGCGTTTGCCTTCTGATCACTTTTAATTTCTTTCATTTACTTTATGATTATTATTATATCTGTGATCTAACTACTAACGAGATTTTTAATTAGCAATATTCTGCTGCCTACTCTATTCACCCCCCCTCTAGAGTATTATGCTTTATGATTTCGTTCCTACAAACCCAATCGTATGTCCAAAGTTAGATTCCAGTAGGTCGTGCACATATTCGCACGTTGGATCGGGTCACGGGCCCGCCAAAAGGACGTTCCGGTCAACCTTCTCAGAATCAGACGAAACTTGGCATACAGGGCGATACAGAGTATCTTGATGGATACGCCTCGATTTCGTCGTACATGCACAACAAAATTGTGTTCTGTCGAATTCCACATGTCGACAACGTCCGTACGCGTCTTTCGATTTTCATGGGTTGCAACCACGTCACCCGGTTTGTCGGGGGGCACACCGTGTCGGAGATTTTCTCAAAATTTCTATAGCTTGAAATAGTTTTTCGTCAATATTCACTACAACAAAAAGGCCTATTAATAACGCTCGACAAGACGTATTGATGACGCCTGATACCTAAGCGTTATCAAAGTTCGAAATACCTTTTTTCTATGACGGTTTGGGCTAATTCTGGACTTTTTATAACGTTTATAAAACAAAACGTCATTAATATTTTAGAGCGGTGGCAAACTTGTAATATTTTTTAAGTTCAATTTTTGGCAAAATCCTTCTACACCCCGTCAGCGCTTCAACAAAAATTTTTTCTCTACCCCAATTCTGGTCGGTCTTCAACTTCTCCTCCTTTCTCCTCCCTCCTCTCCCCCAACTCCAAAATCCTAAGGATAGATCCAAAACCTTAACTCTAGTTCAGCAACACCCTCCTCTCCTCCTCTTCTTCTCCTTCCTTTCCTCTAACTATAAGACCCTAACCCTAGAGCCCGTTCTCTTCAAAATTAGGGCTAGGGTTTTTAATTTTTTCTTCCTCCCGACAAAAAATAGGGAGCGGGTTCATGACGTTCCTCTCCGGCGTGGTGTCGCACGTGATGCTGGGCTACACGGTGGTGGGGGCAATCTATAATGCGACAACGAGATGAGCAGTTCCTGCAGGAGATGAGCTTCGCGAGGCCGAGCAATTCCTGTAGGAGATGAGCGACAACGGCTTCGCCCCGCCCTGCCGCTGCCGCGACCTACTCATCGACGGCCTCGTCGACGCCGGCTACCTCGAGTCCGCCAAGTCCCTCATCCGTCGCATGGTCAGGGAGGGTGCCCTGCCCACCCTCAACTCGCTTCTAGAGGCGCTGGCCAGGGCCAGGGAGGTCGAGTTCTATGTCGCGCTGCTCGATGACGCGGTCGGGCTCGGGCTGTGTCCCGATATATCTATATATAAGCATATAATCCCGACGGTCTCCAAGGCCGAAATGATCGACTAGGCATTCAGGCTGATTTACAGTGCGATAGAGGACGGGCATAAGCCGTTCCCAAGCCTGTACGCGGGGATCGTCAAGGTGCTGTGCAAGTCGGCAGTTTTAGGGACGCATTCAGCTTTTTTGGGGATATGAAGGCGAAGCGGCACCCGCCGAACAGGACGGTGTACACGATGCTGGTGAAGATGTGCGTGAGGGGAGAGAGGTTCGTGGACGCGGCAAACTATCTGGTGGAGATAACGGAGATGGGGCTGGCACCGAGGGGGCAAAGCTTTGACATGGTTGTCGACGGGTTAAAGCACACGGGGATGCATGAGCTCGCGAAGAGGATGGAGCAAATGCAGATCTCTTCGCTAAGAGGGGAGTGAGTGGCCGATTGTTTGGTAGAACCGGGAGGAAATCGTGTTATGGTGATGCATTCTGTTGGATTCGATGGCTGAGGTAACTAAAGGAGGCATTTTGATACCGCTTTTTCATTCATAATCATGCTTATTGTTGGTGTTTAGTTACAAATTAGTGTGAATTATGTTTATGTAGTGTTTTGGACCTTTAAAAGAGAGCTACAAAAACCTGCTTAGATTACTCAAGAGTCGATAACATATGCTAAGTACCAACTGCATCATGGTAATGCCACTAGCCCAGTATTAGTTCATAGATTCTTCAGTCTGACATACGATAACTGTAATAAACTCAAACGAGTGCCATGATCATATTTACCTGTCGTTCATGAATCTTGAGTTTGATATGGAATCATCAAATGACTGCTCCTATTTTGGTATTTATTTTATTTTGTGTGATGTGAACATTTTAATTTTTTGGGCTTATAGATGATAATATGGTGTTCATATATATATATATATATATATATATATATATATATATATATATATATATATATATATATATATATAAACTTATATGGATGTAAGAATATGGTTCCGTTCGATGATTGGGACGATCGCCTGCTCAGCGATCGAGGAGATCCAAGCAATGGTACACACAAGGAAAGAAGCTTCACTGAAACGAGAGAGGGCTCTCTCCTATGCTTTCTCATATCAGGTTTTTTTTAAGCTCGGTTTACTTTTTGTTCTCACATTTAATTTCCTCTGTTCTAGTAAATACTAACGAACGACGAATGTGACAGATATAGAGGTCCAATAGGAACCTCTCTCGACCAGTCCACGAAGACGAAGAGAAGGAAGAGGAAGAGGAGGTCGAGCCTCCGCAGGGGCTCGACTACTGGATTGCCTCCAGAGCCTTATTCGACAACCACCACCGCAGTGCCAGCAGCAACACCAGCTGAGGCAGAGCAAGAGCCTCCACGGAGTACCACAGGGACCCCATCAAAACTCTTGAGATCGACACGGCCCGCCCCTTCTCCTACTCGACCCCGGCCAATGCCATCCCCCAGCGGCCCCAAACGAGCTCGTCCCCCCTCCACAGGCACTCCCGGTAAAATTGTGTTCAGACTCGCATATTCTATAGATTTTGGTTGTGACTCTTCTTTCAGATTCATTCTGACTCAAAGTCATTTTCGTTTTATCTCTATTATTAGTGTTATTCTTGACACAAATTGCTGAGTCGGCTCGACTCGAGTCTATCAAATGCACAATAAATATGACTGTTATTTGATCGAGAGTTTCATAATCCTCTGATTGATTTAAATTCTAGTCGAGCTTCAAGAACCTTGGATTTTTTTTCTCTTCATGAATGGACGTGAACTGTGGCACCTACGTCCGGTGGATGTCAGCTTCGCGAAGGATGATCGGACCATCGGGGCGATCTTGTGGGCCGGGTATCCTGGAGAGGCGGGCGGATTGGCAATTACCCAGGTTCTATTTGGACAGCACAATCCAGGTGAGGTTTTCTCCTTTGTTTCTACAAATTTGTCGTTATCAATCAACATCCATAAGGCCACGATATGGACTCAGGATACGAACACGGATACGGATAAGTTAGACTTACAATAGAATATACCCAAATAAATAAAGTATATTGAACTTTGTTTTTATCTTTTTTAGATTTTGCTACATGTTCTGTGGACAGTTTTGATGTGGCCAGGTTTTGATGTGGACAATTTTGGTAGTTGTAAATATATATATGTATATGGATATTCAATGTACTGAAGATGTTGATATGTACTCTATTTTGAGAAATGTAATAAAGATGGTGATATATAATATTAAGTTTTTGAAATGTAATATATATTGTGCAGTATAAAGCATTATAAATATGCTAATTTGAATAGTATAAAGTGTTAAAAATGTGCTGCATTGAGCCTATACATATTATCTATTCATAACGTTTTAAAATTGTTCTGAATTGTGCAGTATATATTAACTATTCATAACGCTTTTATAGAAACTATTCATGACGGTTTTTTTATAACGCTTTTAAAAAACATTTATAACACCCGTATTCATAATGGTTGCTTTAAAAAAAACCGTCATGGTTTGTCATTAATGACGCTTTTTAGCCGTCATTAAAAGGATTTTTTGTTGTAGTGATTGGGAAGCCGATTTCTCGACGCACAGTCTTTGAAATCGACTTCTATAAAAAGGGATATGTAGCCCTAGGTATTGTCTAGGACTGTCTTTAAGTTGATTTTGGAAATTTCTTGTATTAGGTTCAGAATTTCTCTTCGAATACAGGGGTTGGGGCTGGATTTACTGTTCTGTGTTCGGACAGTTTCTACTCGACTTCGTGTCGATCTCACGGGCAGGTTGTTCGACTTGATCCAAACCTATTTACTGGTATGTCAAGGTGGCTATGTAGTCTCCCGATAGGAGTTTATAGTTTTGAAAATAATACAGCAAACATGGAGAAAACTGAATGAGAATTTGGTATCTGGACTGCCGTTGTTGCCTTTGTAGTGCTGTGCGTGCACGTGGATTGGTCGTCCTTGGGTGGCACTGCGGCCATCCACGGCGACGTTCAGGCCGTGAGGGTGGCACCCAGGTCTAGGGGGATGTTGGCGACTTCTTAGGGTTAGGGTTTCTCTCTTTTTCATCTTTGTGTCAAGGGTTTTATGGGGGTGCTCGCGTGGTTTGGGCTCGGGAAGCCAACTGCTCACAGGTTTGTTTATTTATTTATTTATTTTTTCTTTTTTCTATATATAGATATATTCTTTGTATAACTACTTCTATCTATTTACATGTATATCCAAATATACATATAATGAATACATATTGTTACTCCATTCCTCATATTTTAGAATTAAAATAAATAAATATTTTAGTTCATTATGTAAATGTATTAATATTGTGATCTAGATTTTTGTTAAGGAATATTTTGCACATTTCTTTTGAAAATTTATTTAAATTTTTATTCTTAAATTTATTGGGCCAGCCTTCGGTTTAGGTTGGGCTGAATAACCCAGCCTAATGAAATTCATTTATTTTATTTCAAATTCCTTCGATTTCAGTAAGAGGAAGACTTCTCTCAACTGTGAGTTTTCAAATTTGAATTTTTTTTTCTAACTAACTTCCACTGTAGCATCCACTGCTACTCTCCCGCCAATTTGAATCCAACGGGTTATAAAAACCCAGTGATCCCCATTAATTTCCAATCTCAATTTCCCCTCCCGAGCAAATTCGTTCTTCTCCTTCTTCTTCCCAGAGACTATGGCGATGGTAATGGCGGTGGGAGCAGGTGTCCACGTGAGGAACGGCGACTGACTGATCCAGTTCACGGCGATGACGTTTCCGCAACGCAACAGCTCGACACGATCTCCGGCGATCGACAGTAAGTATAGGTTCAAATTCTTTCAATGATCCGATCGGTTGTATTCCCAATTCTTGATCATAAATTTGTGTTCAGTTTTTGAATCGACTGTGGGATCGTTCGAGTTCTTCTTACGGTGGGGAAGACAATCTACTCGTGTCAATAATCAACCAATTCGGGTAAGTATCGATCCCATTCCTCTGGATTTCAATTTGAAATCGGTGTTAGAATCTGAGTTTTATTGGCATGGACGGGTTGAAGGGGCATTCCTCTGTTTTTGATTATAGTAACGATTGGATGGAATATTGATTTGATCGTTGAGCTGAGAATTGAAGGATTTGTGTTTTTGAATTGAATTGTGAGTATGAACTGTGTTTGAATTTGTTTTCCAGATTTTTGGTTCAAACGAATTCAAATAGTAGTGACATCCTATCTAAACTCTGATGCACCGCAACTGTTTGATAATATGTCTGAACAGAGTTTCCCTACTCTCAAATCGATCTCTGGAACACAACTTCGACTCGTCCTAGTAATACAATTGGAGATCTACCCTTTTCTACAAGTATACATCATTCTCATATTCCATTTTTGTTCCAGTTTAGAAATTGAACCTGTTGGATAGGAATTGAGTAGAGTTGTAACTTGTTCCTGTTTGGGAAGGAAGTCTAGCCGAGTGCAATAACTAGGAATCTTGTAGCTGTTGAGTAGTTTGAATATTTTGTTAGCAACTTAACTCTGTGGTTAACTAAGAGCCTTTAGCTGCTCTCACTAGTATTATAATTTGCTGAACTGAAATTCTTAGATTAATATTTCGATGCAAATTGTTGAACTGACAGTCCTATATCAGAGTTTGATTCAAACTGATGAACTTTGAGTTAAATATTAGGCAGCTTGGAAGTCTTGTGCATAAGTAGCCGAGTTTTAGCCAATTATTCAATCCTTTTTGGACTGATCCTGATAACAGGGGTTAGTTGTTGGCTAATTTGAGATCTCCTATTTCAGTAGTTGACACTTGAACTTGAGAACTCAGTTTAGTGTCAATAAACCTGGGGATTGGTTAGTAGTTGTACTGAATTTCTATTTCAGTTTTGGATATTTGACTAAAGGATCGGTCCCCAGGTTCTTTGCTAAGTACCTGACGGATATTAGGGCTCGACTGAAGGTTATGTCCAGTAAAAGTTGGACTTGCCTATATGTATTCTGCAATTTAACTAAATTTAGATTGTATGATATTAAGTAGGTTTTCTTTTCCCATGTTGAGCCTATGAGTTGTTCGAACCTGAGAGTGCTGATTTATTTACTTAACTGAAGATTCCCATATGCAATATTAGATTCAATTCGTTGAACTAAGGTTTTGTATCACTGCCCTGGTCCACTGGTAAACTTGAGAAGAAATTCTCAGTATAAACCTGAGAACTAACTCTCAGTGTAAACCTGAGAAGTTAGTCTCAGTGTAAAACTGAGATAACATCTGTATAGTTACTTTAGCCTGGATTTTTAGTTGAACTTGGGACCTTATGCACTGCCTTGATAAGTGTAAATCTGAGATTGTATGTATCTGTGTGGAGGCATTCAATTGAACTGAGTTTGCACATCTAAATATGGGTTCATCTTATTTAACTGAGAAATTTACATATGCAATGCTGATTTATTGTTGAACCTGGGCCATATATTCATGTCTTGGTTCAAATTCACAAATAGGGATTCATATATCAGTGCCGTTTCACTTAGGTAGCTGTAGGACACCTTAATGATATAGACAGGGGATTAGCTTTGTAGAATGAACTAAAATTCCTGTATCAGTTTTTTTTATTAACTCAGCTAAGAGATCAACTCCCAGGATCAGCCTAGAATTTGACTGTGCTTCTATTCTGTCAAGTCATGATAAACATTAGGTAAAGCCCAGTTTAGACTGTACCTTAAATATAGGCATTCCTATATTCAAAGGTTGAACCTGAGAATTTGTAGGAGACCCCTTCATTAGAGACACTCTAAATCCTGTTGTAAAAAATAGCACATTATGGACTAAGTATTTCCTTTAGACTAATTTAAGGTTAGGTAGTAGCATGGTTGGCAATGTAGGTCTCTATTTCAAACAATGTTAGTTATCTTTATATTCTAGTGAATAGTTTAACTAAGGGTTTTAAGTATAATTGTAGGGAGTTTAATATTGAGTAGTTAATATTTAGACTTAACCAAATATCATAATTATAGAACTGCAAGATACCAATTTAGAGCTTGTTTAATTATTAACCAACTTGTACTCAATAAACCAGGAGGACATCCAGCTCTATTCATTGCCCTTGATCACCCGGAGCAAGGCAATTACTTTTCTAGGATCTTGTGCATTTACATATCTTGTATTATTCTTGTGACACGTCATAACACGATATCCTGTACCCATGTACTCCTATATTTCCGTTCTTGTACTTGCTTGTGTCTGGTGGGAAAATACACTTGCCATGTGACCAAACCCCGATTACTATATTCATATAGATAGCTTAGGCCTCGCATCGTGCATGCGGGCCCTAAGCCATACCATATTCATGTACTCCTGTACATGCTTCTGTACTCACCCCAGCCGGTCACATGGACTAGTTGTATTTCAATATTGTGCACTTATCATGTCTTGTACTTCAGGATTATAGTTTCATTCCTGTACTTTATAATTCTTGTACTTTATATTCCTGTACTATAGTTCATGTACTATATTCCCTATACTACTTTCATGTACTTTCCTATTCATTCCTGTAGTTCATTTTCATGTACTCCTGTACTCAGTTTCATATCATGTTCTTGTTCATTACCTAGAACTGTACTTTTCTCTGCTCCTGACTAGGATATGTTGCAGGTGAGTTGGAGGCTCTTTGCGACACATATTATGGCCGAGAGCCAGTAGATGCAGGAGAGCCAGCTGGAGTTGCTATTGACTTAGAGGCTGCAGAATCCTAGAGCTTTACCTTAGTATTTCCATATTTTCCTTGTATTGAGACTATCAGACTTATTCTAGCTGGAAGAATGTAATAACTTGTAGCCCTGTACTTTACTTTTATCCTGGGATACGTTTATAGATGCTGTGATTTGTACTTGTCTTGATTATCTGGTTAGATTTCCCTAGATTGGTACTGCTACTTCATCGTGTCCAACGATGAAGGCTGGGCGTGTCCGACTCATGTCCGATTATTCGGGAGCGGGTCGTGACATGCTTTTAGTGGTGGCCCATGTAGGTCTATCTTAATAATACCTAGGTATTAGAGTACTATTGGGGGACTTGATTAAACTAGGGAAACTTGATCACAGCATAGGAAATCGGGTACATCGGGTATATTGATATTCTATAAATACTTTTTGTTTCTAGGTTTAGGATATTTAACAGTTCTCTGTTTTTCAAATGATTCAGACACACAAATATAGGAACCGTCAATTCACCTGCACTTGACGTTTTTGAGCTTCTACTACCTTCTATCGCCACTACTATCCCCATGGGTAGTACGCAGTTGACGGAGACGTTTCAAGAGTTCCTCAACACCCAGAGGTAGTAGGTCATCCTTTTTCCAAGCCAGCTTTGTGTATACACTCTCTGAGCTAGGAAGGACTTCTGATTTTCAGACTCACGGATCCTTGGACTTCTCCGACACCAAGCGCATATCTTGTACTGAGGAGCAGATCGAGAACCTGGAGTTACCTCTTCTGAAGATCATCAAAGCCTCTGAGGATCCGATTTCTCTGAAGATTTGAGCTACCATCTAGTAGATCCAGAATATAGCACAGACAATAGAATGAGACCTAAAGCTGAAGGCCAAAAGAGACATAAAGACTTATGACGAAGACAGCAACTAGCCTGGACCCGCAAAGTGTCGTAACACTCAGATGATGCTTCTTCAGTCACATCATCAGAGGCAGATTCAGGCCCACATTCACTGAATAAAGGATTGCCTACAAATCAGTGGATCGTAATGACCGAAGAGCAGCAGGATCTCAGCAGCCAGCACGACAACAGCCGTATATTCTGGCTAGAGCCCTGCATTTCAGTCCTAGCAGAAGATTCAGATTCAGTCGACGATCATTTGTATTTTCTGTCATCGCCAGGACACCACTACAACAAGTACCGTAAGAGACTGGAGTATGCATGTTCTGTGGATCGTCTGCCCACCAAGTCAAGGATTGTTCGAAGACCACTGATCACACTACCCAAGGACAAGCACGAGGAGCATCAGAACTACAGCAAAGGGAACCACCTCTCCAGATTCAGCAATCACATAGAGCACTACCGCATGGACCAGTCTACGTTAGGACAGTTAAAGAAGATTGAAGAGATTCCAGTCCCGGGGGAATACTAAAGATAGACTGAAGGCAGAAATTTTCTTTTGCATGGTTGGAGAAAACCATGTATCGTGATTCGCAATCCGGTCTTCCTTTAAATTCCTTGAAGCACCTAGATTATTTCTTGAAACTTCTTGTTTGAAACCTTGGTTGATGTTGAAACTTACTTCGAGATATTGTTTCCTATTTCGGTGAACTTGTTTCAGATCCACAACTTGATAATTGTTTGAAATCCATTAATTAATACCGTTTGCATATTCATCATTCCTAACCTTGTTCCCTAGTGATGGCTCATATTTACAAATTTTGTTCCTTTATCAAACTTCGTGTTAACTGATATTTAATCGCTTCTCGAGATTTTATTTCGAAATCCTGTTCCTCATTCAAAACTTGTTTAAAGCTCCGTCCTATGCAGCACATTGTTGAGGATCCCTTTGAGGGTTGTGAAGATTTCATTTCTTATTAGAGATTCGTATTCACAATTCGATACTTGTTTCCTATTCACTCATTGATTTTATTTTTCTACTTGTGACTTTGATTTCATTCGAGATTTTGAGACCCTGTTTCCTATTTCGAGACTTTGCTTTCGTTCGTGATTTTGTCTCATATTCAAGATTTTTCAGACTTTGAAACTCCAGTTCCTACTCGCGACTCGATGAGACCTTGTTCCCTATTCGATATCTTATTTCCTCGTCAAGATTTTCTATTCAAGATTTTATTTTCTAATAATGACTTTGTTGATATTGGTTTTCTATTTGAGACCTTGTATCCTATCAGAGGTTGTTTTCCCTTCGAGATTTTGTTCGTGATTTCGTTGTTATTTGAGATGTTGATGAACCGTGTTTCCGATATGAGATTTTATTCCTTATTTTGAGACTTTGTCTTTTGTCTGATACCTTGCTTTTATGCCACCTTTGAGACTTCGTTACTTACCCAGGATTACATTCCATATACGGGATCTTGTTATCATCCCGGATTTCTTTAAGATTTTGTTTACTATTTGAAACTTCGATTTCCTGTTCAAGATTCTAAATTTCCCAGGTTGCCCTTTTGTACTCACTACTCTTTGATTGGATTCCATATTGCTTCATAGTACCTAATAAACCCTTGTATTCTAACAGACAGGTAACCTCACCATTTTTGTGACTTTGACTATTGAAACTTATTTTGATTCTTTTGGAATTTTCCTATGGATAAAGTTCAAAGACTATTCGATGACCTACTAGGGTGTGGCAGTGCGCGCTGCAGCCGTTATCTGGATTGCTGAGATCGAAAGTTCACTGTAGCCAGCAACGCACTGGCGAGGTAGGAACTCTAAGTTGAAGTGATTTCAGACATTCATAGGTTTTTGAGTATTATTGAGACTTTATCTTATTTTTCATACCTTTGATATCTTGGGTGGTTTCGACAATGATTGTTGGAAAATGGATAAGGTTGATAGAATATTCGGTGACATATTGTTATTTGAGTCACGGAGCCGAAGTCCACAGCAGTCAAATATATACTGGCGGGGTAGAGATTCTAAGCAAAGTGATTTCAAATACCTATATGTTCTCGGGTATCATGGAAATTATATTTTCTTTTTCATATGATTATTGGTTTTCAAAAATCACAGATCCTTGCACATTCATCCTGATTTGATACTATATTTCCTGAGTATTTCATACGTTTCCTCAATCAACCCTTGCTAATTTCTCTTCTAGCATTTTATCGTTAGATCATTGATTTCCTCAAATTATACATTGCCATATTTTAATTCCATACTTCGTTTATGTCTTGTCTAAACTTCAATCTTAAAACATGTTTATCTGACCATGATTTTCCCATCTTGACCTAGTCCACTTTTGATCATACTTAATAGTTTGTTTCTTCATGATTTTTCTCCTCTAAGTTGTAATTGAAACTTCATTCCATCTCGTGCCTATTTGATTTTGATCATTGTTAGATCGTGTTATTTCAACTTCTTGTGTGTAATTATCATACTTGGTCTCAAGGCTCAGGTCGTCACAGAGTTGCACAGGATCAACGGAAAGCTCAGCCCAGATACATCGGACCCTTCGACGTGACGGCACGGATTGGCGAGGTGGCATATCGACTAGCATTTCCAGCTAGCTTGGAGGGAGTGCACGACATTTTCCACGTGTTCCAGCTTCGATGCTACATTCCAGATCCGAGTCATATAGTGGACTATTCAGAGCTAGAGGTGGTGAGCCCGAGCTTGACTTACGAGGAGCAACCAGTAGAGATCCTTGAGCGGAGGGAGAAGCACCTGCGGAACCAGACTATTCCACTTGTCCGTGTCATGTGGAGACATCACTCTCCCGGAGAGTCCACATGGGAGCGTGAGGATGAGAAGCAGGAGCGATACAACAGTTTATTTGTTTGATTGTACTTTGGTATTTTAGAGAAATTCTTCCATTCAGTAAAATCTTATTGGTAAAAATTGTTTCGAGTTTTGAATATAATAATAGACTGTTCCTTGAAATTTCGAGGACGAAATTTTTTTAGGGGGAGGAATATTTGTAACTCCATTCCTCATATTTTAGAATTAAAATAAATAAATATTTTAGTTCATTATGTAAATGTATTAATATTGTGATCTAGATTTTTGTTAAGGAATATTTTGCATATTTCTTTTGAAAAGTTATTTAAATTTTTTTTCTTAAATTTATTGGGCCAGCCTTCGATTTAGGTTGGGCTGAATAACCCAGCCCAATGAAATTCATTCATTTCATTTCAAATTCCTTCGGTTTCAGTAAAAGGAAGACTCCTCTCAACTGTGAGTTTTCAAATTCGAATTTTTTTTTCTAACTAACTTCCACTGTAGAAACCACTGCTACTCTCTCACCAATTTGAATCCAACAGGTTATAAAAACCCAGTCAAGACTCTCGAGATCGACACGGCCCGCCCCTTCTCCTACTCGACCCCGGCCAATGCCATCCCCCAGCGACCCCAAACGAGCTCGTCCCCCCTCCACAGGCACTCCCGGTAAAATCATGTTCAGACTCGCATATTCTATAGATTTTGGTTGTGACTCTTCTTTCAGATTCATTCTGACTCAAAGTCATTTTCATTTCATCTCTATTATTAGTGTTAGTCTCGACATAAATTGCTGAGTCGGCTCGACTCGAGTCTATCAAATGCACAATAAATATGACTGTCATTTGATCGAGAGTTTCATAATCCTCTGATTGATTTAAATTCTAGTCGAGCTTTAAGAACCTTTGATTTTTTTTCTCTTCAGGAATGGACGTGAACTATGGCACCTACGTCCGGTGGATGTCAGCTTCGCGAAGGATAATCGGACCATCGGGGCGATCTTGTGGGCTGGATATCCTGGAGAGGCTGGCGGATTGGCAATTGCCCAGGTTCTATTTGGACAGCACAATCCAGGTGAGGTTTTCTCCTTTGTTTCTACAAATTTGTCGTTATCAATCAAATCCATAAGGCCACGATACGGACTCAGGATACGAACACGGATACGGATAAATTAAACTTACAATAGATTTTACCCAAATAAATAAAGTATATTGAACTTTGTTTTTATCTTTTTCAGGATTCTGCTACATGTTCTGTGGACAATTTTAATGTGGCCAAGTTTTGATGTGGACAATTTTGGTAGTTGTAAATATATTTATGTATTTGGATATTCAATGTAATGAAGATGTTGATATGTACTCTATTTTGAGAAATGTAATAAAGATGGTGATATATAATGTTAAGTTTTTGGAATGTAATATATACTGTACAGTATAGAGCATTATAAATATGCTAATTTGAATAGTATAAAGTGTTATAAATATGCTGCATTGAACCTATACATATTATCTATTCATAACGTTTTAAAATTGTTCTGAATTGTGCACTATATATTAACTATTCATAACGCTTTTATAGAAACTATTCATGACAATTTTTTTATAACGCTTTTAAAAAACATTTATAACACCCGTATTCATAACGGTTGCTTTGAAAGAAAAAAAGCGTCATGGTTTGTCATTAATGACGCTTTTTAGCCGTCATTAAAAGGGTTTTTTGTTGTAGTGATTGGGAAGCCGATTTCTCGATGCACAGTCTTCGAAATCGACTTCTATAAAAAAAGGATCTATAGCCCTAGGTATTGTCTAGGACTGTCTTTAAGTTGATTTTGGAAATTTCTTGTATTAGGTTCAGAATTTCTCTTCGAATACAGGGGTTGGGGCTGGATTTACTGTTCTGTGTTCGGACAGTTTCCACTCGACTTCGCGTCGATCTCACGGACAGGTTGTTCGACTTGATCCAAACCTATTTACTGGTATGTCAAGGTGGCTATGTAGTCTTCCGATAGGAGTTTATAGTTTTGAAAATAATCCAGCAAATAGGGAGAAAACTGAATGAGAATATGGTACCTGGACTGCCGTTGTTGCCTTTGTAGTGCTGTGCGTGCACGTGGATTAGTCGTCCCTGGGTGGCACTGCGGCCATCCACGGCGACGTTCAGACCATCAGGGTGGCGCCCAGGACTAGGGGGGATGTTGGCGACTTCTTAAGGTTAGGGTTTCTCTCTTTTTCATCTTTGTGTCAAGGGTTTTATGAGGGTGCTCGCGCGGTTTGGGCTCGGGAAGCCGACTGCTCACAGGTTTGTTTATTTTTTTTTTTTTTCCTTTTTCTATATATAGATATATTCTTTGTATAACTATTTCTATCCATTTACATGTATATCCATATATACATAATAAATACATATTGTAACTTCATTCCTCATATTTTAGAATTAAAATAAATAAATATTTTAGTTCATTATGTAAATGCATTAATATTGTGATCTAGATTTTTGTTAAGGAATATTTTGCATATTTCTTTTGAAAAGTTATTTAAAAAAAATTTCTTAAATTTATTGGGCCAGTCTTCGGTTTAGGTTGGACTGAATAACCCAGCCCAATGAAATTAATTCAATTCATTTCAAATTCCTTCGGTTTCAGTAAGAGGAAGACTCCTCTCAACTGTGAGTTTTCAAATTCAAATTTTTTTTAACTAACATCCACTGTAGCAACCACTGCTACTCTCCCACCAATTTGAGTCCAACGGGTTATAAAAACCCAGTGATCCCCATTAATTTCCAATCTCAATTTTTCCTTCCGAGCAAATTTGTTCTTCTCCTTCTTCTTCCCAGAGACTATGGCGATGGCCATGGCGGTAGGATCAGCTGTCAACGTGAGGAACGGCGACTGACCGATCCAGTTCACGGTGATGACGTTTCCGCAACGCAACAGCTCGACACTGATCTCCGACAATCGATAGTAAGTATAGGTTCAAATTCTTTCAATTATCCGATCAGTTGTATTCCCAATTCTTGATCACAAATTTGTGTTCAGTTTTTGAATCGACTGTGGGATCGTTCGAGTTCTTCGTACGGTGGGGAAGACAATCTACTCGTGTCAACAATCAACCAATTCGGGTAAGTATCGATCCTATTCCTCTGGATTTCGATTTGAAATCGGTGCTAGAATCTGAGTTTTATTGGCATGGACGGGTTGAAGGGGCATTCCTCTATTTTAGATTATAGGAACGATTGGATGGAATATTGATTTGATCGTTGAGCTGAGAATTGAAGGATTTGTGTTTTTTAATCAAATTATGAGTATGAATGCTGTGTTTGAATTTGTTTTCCAGATTTTTGGTTCAAACGAATTCAAATAGTAGTGACATCCTATCTAAACTCTGATGTGTAGGAACGAAATAGTAAAGCGTAATACTCTAGAGGGGGGTGAATAGAGTTGGCAGCGGAATAATGCTAATTAAAAATGTTAGCAGCACAATCACAGAATATTAATCACGACTAAAATAAAGTAAAGGCAGAGTTAAGAGAGCAAACGCAAAGACAGCGATGTATACTGGTTTCCCTCTGTTGAGGACTAATCCAGTCGGTAGAACTCTTGCTACCAGTTGAATCCACTATTGGAAAAATTGCAAGTTTTCTTACGAAGTCCTTGCAACTTCTACAATGCGAGCTTTGATACGAAGAACTCGTCCAACTTCAATTTGAAGAGGTATTCTTCTATCAAGCCTTCTGATTACAATATCTCAGAAACTGCTAGACCGTACCGCACTGGCAAATCGACTAGAGGAATGTAATTGGCTTGGGATCTGAAATTTAAAGCTCAAGAAAACTCTTTGGAAGACTGAATGCTTTAGATAGAGAGAAGATTGAAAGTGAATGAGTGAGTTGAAATGATCGAAATCCTTCTCTATTTATAGGTGTTCCAAAGGCAGACTTCTGACAGAATTTGGGCAGAATTCGGGCAGAACTCTATGAGCAAATCTCGGTCAAATCCGCAACTACAGGAGGACCAAGTAACAAGGATTCAAAATCACAACAGCCACCAATCGAACTCTGGCCGAACTCTGGCCGAACTCGGCCCGAGTTCTGTCAGGGTTTAGTTAGGGTTTTAAAAAGCTTTTGGTGATTTTTGAAAACCTTTTTGAAAACCTTATTGTAAACCTTTTTGAGAGGTCATTTTAAAAACATTTTGAACTCATTTAAGGGTAGCCTATTTGCCAGTACGACTCGGTGTACAACATATTCCTAGACTCAAATAAAATAAAAAATATATTGCATAAGGAATTACAGACTCGAGTAGGCAAACAGATCTTCGATCTTGAATTCAGTGGATAGCAATTCTTGATCATGTCCAAGAGTCCGAGATGTCCCGATTAGCTTCATATATCCAGACAGAGTTTGATCAATTATTAAAATCAGGTTGTCTATATGACCAATGGGCCAACAATCTCCCCCATTCTGATAATTGACAAACTATGAATGATATAACATTAAGCTTGTTCAAAATATCAAAAAGTAGAATTGTTTATATCCTGTATTATCTCAAAAAAAATGTTAGATCTTTTAATTTTTCTTCCCCTTTGTCACATAGCAAAATAATTGCAAAAGATAAAGCTCTCCCACAATCAATGCATAAGTAACAAATAGTGAGAAAACACATATAAAAGAAATAAGGCAGAAATAAAAGAGAAATATCATAGGCATGTATTGTCAAAAAAAATTATCACATGCATGTAATTTCACAGGCAGTTATAAAGAATGAAGCAATATAAGAGATAGTGCTATCATAAATTGAAACTGAAACATAGTACTGAAATAAACTGGAATGCCATAAACTGAGGCATAATAAACATGTCCATGAAAATAACAGAGTACTGAAGCAAACTAGAAAGTGCTAATAATAATCAAAAAGTACTGATAATAACTTGGAATGTCGGAGCATTTCCAAGTGCACAATAAAATATCACTCAAAATCATATAGTCACATCTCCTCATCATCATCATCAGCTCGACCAGCATGTCCTGAAGGACCAACTCCAGAGGTACCAGCACCAGAAGGATGAGGAGGGGCGCCAGCATAGAACTCACCAACAAAGTCACGAGGTGGACGGTACCAATCATAGGCGTTACCGGGCTGGAAGTGGGCATGAACAGCCTCATCCTCACAGCGGTAACCAGAGAAAGCTAGATCTCTAGGGATGGAACCGGCTGAATGACCAGTCTGGGCGAAACGAAGATCAGCTAAGGAATTTGCAAGCGCCTGATAACGGATGACGTCGCGAAACTCACGTTCGTGAGCCATGTCCGTTATCGAGACGTGAAAAGCAGATAAATGCTGATGTATGCCCTCAAATGTCATGGCATACTGATGAGGTGGTGGAGGAGGTGCAGTAGGAGGAGCAGGAGGAGGAGCTGAAACAGTCCTGCTACGATGAGATAACTGAAGAAACCTGGGCTCAGGGTCCTGAGTACAAGTCGACAGATCGATATTGAAGCGCTGAAAGATGCGTAGGAGAATCATCGTGTAAGGGAGATTTCTATCTCTTGTACGACAACGACCCATCATCTGAATCATGGTCTTAGGGGTAGAAAATGGAATCCCCTTAAGAATGTGGTACATGGCGGACAGCTTAAGAGAAGTCACATCATCCTTTGAAGTGGATTTTGGAAGTAGAGTGGAATAGATGATGCGATGCAATTCATAGTTAAACAAGTTCAGGTTGTTAGCCTTAAACTTTCCAGAGCGTACTCTATCAGGTGCATAGAGTTCCGCTTTGAAACTGGCGAGTGTCGTACCTTCGGGGAAATCAAATTCAGTGATGTTAACTAGCGATTCACCTTCGTTAGGGATACCAAGGATCTCCGCTAAGAGGTCATCATCGAAATTGATATCAATACCTCCAACACGAGTGCTCACATCAAAAGTGTTTAATATAGATTGCAATAAAATAATCTAATGGAATTAGTTGCTATAGGAAGCAGAGTTTAACAAAAAGATGTAAACCTAATGCCTCAAAGAAATGACGATGATCAGAAAATACAGTCCATTTGACTGGAGCGCCTGTGCATATGGATCTCATGGAGAAGTCTCCATACCACAGTAGGGCTTGGTCTAGGGTTTGAAAGAAAAACCCGTCGAACGCACCGTCGCTCGTTTGGACCGGCGAGAAGAGGGAATCCGTATGCGGATGCGAAGATGACCCTTCCTAACTGGGGGTCGTCTTCTTCCTCTTTGAAGGATTGAATTTGGGTGCCATTTGTGCAAATTGAAGTAAAAATGCACTAATCAAAAAGTGGAAAAAGATAGGGTTATACCTCCCTAAATCAAAGTATGTCAAAGAGAACGACGAACTCCGCACGAATCCAAATTTTGGATTGATTTCACCACTTGGATTGGAAGAAAGAGGATGGTGAAGAACTAGGGTTTGGGGCTCCTTCGCGGCTGTTGCTGCTGTTATGATGTAGTTTGGAAGCAATGAGGAAGAAAAGGATCTCGGGTTCTGGTTATATAACCTGACACCCTCAACCGAACTCGGGCTGAATTCGGTCAGAGCTCTGGCCGAATTCGCCTAGGGTTCTTTATAGTTGATTTTTGCCATTCTTTTTTATTGTCTCATTTCAAATATTTAATTCAAAGATTAGTCATTTCAACTTCAATTAACATAATTAATATTATTTTATAGATTAAATGTCGTTACACAGCGACTGTTTCAGATTAGCTGTAGAAGTACTGTTCCAGCTGGCGGAGGTTCACCGTGGAACTCTTAAGTACCGCTTCGCTTCAACCGTAGTTGTGGTGACAGACAGACTCTTTATTGGCTTGCCTCTAACACAATTTTTGCGTAATAATATATAATCATAAAATAAAATTAATTAATATTATTGACATCCAAAATTCCTAATTCTCGATGTAAACAATTGAAACGATCTTCCGCTAGAGGTTTAGTAAAGATGTCAGCTAGTTGATTTTCAGTATCTATGTACACAAGATTTATATCTCCATTTTGATGATGATCTCTAAGAAAATGATGTCTAATCTCGATATGTTTTGTACGAGAATGACATACATGATTCTTAGTCAAATTAATAGTGCTCGTGTTATCACAAAAAATGGGAATATGTGTGTAAAATAAATCATAGTCTTCTAAGGTTTGTTTCATCCATAAAATCTGAGCACAACAACGTCCTGCGGCGATGTACTCAGCCTCTGTTGTTGATAGGGCTACAGAATTTTGCTTTTTACTAAACCATGAGACTAAAGCCTTGCCTAAGAAATGACATGTGCCACTGGTACTTTTTCTATCAACTTTGTATCCAGTAAAATCTGCATCCGAATAACCAATAAGGTCAAAGGACTTAGTTTTGGGATACCACAAGCCAACAGAAGAAGTGTCCTTAAGGTATCAAAAGATACGCTTAACTGCGGACAGATGTGATTCCTTTTGGTTAGCTTGAAAACGTGCACACAGGCAAACACTAAACATTATATCTGGACGACTAGCAGTTAAATAAAGTAAACTACCAATCATACATCGATACTTACGTGTGTCGACTGGCTTGCCTTGTTCATCTGAATCAAGTTTTATTGAAGTTGCCATTGGAGTGCCAATAGGTTTGACATTATCCAGATCAAACTTCTTTAGCAAGTCTTTTGTGTACTTGGCTTGATTTATAAATGTCCCATTATCAGTTTGTTTGATTTGCAATCCGAGAAAGAATTTCAGCTCTCCCATCATGCTCATCTCAAACTCATTCTGCATACACTTAGAAAATTCTTGACACAGAAATTCATCAGTAGATCCAAATATAATATTATCAACATAGATTTGAATTAAAAGAAGTTTGCCATCAAAAGACTTAATAAACAGTGTAGTGTCAACCTTGCCTTTTGAAAAACCGTTGTCAAGTAGAAAAGAGCATAGACGATCATACCAAGCACGAGGGGCTTGTTTTAAATCGTATAAGGCTTTCTTCAACTTGAAAACATGATCAGGGTTTTTGAAATCCGTAAAACCTGGAGGTTGTGCTACAAAAACTTCTTCTTTTATAAAACCATTTAAAAAAAGCACTCTTGACATCTATTTGAAATAGTTTGAAATCATGAAAACATGCAAATACACAAAACATGCGAATGGATTCTAATCTCGCAACTGGGGCATAAGTCTCATCGTAGTCGATACCTTCTTCTTGATTGTAGCCTTGAGCTACGAGTCGAGCCTTATTACGAGTCACTAAACCATCCTCATTTAGTTTATTTCGGAATACCCAACGGGTGCCAATGACCGGATGATCAATAGGCCTGGGAACAAGTTCCCAAACTTGATTCCATTCAAATTGGTTTAATTCCTCTAGCATAGCATCTATCCAAAAGTTATCACTACATGCTTCATCAATAGATTTGGGTTCTAGCTATGAAATAAATGCAACACTAGAAACAATATCTCTACTGGATGTACGAGTACTTACTCCTTTGGTAATATCACCAATTACTAAATCTTTTGGATGATCAGCTGTAAATTTTAATCTTTTCGGCAGACTCTGAAGGTAGCTGGTTCCTGGATCTTCTCTAGGAGGATCAACTAGTGCCGAGCTTGGTTGAGAATCAGCTGTTGTTGAGCTTGGTACATTTGGATCTTCGTCATTGTCATCGATAGTCATTTGATTTAGTTCATCAAAAGTGACGTTGATTGACTCTTCGATGATCATGGTTCGTTTATTGAAGACTCTGTATCCTTTGCTCTTTGCCGCATGACCTAAAAATATACCTTCATCGGCCTTTTCATCAAATTTTCCCAAATTGTCTTTTGTATTAAGATTAAAACATTTACAACCAAATATTCTAAAGTATGAAACTGAGGGAGTTCTATCAAACCATAACTCAAATGGAGTCTTCTTCGATTTGGGTCGAATTAGAACTCTATTGAGAACAAAGCAAGCTGTATTGACAGCTTCAGCCCAGAAATATTTGGGTAGACTAAACTGGTTTAACATTACTCTGGCCATTTCGGTTAGAGTTCTGTTCTTACGTTCCACAACTCCATTTTGTTGTGGAGTCCTAGGACAGGAGAACTCGTGTATGAAACCGTATGTGTCACAAAATTGCTCAAAATCAGCATTCTCGAATTCGCCTCCATGATCGCTTCTGATTCGAGTGATCATGTAACCTTTTTCATTTTATACTTTCTTGTAAAATGCGACAAATTCGGATAATGCATCATTCTTGCGTGTCAAGAAATATACCCACGTGTATCTAGAGAAATCATCTACAATTACAAAAGCATGCAATTTACCTCCGAGGCTAGCAACTCTGCTAGGACCGAATAAGTCCATGTGTAGCAATTGTAGAGGTCTAGTAGTACATACTACGTTTACAGATTTGAATGTGGATCTGGTAGCTTTGTTCTTTTCACATTGGCTGCATACCGAATCCTTCTTGAATGTTATTTCCGGTAAACCGCGTACTAGCTTCTTCGTGGATAATCTTGAGATCGTATCCATATTAGCGTGACTGAGTCTCATATGCCACAAATGACTCTCATAACTCTTGGCCATTAAGCATCTACCTGAAATGTTAGTTTCTTCTAACAAATAGAAAACATATATATTGTCTTCCCTGATACCTTCAAAGATAGTACTACCAGTTGGGCTATCAACTATAGTACATTTTTCTTTGCCAAAGTTGATTCCATAACCATGATCAGCTAGGTGACTTATGCTGAGTAGATTATGTTTCAACTCGGTAACCAGACAGACATCCTTAATAACAGGATAGGGAGACTTACCAACATCACCGATACCAATAATATACCCTTTCAAGTTATTACCGAAGGAAATATAGCCTTCCTTTTTTTTCTTCGACAGTATTGTAAATAGTGTAGCGTCATCGGTCATATGCCGTGAGCAACCGCTGTCGAGGATCCATTTGCTTCTAGCATGTGAAAGGTTTTCCACCTACAAAATAGTTTGCAGATGAAACTTTTGGTACCCATTTCTTGTAGGGTCCTGAAATGTTAGCCTTTGGTATCCAAGCATAAATATTTAAATCAACAAGCTTTCTGATTCTACATGCAGATGAAATATGACCAATGAGGCCACAATAATGACATTTTGCATGTCGAGTATTGAAAGCTGAGTGGTGTGCATGGTTGGTAGGTTTAGGTTTCCTAGTATAGAAGAAAGCATGCCTATAATCCTGTTTGGGCTTAACCTTTTGGGGTAAAGGTTTGATAGGGTTAGCTCTGACAGTGTTTGGCTTGGGAATATTCGATTTTTCGGTAAGTGACACGTGTTAGGATAGGAAGCAGCAGGCTCAGGCTGTTTTTCTAACCTAATTTCCAATCTTTTGGAAGTGTCATACAACTTAGTATAATCAGAAGTGAGTGTTTCCATTCTGATTTGTGCATATCGAAGACTTTTCTTCTCTATAGAAAGTTCTTCCTTGAGTTGGTCAATAATTTTGTCTTTCTCTTCAGATGACTTGGTAGTCTCGTGTAATAAGAGCTTTATTGAAGAAAGCTCACCAGACTCACGAACATTATTTCTAACCTCAGCTTAGTAGGTCGGTAAGTCTACCTATTTCACCTTTGTACTCTTTGAGTACCTTCTTAGAGGTCTGATACTTGCTACACAGTTTCCTGTAATCAGTCATCAGGTCACTGAAGGCATCTCCTAATTGCTCAAAGGTGAAGTCATCATAAGTATCAACTACAGGTTCAGTGGGTACCTGATCGGATGCCATAAAGCATACGTTTGCAGCGTCTTGTGATTATTCGTCTTCTGAGTCGCTTGCTTCACTTTCATGCCATATGCTGGTATTGGCATATCTCCTAGATGTTGATCTCTTCAGGTTTCCTTTTTCATACATGTTGCTTTTCTTGCTTGATGATGAGTTCGTAGGACAATCCTTCTTCATGTGTCCCTTCTTCTTGCAGCCGTAGCAGACAGCATCATCTTGATACCAGTTGTTGCTACTATTGTTTTCTTTGGCTCTCTTATCATATCTCATGAATCTTTTGAATTTCCTTGCTAGGAGTGCTTGATCTTCAGCATCAGATTCACTGCTGTCTGAGTCGCCTTCAGCAGCTTTTCTGTGCTGAGCCTTGAAAGCGATCGCCTTCTCCTTTGGTGCAGGTTCTTCAAAATCTTGTAGCTCCAGTTCATGAGTGAGTAGCTTACCCATGAGTACTTCGAGGGACATAGATGTGAGGTTGTTCCCTTCAATGATTGCAGTAGCCTTTGGAATCCAGTTCTTGGTAAGTGCTCGCAGAAGTTTGCGAATCTTTTCATGGTTACTGTACTCTTTGCCTAGGGAGGACAAAGGATTTACAATATCCAAGAATCTCTCGAACATTTGAGTAACTGTTTCGTTGGACTTCATCTTGAACACCTCATACTCTTGAGTAAGTCTACTGACTTTAGATTCTTTGACTTGAGTCGTGCCTTCATGTGTGACTTCAAGTAGCTTCCACACTTCATTAGCCGTTGTGCAGATAGACATCCCTGTTAAATTCAGTTCTGTCTAAAGCACAAAATAGAACATTAATAGCACATGCGTCAAGACTGGCCTTTTTTTTTTCCTCCTCTGTATATCTGTTATGGGGTTTTTCAACTAAAACTCCATCAACATTTATACGAGGTGGCTTTTGATAGCCATCAATAACAATAGACCATAAATCAAAGTCAAGAGATTTCAAGAAGAAACTCATCCGTGTTTTCCAATAGGTATAGTTTGTACCATCAAACAGTGGAGGTCTGTTTGTGGCCTGGCCTTCACTTGTAAATTTCACAGTTGCCATGTGTTATACTGTGATCTATATAACAGTTAATTAAAAAGAATAAATAATTGCACTGTTACCTTGCTTTACCTGTAACACCTGCTCTGATACCAATTGTAGGAACAAAATAGTAAAGCGTAATACTCTAGAGGGGAGGTGAATAGAGTTGGCAGCGGAATAATGCTAATTGAAAATGTTAGCAGCACAATCACAGAATATTAATCACAACTAAAATAAAGTAAAGGCAGAGTTAAGAGAGCAAACGCAAAGACAGCGATGTATACTGGTTTTCCTCTGTTGAGGACTAATTCAGTCGGTAGAACTCTTGCTACCAGTTGAATCCACGATTGAAAAAACCGCAAGTTTTCTTTCGAAGTCCTTGCAACTTCTACAACGCGAGCTTTGATACGAAGAACTCGTCCAACTTCAATTTAAAGAGGTATTCTTCTATCAAGCCTTCTGATTACAATCTCTCAGAAACTTCTAGATCGTACCGCACTGGCAAATCGACTAGAGGATTGTAATTGGCTTGGGATCTGAAATTTAAAGCTCAAGAAAACTCTTTGGAAGACTGAATGCTTTAGATAGAGAGAAGATTGAAAGTGAATGAGTGAGTTAAAATGATCGAAATCCTTCTCTATTTATAGGTGTTCCAAAGGCAGACTTCTGACAGAATTCGGGCAGAATTCGGACAGAACTCTATGAGCAAATCTCGGTCAAATCTGCAACTGCAGGAGGACCAAGTAACAAGGTTTCAAAATCATAACGGCCACCAATCGAACTCTGGCCGAACTCTGGCCGAACTCTGGCCGAACTCGGCCCGAGTTCTGTCAGGGTTTAGTTAGGGTTTTAAAAAACTTTTTGGTGATTTTTGAAAACCTTATTGTAAACCTTTTTGAGAGGTCATTTTAAAAACATTTTGAACTCATTTAAGGGTAGCCTATTTGCCAGTACGACTCGGTGTACAACATATTCCTAGACTCAAATAAAATAAATAATATATTACATAAAAAATTACAGACTCGAGTAGGCAAACAGATCTTCGGCCTTGAATTCAGTGGATAGCCATTCTTGATCATGTCCAAGATGTCCCGACTAGCTTCGTATATCCAGACAGAGTTTGATCAATTATTAAAATCAGGTTGACCATATGACCAATGGGCCAACATGATACACCGTAACTGTTTGATAATATGTCTGAACAGGGTTTTCCTACTCTCAAATCGATCTCTGGAACACAACTTCGACTCGTCCTAGCAGTACAATTGGAGATCTACCCTTTTCTATAGGTATATATCATTCTCGCATTCCATTTTTGTTCCAGTTTAGAAATTGAACCTGTTGGTTAGGAATTGAGTAGAGTCGTAACTTGTTCCTGTTTGGGAAGGAAGTCTAGCCGAGTGCAATAACTAGGAATCTAGTAGCTGTTGAGTAGTTTGAATATTTTGTTAGCAACTTAACTCTGTGGTTAACTGAGAGCCTTTAGTTGCTCTCACTAGTATTATAATTTGGTTAACTGAGAGTCAAGTCAGTGATAAATATTAGGTAAAGCCTAGTTTAGATTGTACCTTAAATCTAGGCATTCCTGTATTCAAAGGTTGAACCTGAGAATTGGTAGGAGACCCCTTCATTAGAGACACTCTAAATCATGTTGTAACAAACAACACATTATGGACTAAGTATTTCCTTTAGACTAATTTAAGGTTAGGTAGTAGCATGGTGGGCAATGTAGGTCTCTATTTCAAACAATGTTAGTTATCTTTATATTCTAGTGAATAGTTTAACTAAGGGTTTTAAGTATAATTATCGGGAGTTTAATATTGAGTAGTTAATATTTGGACTTAACCAAATATCATAATTGTAGAACTGCAAGATACTAATTTAGAGCTTGTTTAGTTATTAACCATCTTGTACTCAATAAACCAGGAGGACATCCAGCTCTATTCATTGCCCTTGATCACCTGGAGCAAGGCAAGTACTTTTCTACGGTCTTGTGCATTTACATATCTTATATTATTCTTGTGATACGTCATGACACAATATCTTGTACCCCTGTACTCCTGTATTCCTGTTCTTGTACTTGCTTGTGTCGGGTGGGGAAATACACTAGCCATGTGACCAAACCTCGGTTACTATATTCATGTAAATAACTTAGGCCTCGCATCGTGCATGCGGGCCCTAAACCGTACCATATTCATGTACTTCTGTACATGCTCCTATACTCACCCCAGCCGGTCACATGGACTAGTTGTATTTCAATATTGTGCACTTATCATGTCTTGTACTTCATGATTATAGTTTCATTCATGTACTTTAATTTTTGTACTTTATATTCTTGTACTATAGTTCCTGTACAATATTCCCTGTACTACTTTCATGTACTTTCCTGTTCATTCCTGTAGTTCATTTTCATGTACTCATGTACTCAGTTTCATATCATGTTCTTGTTCATTACCTAGAACTGTACTTTGCTTCGCTCCTGACTAGGATATGTTGTAGGTGAGTTGGAGGCTCTTTGCGACACATATTATGGCCGAGAGCCAGTAGATGCAGGAGAGCCAGCTGGAGTTGCTCTTGACTTAGAGGCTGCAGAATCCTAGAGCTTTACCTTAGTATTTCCATATTTTCCTTGTATTGAGACTATCAGACTTATTCTAGCTGGAAGATATAATAACTTGTAGCCCTGTATTTTACTTTTATTCTGGGATACGTTTATAGATGCTGTGATTTGTACTTGTCTTGATTATTTGGTTAGATTTCCCTAGATTGGTACAGCTACTTCATCATGTCCAACGATGAAGGCTGGGCGTGTCCTGACTCGTGTCAGATTATTCGGGAGCGGGTCGTGACACATATATACCATATCATATGTATATATCAAGATTTAGATAATAACTAAAACAAAATAATTAACATATTTATTTATTTCCATACTTCCTAATTATTTATAAGTTAATATATATGCTATTATTACTTATTTCCTAATAACACAATTACTTAATAATAAGATATTTATATACCAATTATTGTATCAATAATAACAATGATAAACTTATAATCACCAAATGTAGGTATAGTATTAGGGAACACCGTATACTCCTGCTCTAATTGGTCCACCGAAAATCATGCAAATGTTCTAAATTGCCATATAATAGTAATACCTGTATTGTACGTTATAACAAATGTTTAAAAAAAATTGCCAATCCCTAAATAAAATACAAAATGTTTTGTATACACATAAAGTGTGTCTACATGGATGTCTTTGGTCTGACTACATGCCTACATGGGCTTGGGCTCGGTTCGGGTCAAGTCAAGACTGAATTGGCACAACCGGGTCTCCTAAAAATTATAATATCAATAAATAAATAAACAAATCGTTTATAGGATCATGTCACAACTTAGCCTGATTTTCTTAGTTAGAACACACCTATGGCTCGTCCTTCCCTACCATGGCTAAAACATTAGTCAAGGCACACAACTACACTATCCGTGCCACGATTTCTAGTCACCTTATACCCCAAATCTCAACCATGACTAAGGCGATCTATCGTAATAACTATTTAATTAAAATATTTATAAAATTCTAAAAATTACCATTTAATTCAAATAAATAATAAAAAAATATTTCTAAAATTTTGGGAAGAGGGGTTACACATGAACTACACCAGTCAAGCTACACACATGACATGCATGTCCTACACAAAAACACCTTCTTGTACTCCATTTCAATCACACCAATAAGCACATGTCTCCTACGCGACACCAAACACCCACCTACGTACACTAGTCACTATGACTTAAAGACTCCAAACACTTATCTAATCATATTCTATAGCAAGGTTCTTTAATTATTATAGATTCTCATCACTTGGCCATAAATTCTCCTTTCCTAGGCTTTTCAAGCTCATCTCTTAGTTCCACGATAGGAGAAGAACGAAATTATTTTGAACCATCACATTTTAGTTATATTCAATCAAGAGATTCCTACCATCTTGCTGAGAGCATGGATGATAGGCACGAGGTTAGGTTGTAAGAATCCCCTATAGAAGTCATTGACCAAGAACGTCCTGACAATATCTAGGCTCACTTAGAATACGTGACTACGGTTAGAAGTGTCCAATACCCTCGTGCCCCTCCCTTTTAGAAAATGTCCTTCTCAGAAATCTTGTAACTACTGATTTTTATAGGTTAGCCAATTTTTATAAGTTGGGCAGGGCCATGAACCAAGAATATCCTACCTTGTAGAAATGGCGTCAACTTGGATTCCTGTGATAACTATCCCCTCTACCGTTTTGAAAGATCGAGTTACGAATAGACGTGCATGCTCTTCCTTCGTATAAAATCTCGCATTCGTTGATATTGAGTTTCGTTTTAATTTATAGGAAGAAATTTTTATAAGTTGGGTAGGATGTAAACTCCATTTTTTTATACTTTATCGTATTTTCAAATTCTATAAATAGTTAGTAAAATATATATGATTTATTTTTCTATATAAAAAAATAGCTAATGAAATATAGGTTCTTAGTATATTGCTTGTAAATTATTTTTAGTAATAATATTTCTGAACATTTCTTGAGTATTAGCATTTTAAGATTTTTATTTATGTTATTATAGTATTTTTTAATTTTCATTATTAAATACCTCATATTAGTTTATGATTAATTTATTGACAATACATATAGCACGTAGTTGTATGTTGTACATAAATAGGTAACCTTGTACCAAGAATATTTATTTTGGCTAATTGTATTTTTCTAAAAGTTTTGCAAATTTTTAATTATTTATTTGAGTTGAGAGGTGAATATAAATATGTTCATACCTATATTTAATTATATATATATATATATATATATATATATATATATATATATATATATATATATATATATATATATATATATATATATATATATACTAATATATATGTATATCATATATATAGGCTAATACTGTGACCGACTGCCTCACGAGTTACTGATAACTCGTGGGATTGGATATCTCACGAACTAAGAACCTGCCCCAAGCCTGAGCCTTGAAATCGAACTATGTTCCATATATATAGTAGTAGCTATATATGAAACCGACCCCAAGTTAGCATCTTTATATGTATATATAACGCGGGAGAGATGAGGAGTTCGTGCAAACCCTAACCCTAAGCCACGCCATGTGACCCCCGACCTCCCCTGACGTGCGAGCGGCCACCACGAGCTGCCACCTGCCACCGCAAAGCAGCCCAGGGACGGCCAATCCGTGCGGCAATGACAGCAGCAGCAGCAGCGTACAGTTTCGGGACTGACTTTGCGGCGACGTTTCGTCATGTACCCTCATCCGTTGTCCGAGTTGTCTTCTCAGGTTTGTATGCAACCTGTCTCTAGATCCCTTCATATAGTTTCTGTTATTTCGCATTACATTTCGTAGAAATTGAATTCAAATATCGAAGAAAAATATAGTTTCTGAAATGATCAAAAACAGAACTTAGTCATCCAAACACCCAACTTGGTAGAAAAATCATTGCCAATCCATCGACCAATTTGAGATCCTATTTGAACAGGTTTCTAGACAACCTATATGAGAGTAAAACCCCTTTTATAGTTCTTTATTTCATCTACTGTATGCCATGAAAACTGATTTCGAAAATCATGAAAAACAGTTCTCGAAAATATAAAATTCTAGGAAAATTTCCCGATACGACGTACACCCTGACAAATCGGGCAACGTGGTCGCAAATCATAAGAAACAAAAGACGTGTATGGATGTTGTTGACGTGTGGGATTCGATGAAACTCAATTTCGTTATGTGTGCGCGACGAAATCGACGTGTATCCGTCGAGATACCCCGTATCGGCCCTTTTACAAACTAGCCCATAACTTCGTGTACGTTCGTTATCTCGAGACAAAACTTATACCAACAAGACCATATCATTTTTATGGTCATGTATGCCAAGTTTGGTCCAATTCTGAGTAGGTCGACCGGAACGCTATTTTGCGGGCCCGCGACCCGATCTAACGGACAAAATTGTGCACGGCCCACCGGAATCCAACTTTGGACATATGGTTGGATTTGACTCATCAAAATGGACCGGTAGACATATAGTTTGACGACTTTAGAGACCGTAGATACTGGCACGCTTTTCGGTACAAAGCGGGTCCAACGGCGGACATTGTTTTGATCCAAAATTGCGATTTTGCCCCGGTGTCCAGAATTGGACTTTTGGGTAGGCATTCTTAGACATTTATTTTATACCAAACATATTGGTGATGTCTGTTTCATCATTCGGAGACTGTTGTACGAGTTGGACTTTTGTGCAATACACTGAATGGTTGGTTTTATCGGTTTCACCATCAAAGGACCCAGGCGAGTACATTTGTTGTTTGTTTTCAATATTGTTAATTACTATAGTCCATTGTTAGCTGTTTGATAATTGATTTTTGACACGCTCGTCACACGGATACCACATTTTATCATATCTTGTCGTGTTTCTTATTTGTCGTGTCGGGAAGGAAAAGTACCAAGTAGATGTGTGATCTGACCGTAGACATTGTTTATTTTCTGCAAGTAGACCTCGTAGACATTATTTATCTTCTACAAGTAGACCTCATAGACAATGTTTATTTTCTACAAGTAGACCTCGTAGACATTATTTATTTTCTGCAAGTAGACCTCGTAGACGTTGTTTATTTTGATGCAAGTAGACCACATAGACATTGTTTATTTCATGCAAGTAGAACTCATAGACCTCGCGGTGTAGTGTCCCAGACCAATCACACATCGAAAGGAGTACTTCAATACACTTCGATAGTTATGTTCCTCGTTTCACCCTTTATATATTTACATATATTTTATTGTTTCATTATATTACCATGTTCTCTCATCATGTATTTTATGGCTAACCTCTGTTTTATAGTCGTTAATATATATTGGAACTGCACTCAATGAATTGTACTCGTTCCATTCCTGACTGGAAATTAACATTTTTCAGGTTAATCGCGACTTCTCTTAGCCATGGGAAGATACGGGTATACTTGCAGGCCAAAACCTAGAGATTATCTAGATAGATGAGTTGTATTCATTTTTAATATTTGTAAGAACATTGTACTTTCTTTAAATATAAATCTTGTAAATGTTTAGAAATGGGAATGAGCAATTAAGATAATTTTTCAGCATTTTGTTATTGTGGCTTGGACAACGTTCTACCATCGATACTGCGACGTAGGTTGGCTTGGACACTCATTCGTATCCCGAAAAGCGGGTGCAGGTCATGACACTCTACCAGTACGGTTGTGAACTGACGCCCACACAGTTTATATGTACAGGCACAGGTAGAAGCTCGTTGGCGCGGAGCTGGCTTGGATGCATCGAGGCACGGAGTTCCTTGGCATTTTGAGGCGTGCGGCCGTATGGAATCTTGACTTATACGTGACATAATGTATGGACATCGCCTTCCGAATCATCCGCAAGTTGCAGCCTTGAAACTTTGTATTGAGAGATGAGAGAGGGAGGAAAGCAGAGTGACTTATATTATGAGAAGAGTGAGACTGAGTGATTGTAATCATAGCCATGTGCCACATTACAATCTTCGTTTCAATATAAATAAAATACTTGTCATTTTGTATACTAATGTTGCATTCATTATTCAATGTTTTCTGCTTGGGACTTCTGTGCGACAACCCCGTCGCTTAGCCTGTAATCGGTCGTTATGGAACTCGCCTTGCGTGAGTGCAACATAGGCTGACGCGGCATTACGACTTAGATAGGATGATCGCTCCTATGGTAGCGGGGCATGATACCAGGTACGACTGCTGCTTCTCTTCTTCTCCCCCTTCCATTTTCTTCTTTGAAACCAAGAACCACTACCACTTCCCTATTCTCGTCCGACTTCTGGATCTGGTGCATCTCTATTTTTTTGTTATAATTGGTTTTCTTTATCAACATGCATTGCTGAATTATATTTTTGATGTATTTTAGGCGACAATCAATTCGAGGACTATTGACACCAAACTAATAATTTTAGATGATACTAGGTTGATAAATGGAAAATCGTTCATATTGTTCAGTCTAAACATCTTAAAGCCTTACACTTGCCAGAATCTCTCACAACAAAATAATATGCTATTATTCATTTGTTGATTCATTACTTCTTTCTTTTCATAAGATATGCTAATTTCATTAGTTGCGCTAGATGATATTTCATATTTTGACAAGCTAATATTCCTACTTTGCATGATCTATATTCCATATTTTTGTCATCCATTTTATAAGCTACTCTCTGCTGAAATTGTTTCAACTACTCGTATAATTTACGAAAGATATACTATGACATGTTTGTGACAACTTTACGCGTCATATAAATCTAATTTTCTTGTAGTGTTCAACCAGAAAGAAAGTGATTTTTTGCGTTTAATGTTCAGCCGAGGGTAAACTAAAATCCTGGCTCCGCCCTTGGACATAAATATGACTATGTCATCCTTAGGATGGTTAATATGCTAGTCATGGCACACGATTACACTAGCTATACCAAATTCCTAGTCAACATACATAACAAAACATAAACATGACTAAGGCTATATTTATAACTAATAAATATTATTTTAAAATATATAAAAAAGTTAAAATATATATTTAAGCTAAATTAAAATAAAAAATTGGGGGTCTACAGGGTGTGATGTCATACAATTATAAATTACACTTGTACAAGGCAAAAAAAAAAACGGTTGATAAAACAATCTCAGAATCAAAGTCTTTGCAGCAAAAATAAACATAAAAGTTGATAGGCAAATGATGTGGTGCAAATATATACTATATATATATATCTATATATATATATATATATTATATCTATAATATATTATAACAAACTTAACCATGACTAAGGCTATATTTAAAATAATAATATTATTTTAATATATATACAAAATTTTGAAAAATTAATATTTAAGCCAAATTAAAATTAAAAAATTAAATAAATCTGAGGGATTATGGGGTGTGATGTCATACAATGTATAAATTATACTTTTACAAGGCAAAAAGAAGAAGCATAGTTGATGAAACAATCTCAGAATCAAAGTCATTGCAGTAGAAAATAAACAGAAAAGTTGATATGCAAATGATATATGAAAACGATTTTCTTTGTTGATAATTTATAGCATAATTACTATGTCTCTTCGGCCAAAGGAACAAATCGACTTATAAATACAGGTCTAATTCTAATGAAAGATGCCACATAGCTTACAACTTGTATACTAATACAATCAATAATGTTCCATATATTATGTCCTTTATAAAAAAGATAACATCTTCGAGAAGAACGACTACAAGTTTCCAACCATGCTCCAACTTGTAATACTTGTAATACTAATACTATATATTTTTTTATGTATATACAATATATATATATATATATATATATTATATATTATATATATATATATAATATATATATATATATATATATATATATATATTATATAAACAAATATATATATATATTATATATATATATATATATATATATATTTATATTGTTTATATACAATATATATATATAAATATATATAATATATATATATTATAATAAAATTTTATATTATATATAATATATATATATATATATAAATTATTATTTATTTATATATATATTTATATATAATTGTTTATATACATATATATATATATATTTATATTAATATATATATATATATAAACAATATAAAAATATATATATATATATATATATATATATAGAGATATATATATATATATATATATATATATATATATATATATATATATATATATATAATATATATATATATTATTATTAATATATATAACATGCACACACACACACACAACACACACAGAGTAAATTTTAATACAATTTAACCACAATCACAATTTTGGGTCCGGTCCATAAAAATAGTCCAACCGAACAATCTGAATCATTTATTTGTTCGGTTCTGTTCTGTTCGATTCGATTTCATATATATATATATATATATATATATATATATATATATATATATAATATATATATATATATATATATATATATTATGTGTGTGTGTGTGCCAGTGACATAGTAACTCTTATCCAAGACCACTATCCTTCCAAGCAAATTAATTAACATTCATAATATACAAATAATTTATGAGTGCATCGCAGCACATAAGTATCATCGTTCATAATATATAAATATGTCATAAGTCTGTCCATGCAATAAGTGTTGTTCGCGAAACAGATCTACATGGAAGAACGATCAGAATTTAAGAGATCACTTGCAAATAAATTTGCTCCCTATTCTGATAAAGCAACTGTTAGACGCAAAGATCTTCTTGCAAATGAATTTGATCTCTGTTCTGACTATGTAGGATTTCAGAGAATACTTGCAAATGAATTTGCTCTCCTAATTTCCTTAAGTTGGGACTTCGGAGATTCCTACAAACAAGTTTGCTCTTCAGAAGTAACTGAACTGAGTTTTCAGTACTTTGGAGATTCATACGAATGAGTTTGCTCTCGAAAAGTGCATGAACTGAGTTTTATGATTTTGGAGAT